>MU005614.1:24211-336833 GCA_010405425.1 Lentithecium fluviatile CBS 122367 | reverse complement strand
ACTTTGTCTATAGATAGATATATATATAGACTATACTATATATAAAAATAAAGAAATTCTATATATAAAATAAAAATATTTACTTAACTAAAGTTTTAGTATAAAAATAGAGTTTATATTATTAACTATTTCTCATTATATAGTATTACTAAGCTTATTCTAATATAATAGCTAGAAAGAACTAAACGTTTTCTTTATAATAATATATTTCTTACCTCTATAGCTATTCTAGTTAAATAGTTATAAGCTTTTAAAAAAGCGTAAAAAAAAGAACACTTTTTTTTTGCGTCACCCCTCTGTAATATAGATATATCCTACGCCTAAAGTAGTCTAGATCTGCTATATCTAACCCTTAAATACTCCTAGACGCTTAACTTACGCCTCCTTCCTAATTAGGAACCGTATAGCCGTACTATAGCTTTAATTTTAGTACAGTACGGTCGCAATTACTATAAGCGCTCACTACCGTACGGACCGCCGAAAACCGCGTTTGAACGATACCGTACGAAGCGTAATACCGACTGTTGCACGCGCTGAGATTGGTGATGCAACGAAATACGAAAATCCTAGCTTCAAGAAGGAATTGGGTGTCGTCTTCGGTTCGAAAGTGCCATATATACAATCGCGTAAAGCGGACGGAGACTTCCAAACTAATCTCTTTCTATCGAAAAAGGGGATAGGATTCTACTTATGCCTGGCATATAATCCTGAAAGTTGCCAATCTCTGCTACTCACCTTCCTTCCGCTCTCTAAAGACGCCAGTTACACCCGTATGGGGCGCTTTCTTATGTTGTCGAAACCCAGTGCGCAAGGCACATGTTCCTAGACACTAAAACCTGAACGAGAGCGAGCGATACAGTCGCCGTTGCGGTTTTTTCAATCTCCAGATGTGTCGAAGCTTGGACACGATGCAGAGTTGCCGAAATCAAACCCATTGGGTCCACCCTCGGAGAAACACCAGCCCCTCCAGGTTATGCTATGCGTTGCTGGTGTGTCACAGACTCTCTACCTAAAAGGATATCTACTACAGTTTTGGAACTAAATCAGTTAGAGGACGGTTGTGTCATGCCTCGGGGAGGGCGGAAATTACGACGACGGAGCTGCAATGCCTATCATGTGGAGAAGGTATAAAGCCCCAGGGATCCTTCCAAATACTGAAACATTCTTCTGCCAATCTCAAGCCCGTCGTTCTAAAAGTTCAGTCGATCTAGTTCATATTCACTTCCTTGCTTTGTTATCAAAACCACCTCACGGTCGAAGCTCATGGCTGTCTTGCCATTAAAGAATCGGCTTCTCAACTCCCTAGCTCCATGACGCTGAAAATAACTAGATTGAGACATTATGTGGAAGCTGTCTCTTTCCTCTCAGAAAATCCCGGCCACTCGGAGTTCCGAGGTCTGAAGTCTTCTGAGACACTAGAAATATACGTTCTGAGAATCTCATGTAGCGGAGTCTCCGCGTTCAAAGAGGCCTAACAAGTCACATATGGTGCGCTGTCCACCTTTGTACAAACACAGTTAAAAATAATGCTGCCGCTGGGTCGGGGCTATGGTCACGCCGAAAGCTCGAGGACAAGCAGATGCGGAGAGAGATCCGGGATGTGCGACGTCCAAAGAACCAAATCGAAAACTGGTGATTCGCGGGTTGGAACTCAAAAACATAACTTTCGATGCGAAGAGAGACGCTTAGGTCTATATAAAAACTAAAAACGTCGAACTATAGTATCGTGGTTTACGGGATTTAAACAACAAACTACGAGGGCGATGGGCTGGGAGACCTAGGAGAACAGTGGTCTGCAGGACGAATAAAGATGACCGAGAAGGAGTTAGAAGTTCGGACATTCTGTCGCAGTCAGTTCAAATTAGGACACCAAGAAACTCATGGCAAAAAAAACGAGACCCTAGGGAAAGACGCCTGCAAACTGTGAGCTTCTCGCGAACATAAAATCGTCAAAATGAAGAATGGGTGGTTTGAACCAAAAAATATTTCTGTGTATTCTGTAGAGGAGGAAGATTTGGAGCGGCAGAAACCCCTTAAACCACTTAGACCTTCTCGTATGGTGTGCGCAACGAAAATTCCGCTGCAGTTGCGGAATGCGAAGGCAGAACCAAAAGCACACATCACAAGATTCGCATATTAAGAACACTCTAGTCACTCCAGCAGGGAAAAGAACCCCCCATCCCCCCACCCCCCCCTTAATCTTGCAATGTGGAGCGTGACCTGAAAAGAGTGCCATAATGATACAGGTGTCTTGTGATGTGGGAGTTATGTTTCGTGCCATTGTACAAAGGGTGCCTGAAAGGTTTGAAAATTGGGTCCGTCACGCCGATTGTCTTCGGTTTACGAGCTAGAGTGTTTCTCCTTGTGATTTGGAAACCTTTGCCGACCCAAATGTAATCCATGTGGTCATAAAAATAACTTAAGAAGTCATGCACGCTCTGGGGATAGTTCGAGTCGAAATGCATTAAACGCAGATTTCATGGCCAGGTTATATCAAACCAACAGCCATCAGGTACAAACATAAAGGAACGCATCTCCTCGTACTAGTCATCCATCAATGAACGTCCCGATGCCATCCTCACCACCCTCCATATTAGGCGGCCTCCAATCCAAAAGGTCGAACGCCTCCGTGCTCCAAGGTCCAACATCATGATCTGGTGGTGGTGTCACAGCCTCTACTTCCGCATTGTTCGGCACATTGGTGTCCGCATTCAGACTCTGTGTACGCTGAAACTTGCGTCTAGGGTCTGTTTTCTTGACCAACGCCGCGAGACCACCTGCTTTAGGTTTCGGTGGCGCTGCTTCTGGTTTCGCCGCGGACGCGTTGCCGGTGCTTGGTTTGGAGATTTTGGGGAGGTTGCGTAGCACCCACTCCTCGCTTGCGCTGGGAATAGGCGCATCGTTCTCACTTCTCGACCGTTGAAAACTCTTGTTTGGTGATGGCTTCTGAGACCCATCTTCGATCGGATCATCTTCTATGCAAACAGGTCTATTGGGTTTCTGAAGCAAGGCTGATAGCTCGGTCGTGCTCATCAGGGACCCAGATTGATTTGCCCGGAGTGGATGAGGCGGCAGCGCAACAGTTACGGGATGTGATGTCGGAGCATCAGGTTTGGCTGGTGTGAGCTGCGGCTGCGCTCGTTTGGGCTTCTTACGAAAGCCGCCGGTTGATAGAGCCAATTTCGTGGTGGGGGACAGGGATGCTGAGGCGGTCCGTGGGCGCTCATCTGTAGCTTCTATTCGAGGCACGAACTGATTTTGAGGCAGCTCTTCTGGGGGTTCCAGTATAGGGGAAGCACTAGGTGATTCCTGCGGAGATGCTTGGGACATTTCAACTTGTTTCTTTTTCGCGCGTGGTTTTACTCCGCCTTCCTTTGCTGTCACGGTTTTTGTCTTCTTTGGTTTTGACGCTGGCTTTTTAGGACTGCTTTCTGCAGTCCGCTTTCTCTTCCCTCGCGCTTTCTTCGCACTTGTAGTTCTAGGTACCAGAGAAGTTGTCTTTGTGGGCACACGGGCCCGAGTGGGCGAGGGTGTGACCATTAGCTGCTGGTCCATAAGCCCGTGTATGAACTCCATATCATCGAGAGAGCCCAAGGATGGCTGAGGTGATGACTCTATGTTAACGCGCCTTGAATCACTCGCCACAGCTACTGACTGTCCCGTGCGCTTCTTCATCAACCTACTCCCTGTTTGACAAGACTTTGATGGCTCAGCTTGTTGCGTGGTCTCGTCGTCGGAAATCACATGAATAATATCTCCCAGTAGAGACACGTGCCTAATCGCTTCCTGTGGCTTTGGAAGTCGGTTCGGCGATTTCGAAGCTCGACTTTTTGGTGGTAGCCCAGACTGACACAATAGCATGCCTCGCTTGACCCCTATGGACAAACGCAATGATTTCGCTTTGGGGTTTCGGGGTGGTGACTGAAGTTGCGATGGCTGATTCGGTGAGTTTGATACGGGCTGGGCTGTAGTCAAATTGAGTTTCGCGGGGCGACTATGCACCGGCTCGACAGCAACATCGACACTCGTAGATCGATTCCGTACGGGCTGAAGAGCAATATCGACATTGGAGATACGATTTGACGCACTGATAGGGGGGGAGGACGGCTGCAGAGGCGGACGGGGCGTCTCTTGCGCCTTGACATGAGAAACAGGAACTTTGCCCTTGGGTATCCTTGGAGTGGCAAAGGCCTGTGGATCCCTTGTTTCGCCGTGGTTGCTTACAGGCACTGAGGTCACTTTGGGACGGGATGCGGGTTTGACCATGCCGAGCGGCGTACTAGGCAATGTGACATCGGACGAAAAGTGGTCTGGCTCAGAGTCGAAATTTATAACTGCAGCAGGCCGTGGAAGGGGCCTGGGCGGCGCGCGATTAGTCTTCGCATCTGAAATTCTCGCCCATAGCGGTACAGTCTTGTTCGACGCTGGCCCGTTATCGGCCGTGGGACTATGTGCCGTCTTCTGTCTCTTACTGGCCCTCTCTTCCGCGAATTGGTTCTCTTTCTCCTTTCTCATTTCAAACGGCGACCTCATGGGTGCCGCCTTGCCAATTGGGCCTTTCGGTGTCCCTAGCAGCATATTGAGCGACTTGTGGCGCAATTGTGACCGCGCTCGGAGGGCATTGGTGGCTGGTACGGCGGGCTTCGGTAGGGTTCGCGGCATGGGTCCGGCGTTGTTGCGCTGTGGCGACTCCTTCTTCCTCTCTAGCAGTGGCGTCAAGTCGGTCTGCGTGACGCCCATTGGCTCTGCTACCTGCACCATAATGCCTTTGTCCAGCGTGAGCTCATCGCCCTCCTGGACCTCATTCGGCTCTTTCCAGTACGTGTCGCCGAGGAAGTTGCGCGACGTGTCATACACCATGACCCGGCTGTTGAACGTGTGGAATTTGAGATAGCCATCCTGCCACCTCTTCTGCTTCCGTCTCAAATCCGATGTGAAGAGGCAGCGATACTCGTTTACCGGCGCGGTGTTTTGCGATGCGGGGACGCCGGACAGTCGGGGCGTGCCCCGGAGTGCCATTGAGACAAAGAGCGAGCACAGCGCGTCGCGAAGTCGTCGGCGGACATGAAGATGGTGGTGTCGCGGGCGCGTCGCGGTGTGAGGGGCCGCGACGTGACGCGGCAAGGCTGGCTTCAGTCTGCACAAGCGCGGAAGCACGTGACTATTCCTCAACCTTGGAACACTATTTCACCCTAATGGAAGCTTCAGCTGATAGCGACGGCTGGAGCCCAGGTGCCCTAACATCCAGTGCTCGAGCGCCACAAAGCATACGTGAGCGGACCTCTGTACTGCGCCCATCCCCTCGTCGCTCAACTGTGGGCTGGTGAAACCGCTCACAGTGGGGTTAGGTTTCTGCCTGACTGCTGACTGACTGCTCCGCCCCATGTTTTCGCATCATCGCCTTTCATGGTTCGGGCCGCGTCCGCTCAACTCATTCCCTGGATAGCCCACACAGCCGCACCTGTCTGCGTTCAACCTCCCTCATCCTCTCCTCAACACCCCCTTCTCTACCGTGGCAGCTGCACCCTGTCGCAGTTGACCCCACCAGAACTCCAACCCCGACCTCTCCCCATCCCCGACCGCAGAGCCTCATCCCCGTCTACATTCCCATCATCCACATTGCCCGCAATTGCGGCCAGCTTCCACAATGCAGCGGATGCAGGTACGCTCTCTCGCCCCGGAGCATGTAGATGTAGACAGGTGGAACTGCGCTGACACTGTGCCAGAGGAAGATGGGGCGCTTGCCCTTCATGACCCGGGCACCCAACGAAGCCGATATCGAGGCCATGCTACGCGACTGTTAGTAGCCCCACGTGCTCGCCCTTGTGTTGGTATGCAATTGGACCGACTCCGCTAACTTGTGCCGTCGCATCCAGTCAACGACAGCAATGAAATGCTGGAGAGAATAGAATCTGCCGCGAAGCAATGGCGCGATGCCTGGACGAACATCCTGAACCACCAGCTCGCGACAATCGAGCACATGCACAGCATATACAAACCATTGGGCGCGAAGGGTGGCGAGTACAGCTCCCACGTTCACCAGGACACGCCGCCGGAGACAATGGAGCGCTGCGTCAGACTGCAGGAGGCATTTGCGGAGCTGAAGACGGACATGATGGAAGAGGTCAAGGACATTGAGAAGAAGCTCATCCTCCCAGCCAAACTAGCAAGAGACGCCTTGAACCCCATGAAGAAGGCGATCAAGAAGCGCGAGGATAAGAAGGTAAGGCGCAAACATCGGTCGCATGACTGTTGCTGACAGACGAGCTACCAGGTCGACTACGAGCGTTACAAGAGCCGTGCCGAGAACCTACAAAAGAAAAAGACGCGTTCCGATCGCGAAAATGCCGCCTTGAACAAGCACGAGGCGGACCTCGCTCGCGCCGTTCACGAATACGAGTACGCTGATGAAGGCCTCCGGACCCAGCTTCCTAGGCTCAACGCCGCGACCTTCTCGCTGCTTCCGCACCTGTTGGCCAACCAGATCATTCTCCAGAACAACTTGATCGGCAACCTCTATACCGTCCTCCACCAATACTCCCACGAACAAGGATACCCGGACCCACCACCGGAGCCAGAGGAAGTAATACCAATGTGGGAGGCCAACTTCACTTCGCTGCGGCTGGAGCTTGAGGGAGGTCTCGACCTGCTCAAAGGAGGTAAAGCAATCCACCAACCCATGAGGCTTCCGGAGAAGGGACCCACTATAACCGGGATAGGAATTAGGAACAAGGTCATGCCACGGAAGACGAGTGTTGAGCCAGCCCCAACCCTTGGAAATAGAGCTAGGCCTGACAGGTCCCCGAGGCCAGATAGATTCAACAATTTGTCACCGCCCGTAGACAACGGTCCGCCCGTGAACCTAGGATCGAAGCCATCTTTCAACTCTCTCAATTCCACCCCGAGGATCGGCGGCACATCTCCAGGGCTGACTCCTACAGCTGGAGACGAGTGGGGCCGACGTGCATCGAGCAGCTCCTACAATTCCACTAACGGTCGCGACCACAATGACTACTTTGGAAGTAAGACAACGCGACAGAATTCTGCGAACTCGTACACCTCTGGAGGGGCATCACCAAACCTCATCGCGGCAAAGAAGAAGCCCCCGCCACCGCCTCCCCCGAAGAAAATTGGTTCGTTCCATGGAGAATATGTCATCGCGATGTACGACTTTGACGCTCATAGTGAGGGGGATCTATCCTTCCGCGAGGGAGATCGCATCCGAGTGATGAAGAAGACGAACAGCTCACAAGATTGGTGGGAAGGCGAGATCAATGGCCAGCGCGGGAGCTTTCCTGCGAACTATGTCAAGTGATGGAAGGTTTGACATAAGCGGCTCAGGGCTTTCAAGAAGAGCTCTACCACAAGCTTCGGCAGAAAAGATCTATTGCGCACGATACTGTGCTGCATCTTTGTGAGCATTGGCACATATGGCAAGAATTTCGCATGTATGCTAGCTTCGGCGCAGCTATGAGGCTTAGGACGGATCTTGCATATGATAACCCAAAATGATAGGAGGTCTTGAATAATGGAAGTTAGGGAGGATATCCTAATAAATCCTACGGTCGCATTCCCTCGTGCAATTTTCCCCATACGCAAACGCCTCACGCGGCGTTTTCGCTTGTTTCGGAAAGCATGTGAGGCAGTATAAATAAATTTACGCCCGCATGTTGGTGGTGGCGTCCAACGATGGCTGAGACCTGTGGAGAATCAATGATCCCTTCCGCGAAACTTAAAAGTCCAGCCCCGCGCCTACAGTGTCACGATGGGTCCAGGAGCGACGCCTGGGTACCACCTGCAGTCTCGTGCTCTGAGGCTTAATATCCCATGTGCTCTTGCTCATGGACGGACTCGAGAACGCATTCGCGATATCGCGCGTTAAACAGGTATCGCTATGGCTGAAATGACGGTATGGCTCACATCTCCATGAAGCACCTTGCGTGTCTACATGCGCGTCCTCGCGCCTATACTTCCACACCAACTGCTAGTGGGCGCGTCACGACGGAATAGCTAGGAAACTGGTCCCCGCTCTGGATTGCGTATCCTGATCATCATCAACAGGCGACACTACGAAAGCGACCATTCCGTCGGACGCGCCCATCCGCGCATACAACCATGGTATGCTAATCCCTATCCTAGGTCACCACCATCGCTTTAGAACCACCCTTCGCTCGCCGCTCTATTCCTCCAAAACCTCTCGTTCTCTCCGCATCTCAAACATCCCTAGCGAACGCTAACGGCGTCGACATCGACCAACAACCCGTCCTCGACTCCGCCATTAGCATACCGCTAACCCCGCTCGACTCGCTTCCTACCATCGCTGGTAGCTCGGACGATATATACCTCGCCAACGATGACATCGCGAAGTTCTTGAAAGACGATCTGGACCTGTCCAGGTTGAACCGCATACATGGACATCTGTGGATGGCTGGGCGCCCGATGCGGGCAAGACCGTTGCACCGGTACAAAATGATGGGATTCCAGATCATACACACGCAGCAAATGGATCTTCACCTCCTCAAATTCAGCAACAGCCTCATGCTGAAGCCGCTCGCGGAGTACATGCTCAGCTACGACTTCTGGTTCGACAACATTTGCACCGACAAGACGCTCCACGAAAGCGCATGCGGATTCCTCCTTAGCTACGTCTGGCTCCTGACCACGCCGCTCGATCTCAAGATCGCACACGAGATATGGCTGCTCCCGAGCTTTATAACCTGGCACTGGTGGAAGTCGTTTGTCAAAGACTTCGTTGCGCATGTAGATCCTAACACGCTCGATCAAGTCAACAAGCGCTATCATTTCGGAGACTTGCGCCTCGGTCGCATCAACAGTATATACCGCACGCGCTTCGCCTTGACGCATTTCGTCCGCGGCTACCTCTACGGCTACAATCGCTACGCCGTGTTCTTCCAGCGCAATTTCTCGTGGATCCTGATCGTCTTCGTGTTCTTTAGTTTGGTACTGGCGGCGATGCAAGTTGGCGCGAGTGTGGAGCCTTCGAACGCCAACAAGCCATTCTTGAAAACGTGCTATATCTTTGTGGTCTTCTCGATGGTCAGCGTTGCGGCGGTGTTGGGTCTAGTCGGACTCATTTTTGTGACGATTTATTTGTTTAACATGGTGGCGGCTATCAGTCATGCTAAGAAGAAGCAGGTAGAGAGGAAGAGGAAGGCATTGGAGAAAAGGGACAAGGAGGCTTGAACGAATTGTCCTGTTTATATGGTTGGATGATCGTATTGGCTATTGATACCCCCGGACGCCAGTATTTTTGCGGCCTAGAATAAGAAAAATGGAAACGAAAAGGCGTACAAGAGACAAAATTGGGACGTAAAAGAAAACTGGTCTGAATCTACAATTCATCCCGTCCACCAGCGCCCTTTGTCACTTGGAACGCCTCCACCGTTATCTCGACCTCGTTCTTCTTCGTCTTCTTGTGCGATACTTTGCCCAGGACTGCGCCGTCCTTCGCTGTGGGGGAGTACGAGTCGAGATCTTCGAAGACGCCTGCGACCACGATTAGGAAAGGTTTATTAGCGATGTGGAATGGGACAAGCTTACCGTCACAGCCCTTGTCATCAGACTCATCGACAAACAGCGGAAGTATGGGGTAAATCGCACCCGGGGCGAAAAATACAACATCATCCTGCACACTAAAATGCCTCTGCTTCGGCGTCTTCTTCAACCTAAATTACCAGTCAGCGCAGCTGTCCTCTCACCCTTTCCACCCACCACTACCAAGAAAAAAAAATTTAACACACCATTCCCTAACCGCAAATGGCAACTCCTCAAGCGGCATCTTAAGCAACTCTCTCCCATCCCCATGCACATCCACCCCCTCCCAACTCCCAGGGTACAACTGCTTATGATAGAAAACCTTCAGCTCAGCCGCCCACTGTTTGAGTCTGGGATACATTTCCTTGAGTGTGTAGATCTCGGCTTTATGGGTGGTGCTGCCGGTGCATTTCTTGGTTAAGGACTTGAGGTCCGCGTCGCTCCATTGCGCGGTCCAGAGTTGGCCGACGGGGGTGGGCTCTTCCGTTGAGGAGGCGGTTGCGGCGGAGAGGGAGGACGAAGAGGAAGAAGAAGCAGATGAGTCGCCCGTAGTTGTAGCTTCGGTGGAGAGGGTGGGTGCGGCTTCGGAGGCGGATTCGGTGGCTTCGAAGAGGGCTTCTGTTGCGAGGGTTGTGGCGGCTAGGAGGGGGAGCAAGGCTAGGAAACGCATTTTGGAGGCTGTGTATTTAGTTATTTCTTTAAGATTTATTCTTTCGTTTCCTCCAAGCTCAAGTATGGCAACTGCAAGCAAGAAACAACAATGTAGCAGCAAGACGAGAACAGTACACGGATATCATCTCAAACATCTCTCGCAGCCAGACAGTCCTATAATATACCC
This sequence comes from Lentithecium fluviatile CBS 122367, assembly GCA_010405425.1. Taxonomy (NCBI): domain Eukaryota; kingdom Fungi; phylum Ascomycota; class Dothideomycetes; order Pleosporales; family Lentitheciaceae; genus Lentithecium; species Lentithecium fluviatile. The sequence goes on along the minus strand of MU005614.1, from coordinate 326,440 downwards.
TCCAGCCCACCAAAGCCCAAGTTCCACATCCGCTCTTGCATCTCTGTCCTCTTTTCTCGAAGCTTGCCTGCTAGGGTAGCTTGAGACGCTTCCGCGTAGTTTTTCCGCCTTCCCATATTAACCGCCGGGGTGCGCGCACGCGGAGTAGATTAATAGGACACAGTAGCTACGACGGGGCGCGGGATTTGAGGGTGCATGTGGGCTAGGAGAGGACATGTGGCATGTGTGCGAGATGAGGTGGTTAGGGTGAGGCTTGGGATATGTGCTTGGGCGAGAGTGGGATACAGTGCATGTGAAGGGTGGTAAGGTGATCACGTGCATGAGAATGAACCTGGACGCGGTCCCAGGGATGGACAGCATGCAGAGCCGCGACGTTGCACAAACTTGTTTCATCACCCCTCTACTAGCTAGAGTTCACACTGTCCTCCTCTCCATCCCTATCCCATCTTTCTCGCATGAATCGCTCTCACAACCACGCCCCTGCGCAATGACGCAAAGATCGACAACCCCACTCCGACCCCTTCCCAAACCCTTTCTCCACCATCCACTATGGGCCAACGGCGACAGCAAGGCTGCTCTACCACGAAACAAGTTACGACTCCGCCGTTTTGACGTCTTGGGGCAGCTGTCGGAGCGGCTGGAGCCGAACCGTTATCTTGTGGTGGCGATGTCAACTTGGGCTAGGAACAGGTTTTGGGACCATGTCCTGGCGGTGGAGCAAGGTGAGGCTTTGCGGGGGGAGTATTTAAGACGGCGACGGGAAGGTGGGTCGTTATTCTGCCCGATTCTTGGTGGTTGTGTGTTGTTTTGGGTAGTCCGTTATACATCTACCTGGTCTTCCAGACCATCAAGATCCTTCAAACATCATTGCTTTCAAGATGCGCTTCTTCCCATCCTCAAAGAAAGAGAGCATATCCCAACTCCCCACCATCTCCTCCCCCAAACCGTCCCACGAAACAAGCAAAACCACATCCACCAGCACCTCCGAAAAGCCCAAACCCGCCACTTCCCCAACCTCCCCCACAAAACCGCTCCCAGCCCGCACCCCCTCAACTCGCTTCCAAGAGCCCGTCCGCGCCCCGTCCCAAAGTAAACGCAGTGCCTCGAATATACAGCGCTCAGTGTCGACAAAGTCCACAGCCTCCACCTCCAAGAAGCCGCCGGAACGACCAGGTCTCCAACGCCGCCGCACAACCGCCCAAACCCGCTACATCGACATGCTCCTCGGTCTCGACGCCGTCTCAAGATGGCACAACATCCTCGCTTCAGCATCTACCTGGATACTGCTAGCAGGCTATATCGTGTTCCCCGCCACTTTTAATAAGCTGCAAACAGATAAGGATCTTGATGAGAAGGCAAATTCGGCATTGAAGGCGCATGTTTTGAAGACTGCTCGGTATGTCCAAATAAGCTTTCATAGTGGGATGGAAGTACGGGAGCAGAGGGCTGATCCATGGATGTGCTGCAGGAACGTGCCATTGCTGTATGTCGCAGCCTTCGCATGCGGCATCGGCGTCCTAGGTTGTCTCTGGCTATGGTGGGCCCACCGCAAGAATTACGTCTGGGTTATTAATCGCATCTTCCTCCCCGCCTTGATGAACAGTATAGCCGGTCTCATTTCTACACTCGTAAACATATATTCAGCTCAGGACGGTATGTCCTTTCCTCTCCCCCCTTCTCCAATCAGCCCCACCCCTCTTCCATCGAAGAGATGGGACTGGTGCAGCGGATCATGCTGACTGGGAATGGCAGGTCAATACTCCGTCACCGCACGCGCAACAATCGTCGTAACGGCATCCTGCTCCGTCGTCACGGCGGCACTGTTTCTGCTGTACAACACTGTTATGCTCGCACTTGTTAAGAGGAAGCATGAGAAGGAGACTAAGGCTATGGAACGGGATTTGAGTTATCGGGAAGCGGTGGAGCAGGAGATGAGGGTGGGAGGAAGAGACACTGGAGTCGTATAGCTTAGACCCCACACCAGGATATCGATTTGAACCTAACAATACCATTCTTGTGGATATATTATAGCGTTATCGTGCTACTCCGGGATTTCTTCATGGCCATATTTCAAGCTTTCGCGTACCTTGAGTATTACTAACTCATAAGCACGCCTATCCCCACCGGGTGATCAAAACGCCATCCACATACCAGTACAAGGAAACAAAAGATGCAACAGACTGCCGCCTTTTCGCGCCTAACCTCACACACATGCGTATGATACAGAAGAGACGGTGTGAAGATGTGTGTACAGATGCGTATATGTATCAACGCCAGACATACACGATTACCTACTCAGGGCTCCTGAGCATTCAAGTCGACAAAGATATTAATAGCCGCAACCACCACCTCGGCGAAAATGAGGATGATGACGATCCACTCGAGCAACTCGCCCTAAACCCCACATTAGCAAAGATACCCTTTGCAACAACAGAACGCAAAGACTTACATGCGTCACCGTCAACTGATCCTTCAACACAGCCAACAGATCCCCAATGACGTTTAGCCTCTCCGTCAACAACCCCACCCTCTGATCCATCTCCAGATAACTTCTCACAGCCTGATACACAGGATCTAGTTGCGGCTCCGCCCACATGAGCTCTGGCGCATCAAGCACGCTGCCTTGCAAATGTATGCTAATGCGTAATATGAACAGCTCGCCGATCTGCATGTTGATTTGTTTCTTGTTCAGGTTGATCTTTCCTGAACTCGCTATCTGCGCGGGGATATCTTTCGTATTGTCGATAGTGTTGTCGACGAGATCTTCGAAGAGCGATGTTTTGACGGATTGCGACAGGCCGTGGCTGATGGCAAGCTTGATCATGTAATTCTTCTTGTCGCGGAGGGATATGAAGTCGTTGTAGATGCGGGCCTGGTACTCCCTCGTGTAGTAGAAGTTGAACTCCTCCGTCTCAATCTCATCCTTGCCTAGCTTATCCGTCTCGAACTTGGCCAACTCCTTAAGAAAGCGTTTCTCTTCTTGTAACGTCATTCCCCATATCACGACCGTGCCGTATTCGAAGAGGAAAACTTCTGGGGTGTGCACTTGGATGTCGAAATCGGCGGTTTCAAGAGAGGGGTCGGAGTCGGCGTGTATGGGCTCGGGACGCTTGAGATGATCGGAACCTTCGCTGTCGTTCGAGATGGCGTTTTCATTGTCGTTGTCTTGTAGGTCTATGAGGTTGTCTCTCCTCCTTTCACTCTGTGCTTCAACCTCGATGGCGCTGTCCGAGAACCGCCTGGGTCGTTCTTCGGTGAAGCCATCGTGCACACCCGTGCTAGTGACGCTCTCTGGCCCTTTCCTGGTGCCGTAGTTGTAAGGCGAGTATATGCATTCGTCGAAGCGCTTCGGATGGGCGCCTCTGAGTCGTGCCTTCCCCTTGAGAAAGCGCATGAGGTCGTCCATCTTGTACGAGGCCGCCGTGCAGTATGCCGTCACCCTGGGTAACCGTTCCCGATCCGCCTTCCCCAGCCGGGCAGCATCTCTCCTCGCCGTAGGATCCTTTATCCGCGTATACTGAACGTAGACATCGCGCCCGCTCTCCTCATCCACACCCTCATCGCCATGCTCCGGATCCGGCAAAAGCTTGAGCTTCTGCGCAGTTCTCGTCGTTCGCTGCGGCCCAATCTTGGGGGCGGGAATGTGCGGGTGATTTGCAGGTGCGCCGGAGCTATTTCTTCGTCGCAGCTTGTTGTTCAGCGAGGACAGCATGGGTTGCCCGCCATGGTTCGCGGGTAAAGCGATAGTCGAGGGGTGCCCGATATGCGACGACGACCGCGACGGCTGCTTGGGGCTGCTTGAGGTAACAGTCGGGTTGAAGGTGACGGTGCGCTGTGGCTTGGGGGCGTTTGGCCTGCTCGCGTTCGAATTGTGGGCCAATGAAGAAATCAGCGGCGTTGTCTCGGTCGAGCTTGACGCCATCATGGGCGAGCTGTCGAATGAGCCTGCACGCGAGTGTCCAGGCTGCACTGCGATTCGAGACCGAGCGATTGTCGCTATAACGAGAGCATATCGGGGACGTGGGTTTTCGATTTTGGGGCTGTCATGTGTCGTGGGTGCAGCTTGTGTGATTGCAAAAGCGATAGCTGTGAGATGACGTTCTTCAACGGACTGTAGCACGGGCCCCGCGCTAGCCCACGTGGTTAAGCATTCATTCAGTACTCACTGATCTAAGATGGCTACAGGAAGGCATCTATCATGCGCTGTGGGGCGTCTATATTTATTACGGAAACACAGTCTAAACGACTTCCCTAATGAGAATCGTTGGCTCAAGACTCTGCACGGCCATGGCTGTGCGAGGTCAGAGAGCTCCTACACTTTTCCAAAAGGCAGACCATCAAGGCATCTCGAGGGAGTCGAAGCAGTGCTCTGAACCGGCGGAAGCCTGCTTCCACGTTGCAAATCCTTGGCCAGTTGTTGTGCTGACAAGAACAATCACACTCAACTGTATATCCTCGACTCGTCAACTCGGCGTACATTGGAAGAATTCCGTCGAGCGCCCCTTGAACTCTCTCCGGCGTCTCACCGGATAGCGCGACCTTGATGTTTGGCAAGGGTTTCCCTTGGGGTATTGGGATGCAGCGTAAAGCATTGTTGATACGGCTCCAATCCAGGTCCTCCGGGGCTGCATCAAGTAAGCGGGAACCGGTCTGTATGGTCACCACACGAAGGTAATCGGCTGGCACGAGACCGAGGCGGAAATCATCGGAAGTAAAGAAGTCCAGAGACACGAATTCTTGATCAATGACGGCAGATGAGACTCTGTAGAAAACCGTGGCAGCGTCCTCCGCGGCTTACTGTCCCACATATTCGGGCTGCACAAAATGAGGCGGTCGTGACCGAGCTCCGAGCACCATTTGGCCCATGTAGCCGGAAGGGTACGTTGAAGACGACCACGGTCCAGAGTTCCAGTGGAATTTTCCGAGCTCTCTGGTCCAGCACATTTCGTAGATGAGCTGCCGGAGCTCAGGCGGCAGGCGTTCATTCATCATCGCGGCAAGCACGAGAGACTCGGCTTTGGAGTAGGACTCAACGGCGGTCGTGAAACTGCTAATTGCTTCTGTTAGTACCTTGTATTTGCAGGCACTTCATGACGTACCGGCCGACGGTGCTGAGTTCTTCTTGTCCCTGGTTATGACGATCGACACTGAATGGTACCGTCAAATATGTTTCAGCAATTCAGCACGGCCGAACGAAGATATATCGTTTGCTTGTTCTTAGGTGGAAAGCCCAATGTCTACACAACGAGAACCGGTCAGCACATGTGGAGCGGTTAACAAAGGTTCTCGTACTCGCGGAGAAGCTGGAGCTCGGCCGCGCGTTGCCGCTTAGGTGTTGCACAAGTTCCCCGTTCCATTCATGCTGCGACTTTCTTCTGGCTCGGTAGAAAGAGCTGAGAGCTGGACCTGAAGAACGAAGTGCTCAGGAATGAGGTTGACGGGAGATGAGGTAGTAGTTTGTCGATGGGAGCCTAGCCCCGCATCGAGAGCAAAAAACGAAGCGCCAACCATAGGGCTGGATGCGCTATCGCGTGGGTGCTCTCATCAATTGATGTTCGCCGCACGAGGGTGCCTCCACCTAATGTGACTTGCCCCTTGTTTCTATCAGCATTGCACCGAGCCAGTTCGGTGGAGAAGGCACGAGAGCAAGCGCTCGGGATCAACTTGACAATCTCCCGCCCAAGCCGGTCGTTCGTATTCGTTTCCCCATCCGTGGCGATTCCTTAGGAGTCGAGGTGTCAGACTCAGGACCATACGCGCGTCGCCATACATCATTGTGGTAGTAAAAGGACCCAAGGATGAGGATTCGGAATGGGGTATATTAACTTCGCTACTTGACAAGCTGCTAGTGTTCCATCTCAGCACGATCCTGAAAACTATATCTGCTCGCCATTCTCACACATGCCTCACCTCGTTGAATAAGCTTGCTCTCACTTGCATCAGCGCGACCAACTCCAACACAAACTCCTGAAGCACTACCACATTCGTTATGATATGCAGCAAACTCGCCTCCCTCACATCGTCAGGCTCCTTCACCCCGCCAACCCTCACATCTTCGCCATCTTCCACCGGTGGTGGCTGATATTTCGACAACATAACCTCCACCATCTGCGTCCCTGCGGGTCTTCGGAACCTAATTCGCCGCCTCAAGAATTCAGAGTGGCGAATGGACGCAAGATTACCATCGATGTCGGCAAAGAGAGTCGTCTGGCGTTTTGACGCTTGCGGGGCGGGCATGGGTGACATGCCACGGGACGGCGAATTAACGAGGGTTTGGCCACCGAGTTTGGATGGTGCCGGAGATTGGGTAGGGGTGTGACGCATATCGAGGCCTTCCTTTCTTCCTCGAGGTGTCCCGGTTCTTGATGGTGTTGTGGAGACGTCTTTCATATGTCGTGGTACTTGTGGGGTCCAGGAACCAACTGGTGTTTCTGTGGAGGGTCGTGGAGGTTTAGGCTGCAGTGTCGACGATTTCATCGCATCGTTGACCTCCTCATGAAATCGGAAAGTGTCCTTTCGGTTCGCTACATGCTCATCCCAGTCTGGTATGTCGGCTCGCAGCGCATCCACCTGCGTCTGCAACTGCTGCAAGCAGGCGAGCAGTTGCGGTGCCGCCGTAGAGGTCCAGGTCGGCTGTCGGCTAGCTCTGTACATATCCCGCAGGCTATCATTGGAAAACTCCGCAGGTTCAGGGTCAGCGTTGGAGAGGTTGTAGTCTACAGGATTGACAGAAAGCCATCCCTCGAGGCGAAGCTCTGAGCAAGTCCCCAGCGTGATAATAGCTTCAGTAAGAGCGAGGTTGGTCTCAACATCGTTAGTTAGGAACCTGAGCAAGAGATCCACCAAGGACATGAAAAGTGGGTCTTCGGGTATTAATGAATGCGGGCCAACCTCTCGCGCACCTGCTTCTGCATCAAAGTAGCCGGGACTTTGCAGAGGCGTTGTTGGTAGAGCAAGGGTCATAAGCGAGCATGAGTGGCTTTCGAGCATGGTAAGCTTATCCTTGAGGTGGCTCTCGTATGCCTCGTCTACACCACCCTCGCCAGCCAGATTGATTGCCAGGTTGAGATATGTTTCGAGCTCGGCGTTTAAAGCACCTATAGTCCGATGGGGCTCTTTGTGGTGCAGACTGGTGACCTTCACGAGCGATCCGAGCGCGTATCCGTGATTCTTGCCAAGCAAAACGGTTGTCAGTTTCAAGGCCGCAATTACGGTCTGCGGGTTCCGTGACTCTGTGCTCTGCAGTACGAGGTCGACAAGGTTGAATACGGAAGGATTCATGGCATCGTCTTCCTTCTTGGGAGAGCCGAGGAGCATCAACGAACGCCGTCTCTTCAGTGCTGCTGGCGATCGAAGATCTCGGGGCGAGGAGACGGGATAGTCGGGTAGCGCGAGCAGGTAACGAAGAATCATGTGCACGAGTTCTGGATGATCTAAAGCGTCCAGAATGCGTCGCAAATATGTCAGCACGGCGACAGAAGAACCACCATCTACGTCGGACGACTGAACGATGTAAGGATATCTGTTTGCATGTCAATACCGCATCTTGGATACGTGCTAGGATGAACGCACAATAACTGCTGTAAAAATAATACTTGGAAGTGATCGATCAAGGTGTGCCGCACGTCGGTCGATCTACAATGTTCTAGAACATCTTGCCAAAAGGTAAGGTAGGACAAGAATGTGACCATGTGGCTCTGGAAGTCGTCGGAAAAGAAGCTCACGGCGTCCGGATTGGGCTGCATTTCAAGGTAATTAGACAGCTGTAAGATGAGCGGCAAGTTCTCAGGCGGGTGGAGAATGGACAGCAGTCTGTCATACGGTCAGTCTCGTGATGCAAATTCTCCGATTGGAAGCGTCAGACCTGCTAAGCTGGCTGTACAGCGCCCCCAGGCCCGTGGCCATGAGTGTGGGGAGATCACTATTCACGATCCACTGCTCCAGCGGAAGTGACTTGGAGGCAGATTCAAAGATGTACAGCAACCCCATGCGCGCGAACTCTCCTATTCGGCCTTCGTGATGGACCTTGTCGATCAGCTGGTAGCACAGGGGGAAATCCTCCTTCTGCGTCACGCCTGCAAAGTCGACCTTCTGGTTCACGAGCCGTCCGCTCGAGTCGGCCGATGCAGTCGTGAACCAGACGGGCAGAATCTCGGGCTGTAGCCGGATCTTCGCAGCAATGCCGAAGAGGAGCTCCACGATGTCGGCCTCGATGTCCTCCCCAAGCGTGATAGAGCTGATTGAGCGGCCGATGAAGTTCATGAGCGATGCGGCAAAGACGTCATTCTCCAGGAAGTCCTCCTCTTCACTATCGATGAGGGCGTTGTAGAACTGTACGGCATCGCGGACCATGCCCTCGTCGTGGGCTGTCGCAGCGATCTTGGACACGGCGGTGTATATCTGCTGGGCGGCCGCGAAGCTCAGGCAGAGATGGGGTGCGGGCAGGCGGGACTCGTCCTCGAGCATTTTGGCGAGGCCCTGGAAGCCGCGGCGGATGTTGCCCAGCGCCTCGCGATCGTGGGCGACTGAATCCGACTTTTGCCATGTTTGCTGCGGGCCGTCAGCGCGCGCAAGCGTTTAGGGAAGCGTGGGGAGGATTGCGAATTGCGCACCAGAACTTGGTTGTACCGCTGCTTGAAGCGTGCCAGACGCTGCTGCGGGTCGTTGGCGGCGGCGTGCTTCCCCCGCGACGAGCCGCCGAGGAGTCTCGTCCACTGCAGCAGTCAGCAAGCCCTCGCCGTGTTGCACTCATGGGCGGGTAACACGCACAAAGTCCATATCGAGCAGATGCGGGACTACGAGTGGCCCCTCACCGGCGACGAGAGCGTGGGGTGCTCAAGTGCGGCGCTGTGGACGCGCAGACGGCACCGTGGGCATGCTTGAGCCTCTGAAACGCGTAGCGTGTTCGAAAGGGGCAAGGAGCTTCAGCCAGTCGTTCTTCTCGCATGACGTGCACTCATCATTCATTAAGGCCGGCAGAGTAGGCAGATGGCGGCTTTCGGATAATTGACAGAAGATCTGGAGAAGGAAGGCGCTACCGGACTCCCGTGTGACAACACCATTGAAGTCCATTGAGCGACGAGGCTCATGTCCCCGGACTTCGCTAAGCACTCCCGAAGGGGCATGGCGGCTGTGGCTGCGGGCAGATCGTGAAACGGCGTCGAACATCGGTCGGCCTGGCGCCTCTCCCATGTCTTCGCCCGCCTCCACTGCGATACGGTGTTTCTCCTTCTTTATCTTGAAGAGTGCCCCCTGCTGTTGGACGCCTGCTTTCCCTTCACCACGGGCACCGCAGCATTCACTCCTTGGCAGAGTATCCCGCAAGGCTACGTGTCTCACTCTGCTGCCGTGACCTTCTGTGCTGCACTCTTGCGCATCATGGCGCTGGTCCAGGCTCTCCCAATCTTCTCGACAAGCTTTGAACTGGGCAACGGGTAGTTCCCACGAGAGGTCGGGTAGGAGCGTCCCCCATCAGTGCCGAAGGCTCCTACTCCAAGCAGAAGGTGGAAGCACGTCAATCCAAGCGGACAACGAAGCTGTCAGTAACGCCCATCGACTCTGCTTGGAGATTGCCCGATGGTTGATCGGCCTCACCGGTGCTTCTGCACACCATCTTGGCGTGATCCGATCAAGCATGGCCCGAAGAGAGGGGAAGGATTCGGTGGGCGCAGACATGCACATGCACATGGTGGCGGAATCCGCAATCCACTGCCCAATCAGCCGTCCACGTCACCCATGTTACACGGCGTCTGCAGTAAACATGTGAAGGATCATCAAGGTTAAGCCCAGAATATCTACAGCCTCCCGCACATCGCGGAACCTTTGCACACAAGCACACACACGCACTGATCGCCGGAGATTGGTCTCCATGCTCTTGCGCAATATCTCCAGATGCAACACCGCAGAGTTGCAGGTACCCGCCGTTTCGATATGTTTCGAGAGTCCATATGTTTGCAGTCTTTCGGATGGCTTGGAAGTCCGCAGACCATCTGTATATAACACGGCCGCGAGACGGGTCAGTTGTTCCATCATCAGCTCATCACTCTCCTCTGCAGTCAGCTTCTTCTTTTCCACTGCCTACCACAGTCACTCTTTACATACATTCATTCTTTTCTTCTCAGCTATATAGTTAGCATTGCCTTCATTCAAGCGCCAGACCATCACTCAACCTACAACCATGTTCTTCAACCCCAAGGCGCTCCTCCTTGGAGCCACCGCGCTCTTCTTCTCTGGTCTCGTGTCTGCTCAGAACGGCACCGCCCAGGAGGGCAGCTGCGATGGCGGTCCATGGAAGACGCCCATATACACAGGTGCCGAGGCGGGCACTGCATTCTGCCACACCAAGTACCAAGATGGTGTTGTCATGAGCGGCATCGAGGTTTGGTCCGCCAAGAAGAACATCGAGGCCATCCAGTTCTACTACTCCGACGGCAGCAACAGCGGCACAATCGGCAAGATCGACAAGGAAAAGGAGCACATGCGTCTCGATTGGGACCCCGCCAGCGACGGCCTCTCGCAGGTCAAGATGTGGGCCGACAAAAAGGGCGAGTCTCTCGGACGCATCTACCTCCGCACCAAGAACGGCCAGGAGCTCAACCTGGGCAAGGAGGGCGACACGGACCCTGTCGAGACCCAGGTCCAGTCGGGCATGCTGCTTGGAGCCTCTGGTCGCGCCGACGGCATGGTCAACGGCCTCTCACTCCTCTTCCTTGGCAGCAAGGTCGACAAGATCACCCTCTCGGACGTCGTCTTCGACGAAACCCCCGAAGAACTCAACAAGCGCATGCAAGGTCTTCAGATGACGATCCTTGACTACGCGGATCACACCAACGCCATGCAGGACAGCAACGAGACCTTCACCTTCGGGAAGACGGAGACGCGCACCCAGTCCAAGGAGTACTCCACCACCCAGACCCACACTCTCGGCTTCACGCACAGCGTCGAAATCTCCGGCAAGCTCATGGGCATCGGCATGAGCGCCAGCAACGAGCTCAGCTACTCGTATGCCAACGCGAAGACAGAAACTAGCAGCACCCAAACCACTGTGTCGCTCAACTATGTCTCCGCTACCATGCTCAAGCCTGGACAGCGCGTCTTCTGCCGCGCCACAGCCATGTTCGGTCAGTACAAGGGCGATTACACCTCTACCGTGAGACCACCTTCCCACTCAAAATCACACAAAAATGTAACAACTAACGAATACATAGATGAACGTCGAGCTCGAGGACGGCACCGTCTGGAAGTTCCGCGCCGATGGCACCATGGAGCAGATCGCCTGGTCTCAGGCCTCTTCCAAGTGCCAGTCTGACCCCTTCCCTGCCGACGCTGCGGTCCCCGCTCCGGGTGGCTCTGCCCCTCCTTCCAACTCGACTGCCCCTGCGGCCAGGAGGGCTCTTCCGTTCCTCGCTTAGAGGAACGGCCTCTACGACCGTGCAGGATGTTGAATACTAGATCTGCTGACAAAGCTTGCATCGCATCGCATCGTATTGGGGTTATAGAAGAATGGCAATGCATTTGGGGGAGTTACGAATCTTTGCGGTTTTTGAAGGCAGGTCCTGGTTTTTGTTTACACTTTCATCATTTGTACTGACTCTTTTTGTATTTTTTTTTCGCTTTTGGTTATTCAGGCTTTGCTTAGAGGAAGTGATGAGTATAGATTTGCATATGTTTTAATAGTGTTTCCTTGCCCCAGCAACTTGGCGCCACTCTGCGATATAGTCGAAGTTGATACGCAACTAAAACTACAAGCCTAGAACTCCACCTCGATCGCCGGCAGCAGCAACCAAAAAGGACTAATCCATTCGCCTCCACACCAATCTACCCAACAGTCCTCGACGTTCACTATATCACAGCCGCACACTCGTCGTAGAAGTACTTTTGCAAAAAAAAAAAAAATACCCTCAATCCAGTCCATAAAACGATAGGTATCTCAAAGCAAGTCCGCGGCGCCCACGGCCTCGCATCAACCCTCTCTCTTAGCCTCCCACAAACACCTTGCTTGACAACCTACCCTTCCGTCTGCCCAAACCCACTAGCCTCCCTCTTCGCCGCCCCCTTCGCCGCAAGATTCTCATTATGCATAACATGCCCGGCCTTTTCCATTAGTTTCCCAACCGTAGAATCTAACACAGCACATTAGCTACTTACTCCCTCTCTAACCCATAATACGAAATCAAACTCACCACTCTTCCCCCCAAAACTCCCCGTCTTATTCCCATACCCCGCACCTCCCACACTCCCACTCGGATGTCTCCCATCATTCCCCTGCCCTTTGTACGCCCCCGTGTCCTGGTGGCTTCCGAAGCGCAGGTCTTCGTTGTTGTATTCAGAGGATAAGGGGTCGGGCGCGGATTTGTTGCCGAAGCCTGCGCCGCCGGTGGCGCCGGAGCCGTATGTGTCGCTGAAGGGGGTTAGTGGTGGGCGGGGTGGGGGTGTGAGGGACGGAGGGAGGGGAGAGAAGGCTGGGTGTAGAAGAGAGTTGTGGTGCAGAAGGAATCATTGGAAACGTACTGGCCACCGGAGTAGGCATGGTTATCAGAGCGATCGAAGCGGGTGTTGGTATGCTCGTGGGTCAGGTCATCGGCGACGATGTCGGGAGCGTTTCTGTGGGTATTTTAATACGGACACACCTGTTGTCCGTGTGCATTTCTTACCGGTTGCCGTAGCCTGCCATTTCGAGGAGATCGGAGTGTGTGGACAAAAGGCAAGTTATTCTATAGAAGGATGTAGAAGCTGTAGTAAGATTTCCAAAAATATGGATTATTTTGATCAAAAGTAGCTAGCCCAGACGTGGGGACAAAGACCCTACTATATACTTCAAGGAACCCTGCCCAGAGAGCTGGAGATAGACAGGCAGCACGTGAGAAGCTCAGGCCAAATGGCGTCACAGTGCTTGAGCCAGGTAAGCTCCCGCGTTGATCTTTCACTCCAAGACTCTTGGTCGCCTTAGTTTAACCATCCAAGGCGTGGACCCCACAACTCGGGTTCTGGACGCTGTGATCGGATGATGCTCCACAACAGCCCGTTTGCCAGCCACAGATTTTCCCATATACATTATTCCATAGCAAGGTTAAAAGACCCTCTCAGTCTCGAGGATTCGAACGTCTCTCAACATCCATGGAAAGAAAAAACGAGACACCTGGAATGGGACTGCCAGCAGACTCTGAATTGCTTCCGAAGATAATCCGATCGGAAGACCCATTTCATTCGTTCGGTTGGTTGTCGAGTTGAAAGATAGCTGATTCCTCGATAGGAAAGCAGAGGGCCGATCCTGATAAGGGTCTTGTGACGCGACTCGCTCCAAAAGGTCACGAACTCTGGGGTATCCCACACTACAAGCTTAATCTGCAAGAAAGCCTCTCAAAGCCAAACGCCAAGTCCTTCACCTGCGCCAGTAATGCAGCGTAAGAAGATGTCAAAGAGCCATTGACCTCATCGAATGTATTTGGACTGTTGTCACTCGTCAGCAGCTATCGCATGCAATACGGACCGATGGCTTACCATGAACTTCTTGTGGAAGTCCGATCGAAGCATGTCGTTGATAAATTCCTTCTTCTTGTTCTTGTCTTCGGTGCCCCGCGCTTGGTTCTTGAACACAACGTCATCGTCCCATCGGCGTTTCATAGCGAAGTCGCGTGGGTTCAACAGTGGATTGCCGCGTGCGATGTCGATTTCGCGCTTTTCCTCCTCCTCGACTGCCCGCTCCGCTTCCTCTTTGGCCTTTGCTTCGGCTCGCTCTTTCTTGATCTTTTCTAGTTCGCGCATAAGTGCGGCCGTCTCGTCTTCTTCGTCGTCATCTCTGTGCAGGGGTCAGTACTGTAAATTCCCACGACGGGAAATAAAGTAGAGGACATACTCTTCATCGCTACTTTCGCTGCTCTCACTGCTGTCGTCTGCGTCTATCTCTCTATACTTTTCCAGCATTTCTATCCGCCGCCGCTTTTGTCCTGCCTCGTCCTCCTCGCCATCTTCTGTTGCAGATACTGCATCGATCGGTCGTTTTGAGGCTGCGCTTGGGTCCGCCGCAGAATCCTCCTCGACATGGGTTCCGTTTTTCTTCGCGTAGTGACGCGCTTCAGCCTCCAAAAGCTCGGCGCGGAGATCACGCTTCACGGCGTCCGCATCGCCACCTTGTCCCGGTTTCCTGTGCTTGAGGAGGGTGTGTGCGGGGAGCAGTCGCTGATGGTACGCTGGACCCCGGGCGGCTTCTTTCGCGCGTGCGGGATCGAAAGTCGGTCGGTGGGCGGTCGTCATCGCGTAATCGGGATCTCTGAAGTATTGGGATTGGGTTTGTGGTTATTTCGGGAGTCTTGCGCGTTGTTTGAGTGTCGTGGGCGGTTGGGGTAGAGTACATGTCAAGCCCAAAATCGCGTTCAAGAAATCGCTCAGTGCCAAGGTGATCGGTGAATGTATTGTCCGACCCCGCCATATTTTGTTCAGCCTTCAATGCCTACTTCGACACCAACAGCTGATTTGTGGGGCCCAAGATGCCTCGCGAAGCCGAGATCTCGGTCAATGAGCGCGCCTTTATCCAGGAAGCGCTGAAAGAGCAGATTCGTCTCGACGGTCGCGCCTTCGATGCATTCCGCGTGCTAGAGCTAACTTTTGGCGACGAGTATGGCGTCGCAGACGTGCAGCTCGGGAAGACGAGGTGCGCAATACCCTTGGAAGGCAGAGAATCGTATGTTGACAACTCGTAGAGTTATTGCCAGGATCTCGGTAGACGTGACCGCCCCATTACCTGAGCGCAAGTTCGACGGCATCTTCCAGATCGTAACTGAATTCTCACCAATGGCGTCGCCAGCATTCGAAGTCGGACGGTACATGCTCTTCATCTGCTACTGTTATCGAAAAACTGACTGAGCCTACAGACCCACAGATGCTGAAGTCATCCTTTCGCGCATTCTTGAGAAAGCCATCCGCCGTTCGAATGCCCTCGACACCGAATCGCTGTGCATTATTGCAGGCCTGAAGTGCTTCGCTCTGCGCGCCGACGTACACATCATCGACCACGACGGAGGCCTCATCGACGCGTCCTGCATAGCGGTCATGGCTGCACTACAGCACTTCCGCAGGCCGGACGTTCTAGTCGAAGGAGAGAAGGCAACCGTGCTGGGCCTTCGAGAGCGCGAGCCGATACCTCTATCGATCCTACACCAGCCACTCTGCGTAACATTCTCTTATTTCGAAGAAGGCGAGATATTCTTGGTAGACGCGAACCTAGCGGAAGAGCAGGTCCGAAAGGGGCAAGTAATTGTCACCTTGAACCGACATGGAGAGGTCTGTCAGATTGCTAAATATGGAGGAGCTACCGTCGATCCGCTCGCACTACTCAACTGCACCAACATTGCCCTCCAGAACGTCAAGACCATCAGCTCGTATATCCAAAGCAGGCTTGAGGAGGACGCCAAGAGGCGGGATGCGGGAGGGCTGATGGCAGAGCTCAGTGCTGAGAACCCAAGATGAGATATTGCGGGGCGTGTTTTGATCGAATTATGCGTTGCCGGAGGGAAGCGGCATCGCTCTTGCGTAAACCGTGGGGCTGAGCTTCATCAAGCCATCACACCACTGAGGTTTCCGGCAGCTCCACACCTGTCCTTGGCCAGGGACAATCCCAGAGGTCACTATTATCGAGAAGATCAACGCATAGACAGGCCGGTAGGTCTGCGAAACGCAGTCTTCTGAAACGAGCCGAACTTATCGAGTAGAATGTATCAAATACCTAGGGGAGAGGAGGACTAAAATAGTGGCTTCGATGATTAATCGCCGCCAATCCATCCAAATCAATTCACGCTCCCGTTCAGTGCGTTTACGGACGAATCCAGTATTTGGAATGCTTGGTGGGCTGTCGCTGTCCAAGCTCCATGCTGACACCGCAGATGGGCGTCCAATCAGGGCAGCCTCGGCTCTTGCATTTCACCGTAACGTGAGCTTCGTGACAGCACACCAAGAGCTCTAATCCTGATGCAATTACAGATGAAAATTGCTCGGTATCGGCCGAGGGCTCGGTACAAATACCAGCTGGTGACTAGAAGCCTCCCCATATCTAACTATTCGCCTCCGTGTTGTAAAGCAGTCCACCTTCCGATTGCGTCATTGTTTCTCGCGTGAGATATAGCACGCACCTTCCAGAAGCTCCCCGTCGACAAGTAACCTCTCAACTCGCACACACTTCCCTCTCCTGTCTTCGATTCTACATATCACTACTCGCATACGCTTGCATTATGACTTCGAAGCTCATTCCGAAGGATCCAGAGAAGGTGATGGTCGTTCGCGATGTCGTTCCGCGAACCATCACCACGCTCTCAGTTCCATTCTTGCGTTTCGGCAGGATTAAGGTCGGAGGGCGCGGCACAATTGGTGAGGATACCGAAAGCTATGCATACGCGCGATGGCTAACACGTGGCAGTGCGCCTGCAATCTGGCGCCCTCGCCGTCTTCTCGCCCGTCGCATTGACGGACGAGGTCAAGCAGAAAGTCGCCGAGATGGGTGAAGTCAAGTACATTACCGCACTTGACATTGAAGTACGTCCACCACTCATACGCCCATCTCCCGATGCTTCTACTGACCATGCCATAGCACCACATCTTTCTCGGTCCGTGGCACCAAGCCTACCCCAACGCCAAAGTCCTCGGTCCCGAAGGCCTCGCGGAAAAACGCAAATCCCAGAAAAACGAAGACGTTCCCTTCGCCTACATCTTCTCCAAAGACAAGCCTCTGACCTCCATCGACCCCGAGTTCGACTCTGAGTTCGACTACGAGTTCGTGTACGCGCATCAGAACAAGGAGATTGTGTTCAACCACAAGCCTACGAAGACGTTGATACAGGCCGATCTGCTGTTCAATTATCCGGCTACGGAGCAGTTCAGCAAGACTGGGGTCGCTGCGACGAGTGGTATCTTGACGAAGATTTTTGGGGGGTTGACGAATACGAGGAGCGATTGGCAGAAGAGACTGATCTGGTACGGAATCAGCTCAAAGGACCGGGCTGGTTTCGCAAGGAGCGTTTCGAAGGTCGATAAGTGGGATTTCGAGCGCATCATTCCTTGCCATGGAGATGTCATCGAGACGGGTGGCAAGGGCATCTTCCAGAAGATTATGGAATGGCATCTCGATCTGGCGAAGAAGTCTTCCTAGACAGATGATTGACTAGCAGTGAATGCAATTCGACGGATCAAGCGTTGAAGGCGCAACGGACGGCACGTAAAGTTTAATATAGGGGATGGGTGTACGAGGACTATGGTGATACCTGTATGTACTTTTCATGTACGTTCTTATTTTTTCGCTTAATTGTCTTAATTCATACTCATAGTCAAAATATCTTCGTTAAAAAACGATTTTTACACATTTCGTTCTCCAAAAAAGTTGGTCCCTACCCTTGACACCCAATCACATGTTCTCGTATCCCATCGCGCGCTCGCGAACCCCGGTCACAGCCACATCGCCGCACGCACAGCAAAGGGGTAAAACACTACCACCACACCCACACTCCGCGATGCATCCTCCTCCCCGCCCGTCCGCGATCGCCGCGGCCCCGCCGCCAGCATGGCCGTTTCCGCCGTCGACATCATCACCTACATCGGCATCCCGCTCGCCGTCCTCGGCGTCCTACCCACCATCTACACGGTCCTGAAATCGTTCCTCACGCTGCGCGAGATCACGCGCACACTACACCAAAATGGTGTGGTGGCGATTACACGAAGCGCGCTTTTGACGGGCATCGTGGAGGTCGAGATCCCCCGTAGGAGTATTATTCCGCTGGATCGTGGGGATCCGGCATATTTTAGCATGCGCCGGACGCCGAGTAGACTCAAGGGAGGCACTTGGACGTTGTTTAATTGGAAGGAGATGGTTATTGGGGTGAAGAGCTACCGGCTGCAGTACCATGATGAGCTTTCGCAGCCGCAAGCTGAGATTGAATTCGAGGCGCTGATCGCGTTTTTGCTAGATCGCGGGGCAGTTCCGTATAAAGAGGGGTGGGCGGATTTGCGGAGCGCGGGACTTTGGACACCTGCGGGGACACGATTGTTGGTCTATCCTGGGGAGGGCGAGGAGGTGCTTAGTGTCGCGATTAGTGATGATAGTGATGGGATTTTGAGTGTGGGTATGAAGTGGAGGCCGGAGTGGGATAAGAGGGGGAGGGATAGTGTGCCGCCTTATTGGGTACGCATCGTAGCTCCTGGAAAAGAGGGGGATGTTATTGCGAGTATTAATGAGGTTGAGGGGTGGAATGCGCTGGGCGAGGAGAACGCCGTGGGCAAGAAAGGCGCCTTTCTGGACGACGAGAGCGCCGCAAGCGAAGAAGTCCACATCCCCTCCGCCCTACGAATCCGAATCTCAGCAGCCGGCGTCCAAGAAGCTTACACCGAAGCCAATTCCGCCTCCAAACTCCCCCTCCTGCACCTCCGCCCTGTGCACCCCTCCTACCCCTCTTCGGACTCCACAGCAGGATTCTGGTTCAGCATCGCCGCAACCGCTCTGCAAGCCCCCCTCGGCGGCCTCTGGAGTTTCTCCATCCCCGCCGAGATCCTGACCCTCGCGCGGCACAACACGGTGCCCTGCGGCGTCATGGTTCTCCTAGGCACACTAACCGACGACGCTGTGCCGGCGTGGCGCACACCGCATCTTGACGAGCAGGCAGAGCGGTTTGAGAAACACGTCAAGTTCGTCGAGCAGTCGCGCAAGGTGAACGAGGAAATGCGACTTCCCCTTGAGCAACGCGACGCGGCAAGAAAGAAACGCATGGAAGCCGAGGCCATAGAATTCCACAACGATTCCCGGCGTCGCCGTATGCGCGAGGAACAACGAAAGGAAGCGGAAACACTCGAAGCCATACAATCACAAAAACTCCCTATCGCACGTGTCTGCGCTGCAAACCTCAACTATCTCACTACCAAACTCAAACTCCCGCTCACACCCTCTACGCACGACCTCCTTTCGCAGATCCTGTACGCTATGGCAAATGATGCGTCTTTTGCGGCCCGTCTTGCGACCATGTTGGATCTGTGGAAGAATTGGGCGCAGAGTGGGGGCATGGCGAAGAGTCATTTTTTGGCGGTTAAGGAGGATCAGGTAACGTTTGCCTTGGCGAGTGTGGTGTTGGCGGTGCTGGCGGGGATGGTTAGTGAGCCGATGGGGAGTGTGGTGGGGGACTTGCAGGAGTGTTTGAGGATGTGGAAGAAGGTGAGGTTGGGATAGGGTATGTGTAGGCGGGCATTCAGGAGGAAAGCGGGTGAGTAGCTGTCTTGCTGGTTTGTGTGGACGAATCATGCCTTTGTATTTGTACGTGTACGGAAAGTGTTCATGATGATCACAGAATAATATTGAACCGAATTTTCCAAAGGCGAGCAAGCACAAACGGTGATATCAATTCGTACACCTATACTCGGGCGGCACAAACTCCAACCCCAACCCCTCAAACACCCTCCTCTCCGCATCCTCCGGTGTACCATCCACCCCCTCCGGCCCCTCAAGCTGCACAATTTCGCCCGTAGCGCGCGTCCGAACCCCACTACTATCAAACTTCCAGCCCTTCACATACTTTGCATACCGCCGCAAATCCCTTTGGAATGTCGTTCCACCACTCCAGCCCGTGACCGCACAACCAACCGTACGCCACGGCGCGATAATGATATCGACGCGACGATGTATGTTCGGATTCTTGGCTTTAGGGTTCTCGGCTAGATCGGCCTCGAGAGTCGGCCAGTGGGGATCCTGCCATACGACGAGCGCTTTGTCGAGCGTATCGAAGCCTGCGCCTGAGGCTTTCGTAGTGCGGAAGGGCAGTGTGCATTGTCCCCTGTTTGTATTGTTGAGGCTCATGGTAAGCGTATGCGTGATCCACTCCGCGTCTTCAAGCGCTACGACTATATCTTTAACCAAGCCGGCGGTGGCGTCAAGATCGGGATGCGATACGATCATATCGACGTCGCCGGAGGCTGCTTTGCCACGACGGTAGCCGCCGACGATAGTTACGGTAATACGGTCGTCGCGGAGGCGGATGGCATGTTGGCGGACGACGTCTGCGATCTGCTCGACTTCTGCGCGGGGAATGCCTTCTAGGAATTCGTCGTAGTATTTCAGTCCGATTTGCTGCACCCGATCCAGGTCATTCCATCCATACTGGATGATGTCATCTAGTTCCGTCCAATGGTTCTGGTAGTAGAAGTGGCGTGCCGTCTTTGCTCCCACGCCCCAGATATCGTAGAATGTGCGAAGGACTTTCATGGCTTCGTCGTTTTCGTAGTCTTCGACTGCTTGAATCTTGCCCGTGTTCTTCCACTCGACGAATAGGACGGCTGTCTTCTCGTCGCAGCCGGGGAGGCGGGCAAGCTCACGCGGGTGGCTAAGCTTGTAAGCATAGGCGGCGATGGAAGCGATAATTGTGGAGTATGCACGAACACCGATCTCGTCGTCTATTAAGGTTCTGGCCGTACGGATCTTCTTGAGCTGGGTAATGAAATCTTCATTGGGGCCGTTCCCCGGAGTGAACCGCTGACAAGAGTACTTGATTCTTTTGATTATCCATTCAGGAGGCGGTGGGATATCGGTGTCTTCGCCGTCGTTTTCGCTAGTCGTCTGCTGCAACAGATTGGCGGTCTGCGATGCGAAGTTCGGTTTGTGTGCGCTAGGTGCGAATGATCGACCTTCGAATCGGCGGGAACCGTGACCATCTGACCGCTCATGTTGGTACGATGACTTCGGCTTCGTTGCCGATGCGTCTGATTTTGCCCGCTCCAGTATTTCCTGTTGCGTTTGCGGTCGCTTAGCGGTAATTTGTTGCGACGATGGCCTAGTTGGAGACGAAAATATTGCCTTGATGGACTTGTGTTTCGATATGAGAGGAGGCGGTCGCTCTAATACTTTCCCTTTGAAGATCAACTGCTCTCCCAGGGGTGCGAGACGGCCTGTAGCAAGGCATTCGTTCATCCAGTCCACCTTCACGACCCATACCACATCTTCTCCTGAATGATCTTTGAAGATCAGCGGTGGACCCGCAGTGCTATCTTCTGGTTCGACAGGTGAAGTTTCTGGGGTATCACGCTTTAAAGCCGGGCCCTCATCTTCAGTCTCGGACCCATTGAGACTCTCTTCTTCGGTAGTCGAACCTTGGACGTCATTAACAATCGGCTTGTTCAAGGATTCAGAAACCTTCATTCTCTTGCCTGGCCGTTCTCCGACCTTAACAGGACTCGCGGGCCGCTTCGACTCAACCACCGCTTCAACTTTGAGTTTCCGAGACCGTAGCTCAAATTCGGCGCGTCTCTTGGTCCCAACCTTGCCAATGAACACTTTTGCTTTTGAAACATCGCCTGTGAAAGGAGCACCGTGCCGTCGCAACGTTGCCTTGACTCTGTCCTCTTCATCGTCCTTGAAGTGAGCACTCAAAACAGAAATTGGTGGGATGCTGCTGAGATCGAGGCCCAGAATCGTGAAGTCTAGCTCCGGTGCTGAGCATGCCAAGGTCTGAGAGGAAGGGATCTCGTCCATCTTGTATTATGTGTAACGTTGTACGCCAATAGACGAAACGCAAGGGTTAAGACTAGGGTGTATCCAGGAAGCGACTTCGATGTCTTCGAGGGTGGTAGCAAAGGGTCGGTAAAGCATCGTCCAATATGCAGCTAAAGCACCACCAAAGTTCAAAAGAATATTATTTGTCAAAACACAAAGAAAGGGATATGGTGCCGAAAGTGATGACGAAAGTGAAGTTGGAGGCTGGGATGTCTTGTGCACCTGCGGGCGGATGTCTTGGCAGCTTTGCTTTGTTTGCTCGTAGTCCGGGTCCGTGCAGCGGCTCCCGTTGGGCTTGTTCCGCTTCATTTACCTGCAACTTAG
This sequence comes from Lentithecium fluviatile CBS 122367, assembly GCA_010405425.1. Lineage (NCBI taxonomy): Eukaryota > Fungi > Ascomycota > Dothideomycetes > Pleosporales > Lentitheciaceae > Lentithecium > Lentithecium fluviatile. The sequence goes on along the minus strand of MU005614.1, from coordinate 304,605 downwards.
CACCTTTCAAGGATTGATATCCTCCCGCCTCGATCTCCACACCCATCGCATAAGAGTCAATTGCCGATGCCTCTACGAAATGCCCAGATGGAGCCGCCTCGATATTGGATCTCAAACCAGTCCCTCTCTCTTCGGCAATGCATGAAGTCTCCAGAGACACTAGACATTATTGCCCTCTTTATCCAGACACCACATGACGCCGTCAACGAATGACTAACTTGAAACACCGTTGGAAAACGAAACTTGCCATTTTTGTCGATGCTCCGACGAAGTTTCTCTCAATCTACGTGACAGCAACCCTTGCAATCCACCCTTCCCAACCACACACACGCGTCCCACCCGCACCCCCAAGCATGCTCCCACTGTCAAACTCATGCACTATGGCAGGAATTCTGCAGCCTACTCAAAATGAGGGAAGGACGGCATACCTCAACCGCCAAAGTCGTGGGCGCGGCCGTGTGAGCCCGCGCTAGATACCTTTCCTTACTGCCGATCTTGCCCTTTCTCATATCTTGTCTTGCGCCTTTAGTGCACTCCAAGGGAGCATCTCGACCCGGGCAGATTGAGATATAAGAGGGAGGGGTTGCTGCAGGTTGACGACTCCCCAGGCGAGCCGGGGCTTTCGTACTCTTTATACTCTTTGTCCGTTCTCATATAGATGTCCCGCGGTTGGACTATCTGTTCGCTGGCGTCTTCGTTTCTTCCTTACGCCCTTTTTGTTTGCTTTCTTGAAGAAAGTCCGTACGTCCAGTAACGTCGTTAAAGGATTGAATCCTGAGTATCAACCTCTTGCACCATTGACTCAGCTCGAATTCGCGCCTAGCGAAGTCAGAGTCATTCGAAGCATTGTTTGAATCGTCGGCAGTTATGCGCGCATTCACATCCGTAGCCGCGCTGGCCTTCGTCGCATCCATATGCGCGATTCCAATCACTCCAGCAGCGCCTTCGCTCCAGCGACGCGCTGAACAATTCAGGTTGAAAGGACTGCAGGAAGTGAGCTGACGCTACATTGTGTTTGCCATGTTCTTACTAACAGTCCTAGTACGAAATTGCCGCGAAGCTCGCCCTTCCTGAAACCATCCCAACAACAGAACCCGAGCCATTTCTCTCCCACTTCTCCAACAAAATCTCGTCGCTCTTCCACCACTGTGATGAAGATGATGACGAAGAGCCCCGCGCCGGCGATATCGCGCCTGGATCTCTCGAAGCACCTTCAATGCTACCACGACCCGCAAACCAAGACGACACCATGTATGACAGGATCATCGCCTTGCTTCGCAGCGATGCCGAGAGGAAGAGCTACGCCTACGAGGGGAAAGAGCTGGAGCTGCGACGGCCGACTGGTATGAGGCACTGGGGCGCGCAAGACAAGTGGAGGCTCTTTTGATCGATATATCTTTTCCTGCCCTGTGAACCATTGGCTTAATATATTCAGCCAGAACGTGGGTTAAGCTGTTCAGCGGTAGATGCAATGCAGCTGCGATCATATCTTACCACACCTCACTTTTGATTCCGTCACATTGCGCCGCTTCCACATCTCGTCCACGTTTCTTGCCTTCACGCCCATATCTTTCTTCATGGTCGTCATCCTTCATCTACGGCGGCTGTCGCTCCATGGTATATCGCTTCATCACCTGGAACATCACGCCTATCTTCATCAAGCGCTTGGCCCACCGTCCACTGCATACACATCCTCCGAACCTTAACACATCTTCCCACCAAGTGTGCACGTTAACGTCCAGCATCCCAGCATGCCACTATTCAAAAATATTTCCGCGCCTGCCCCCCCAGACTCAATCCTCTACACCAAACCCACAGACTCCCACAACAAGAGATGTCTCTGCTGCTTCCTAAGCCAACACATCCAGCGCCTCCATGACAAGTACAGCCCCCCGGCCCCAAAGCCCTCCTCCACCCTCTCCGAGGAGGAGAAAACAGCCTTCAAAAAAGCGCAGAAGAAGAAAGATGAGGAGTACTGGGCGCTGCGGCACAAGATCCGCCGATGGGCGCTGTTGATGGCTGGCACAGCGATTGCCGCGTTGACGGTGGTTTATGTGGTGAGGTTTGGTGGTTGGGTAAAGAGGAGAGAGAGGAGTATAAAGAAGGAATTTGGTGATGAGCAGGACAAGGGGGCAAAGTGGGCAGTGAGGAAAGATAGCATGCTCCGCTTCGCCTTAATGATCCTCTTCAGCTCTCCTTGCGCCTGTTTCCTCGGCTTCCTCATCGCAACAGGATATTATTGGAAAGACAAGCGCGACCGCAAAGCCAAGCGCGCCCAAGAAAAGAATGCCGAAGATGCCCAAAAGGCTCAGGGTGCGGCAGTAAACCCCTTTGCGCCTTCGAATCCCGATCCCGACCCCAAATTAATCGACATGAAATACGACGATCTCCAGCGGCTACAGAAAGTCGAGGTAGTTATTGGGAGTACGAGTATCGATGCACCTGCGCAAGCGCGAGTTAAGGACCAGGATGGAAGGGAGCAGGGTTGGACGGCGAGTGTGGCGAGTTGGTGGAGTGGGGCGATAGCGGTGTACTGGGCTGGGTATGATGGGAGGGGGATTAGAAAGATGAATTGGGAGAAGGATGTTGAGCTGCAAGAGACGGGTGAGCAGGCGCATGGGCATTTTGAGGAGCAGGAATTGAAGGTTGGGTTGGGGATCGATCTTAGTGGTGGAGGTGGAGGTTTGGGTGGGGGAATGAGCAAGAGGGAGAGGCCGGTTACGGAGTGGCCATCGTAGGAGTGTAGGTCTAGCCGAACTTGCATTTGGGTTCGTAGTAGTCTGCTAATCGAATATATAATAGAGTTTCGATCCATCTAGTTCAAATCTTGAATTGTTTGATACCACGGTAGCTAAAGTGACTACACTACGCCAGGCTACCACCTTCCCATGCCCATCCGTCGAGCGCCCGCCCACGCCGTGGAAATCCGATGATGCCCATCCCTTGTACAATCCCGGAGACAAACGCCGTGGCCAAAACCGGGGTTAATAGAAAGAGAGAAGGTGTGCAGCAACTACACGCCCATTGTGAAGTCGTGCTCTATGCCCGGCGTGACACTAGCCATGAACTTGAGGAAGACGACGAGGTACTGATCCACGCGAATGGCGACCTCGTCATCTCCTCCTTCGCTAAGAACCTCCCAGTCGTCTTTACCCTCCTCACCCTCTTTACCCTTGGCCTGCTCTGTCAATTTCAGCAGCTTGGTATCATCTACCAGACCCTCCATACCGCTATCGACCTTGCCAACATCCTTGCCGGCCTTCAGCTTAGCGAGTCGAAGCTTTAGAGCGGCATCTGCACGGTCAAGCAGTACCTTCATGACGGAAGCGTGTTTGCAGGGGTGCACCGAGGCGGTCTTGACGGCGTGCTCGAAGAAGGGGAAGTCCTCGATTGTGACGGTCTTGTCCTTGTAATCTCCGACGATGTCTTCCATCATTTCTTGCGGCTTAAGCGGGACCGAGGTGGAGCCGTAGCCGGAGAGGTATAAGCGGGGGGTTCGGTAGTGTGCGGAGTAGCATATGTAGAGGGTATATGTTCGCATGGGTCTAGAATGCGTTAGCTGGTGTTCGCTGGTAGTAGACAGTGGGTGGACCTGCGCTGAGGTGTTGTTACCACCCTGCGGCTCCCTGATGATGGCCTCGTCATCGTCTTCATCGTCCTCCATATCCGGAATCTCGTCGTCCTCCTCGGCAGCGCCCAGGTTGCCGCTCTCATCCACAGTCCGCACATCTCGGACCTTCGCTTCTTGACTCGCGCCCATGCCACCCGTCCGCAGCCAACCATCGTCATCGGTGCCCTCGCCGGTAGCAAACCCATCTCCGACCAGGGTCTCGTCTTGGCCTGCCTCTCCAGCGAAGTTATCGTCGAGGCGGCGGTTGCAAGGCACGCCCCGCGTCACAAGGAACTGCTTTCCTTCCGGGAGGTACGACACGCGTTTCGACGGCGACGAGGCATCAGCCCACTGCCACGACGGGAACTTGAACACAAGAAAGTCTCCGGCGAGCACAAACTCCTCCGGCGTTATCTGACCCGTCTCACGGAAGGTGGAGGTGTGGCTGATCGCTGCGGTGCGCTCGCGGAAGGTGTCTATGTAGGATCGCACAAAGTTGTAGGCCATGTCGGCGAACAGTTCCTTGTAGTAGATTCTCAGGGGAGAGGGTCAGTATATGTAAAAGGAGGTGTTGTTTGTTGCTGCGATGGAGGGGGAGGGGTGGGAGGCTGACTGCCTTACAGCTGTCGGCCCATGGTTTCTCCGAGTGGCTGGTGCCTGTTGCGCCACAGTCATCACGTCATTCGTCATTTGTCATTCGTCCCTCTCGACCATCCACGCGGACAAGAACCTGATCGCTACAACAACGTCGGTCCGGCGAGACAGCAGTCACTCACTTCGTTCTGTTGCCCCGAGGCCCACACGTCACTCGTCCCCAGGTCACTGCTCACCTGGCCAGTTTGTCCAAGATTGGCGTCACGCTTCGGCACCTAACTATAGGTACCAACCACGATGGCCAAACCCCGCGTTACCCGTCCTGGGATCCCCCAATACAAACGACCCGGCCCATAACCGATATCTAGTTAGCGAGCTTGAGATTGCTCTGGGTTAGCGTGGGGGAGTGGAGGTCGAATTCAAGCTTGTCCTAGAGCCAAGGTTACGTGGGCATGCAGAGGACACCGCCCTCGCGAAGCAGACCACTTGCGGTTTGTTTCCATCCAGCCCAAATAGGCAGAGCGACTTTTCTGGGCCACACTGATATCTTACGGCCCCAATCGAAGACCGACTGAAGACTCCGTACGGGAAGTCTTCAAGACGGTCATGAATTCTGCGAGGTCGCCCCCTCACCTGGGTAAGGAAATCTGACAAAAGGCGAAAGTACTATGACGCAACCCGTATGCTGGCTCACGAGTCTGTACACCTCGCTGAGGAATCCTCCTAGAACTTTCGATGCCTTTGTTCACGGCCTGCGGCGGCTAATCATGGGTGCTCGAGCAGGATGTCCGAGCAGCGTGTCCTCCCTCGGCGCCGCATTAAATTGGTTACCTACGTTCGTGTACCAGCCAGGCCACGACGCATCGATTAGCGAAAGCACAGCGGTCGGCGGTGATGGCCACGGGGGTCTTGACGTTCTAGGCACAGGGAGATTCCCCTTCGCTCGAACAATTACCTGCACCTTTACGATCAACGTCGGAGTCATATATGCTAACCTTCAAATCAACAGCCTCGCGAATTAAGGACCGTCTTTCGCACGCGAGGGGTGCATACTGCTCTGCGAAGACACCAAATGTGATGGAATTCCAAATTATCCCTTCTGCTCTCCGGATCTCACACTCAGATGCTGACAGGTATTCCCGAGTAATATTCCAGAAGACGTACGCAAGCTTCACGAGCGTCCGGCTACACCAAAACTTGAACGGTCTGCATCTAGCGATCCGATTTTAAGCGTTGACCCGGAAGATCATGACTACGGAAGGAAAGAGGAACCACGAACGCCTCGCGTAGAGATGTTTTGGCGACGACGTCGTTGCGGAGCATCTGCCGGTATCCCTACGCGACCCTGCAAAGGCGAGCTCGAACGTTTTGCATTCCGTATCGGTGAATGCGTTCGCTAACACGGGAAGCAGCTTCAACCAGTATGCCGAACGCTCACGCGCTGCTGCAGTTTATACTGAATCTGGCGGCTCGCAGGCTTGTCATACCTGATACGGTGGCCCTGTGCGTGTCACTGTCGTGCACTTTGAATGATGCCATTTTCAACCACAGTTCACGAGGCCAACGCTAAAGTTTCAGGGGTAGTGTAGGATCAGCGTGCGCAAACGCGCCATTTGCGAAGATAAATTCCACGACAGATCCACGGGCTTTCGGTTTCGCCGGGATTGTTTACTTCATTCAGGTTGATCGTGAGACACCGTCCGGGTTTCGAACGCAGTTCGCAAGCACCCTTCTCTGCATCTTTCCGTCCCTTTTCTAGAACTTGGCATCTTGCACCAAGCCGGCTGAGATCTGAGATTTCACGGAGCCTCACATGGAGACTGGGGTCTGCGACCCACTCTTTCCAGGTACCCGAAAATTCAACCAATATGCCCGTCCAAGGCGCACGGATCAGTTCAAATTCAATTTGCTTACATGTCACTATAGCTCAGTTGTTCCAATCTCGGTCTCTCTGGCGCTCATGTCGTACGGTGCGGTGGCTCCAGTTTGAATTTAACTTACAGATACGGAAACTAAAAGCGTCAAGCTTCGAGAAGCTACAGCTAATACGAGTGCCCCTTCATGGCATGTGACCAAGTCGCCCATGCCGAGTTCTCGCCAGTAGCACACTGATGGTCGCCTGCCATGGTCCTCATACATTTTAAGACACAGCAGTGAGTCGTGCCTGGGCGCGAAATCCTCCAATCATCGCATCGTACCAACAAGACTATCCTCTCATGGCAGATGGCCGAGCCTCACTCGACGTCAACACGTTGCTCAACGAAGATGCTCAAGCACGACTTTCACGTGGTTGGTTGCAGCTCTGCCACCTTCAGGATTGAGAATGCTACAGCGGGCAGTGTTCTCTCTACAATTGAATTTCAGGGGACACAAAGTCAGTAGCAACCACATATCGCTAGCACCTGTACTCGATACGTTGATCCTGCGAATCAAACGGCTTCATTTGCTCAGAGGACTTCCAAATACGGTAGACTATGATGGTGCCTCAAGCCGGATGCCTTGCAGCGCTTTCAGCAGCGCTTTCCACAAATTCAGCAATGCTGTTTGTTTAAAATGGGCATATGCCCCCGCCATCTTATTCGGACAGCTCCTTCGCGATCAGCTTGACGAGTACACAAGAGGCTCCATCCGAAAGATACATATTACGTGCAGCAAAGGCCCACCTTTCCCCAAACTCACAGTCCGACTCACGATCACATTGCTGTCCAAAGTGACTCTCGGTCACATCATTCGCAGAACATCTCCTCAGCACTCAAAAACAAATGGCAGACCCCAACGCCACCAGTCATGAGCCACAGCCACGATGCGGCGGCCAAAGCCTCCAAGACCCGGCTAGCGCTGGGAATCAGGTACATGGTCGTGGGTTTGGATTACCATGTGCCTTGACTGATGTGTCTTATGCTAGGATAGGCCCGTCCGTCCAGCTCTAGCATCCTCAACTCCTACCAACGGACAAGTCCCTACCTACAATGAGCAGATTTCTCCAGCCATGACACGCTGGCTGGATGAGAAGAAAGGGGACGGACACTGGAGCGCAGAATCTCGCGCCTAACCCCTCTCAGCCATAGTCACCACTGGCTATCTGCGACTGTCCGTCCCTCGACCTGCAACGTTCCCTCGCTTCTTTTTTTTTCTAGCACGGCGGGCGGTATCTGATACCCTTAGAGTTCATACTCTCGCGATTTCCTTGTTTCTCTCGACATCGCCGTCTGTATGTCAGTCTAAGCTCGTCTTGACCTGTTTTTGTTACCGCTTTGGTATGTTTGAAGCGATAATTACGATTCCCCTCGTATTGCGCCGCACCACATCACTCTCTCGTCGCTGCTTTGCGGTTATTCCATTACCCCTATCCTCTTCAGACGCACGATGCCCGTCACTGTCTGTCATTAGGATGGCTTGCTTATCTAGGCAAGCCATACCCGTTCTTGACTCGCGCTGCGATTTCATAGGTAGCACAAATGAATCATGCTGCTCTCCAATCTTGTGGCCCTTCAGCTCATGCCGTGATCTATATCGCGCGTTATAATGGGGACGTGGTCGTGCTAATATCGGTGGGGAACTGAGTAACTGAACGGACAACCGTCAAGGGATCTCTGAAGGAGGCGCACGGCATTGACGTGACTGACAGAGGAGTGGATAGGCATAGCTCTGATGGCTTCGTATGCCGATTGAAATGCTTATTGAGGTTCAAGTTGAGCAGGCCAGGATAGTGTCAACTCAACAGAATGTGCAGAGTATGAAGCTGAGGTATAAGAGGAAGTGGTGTGGCTGGGTATAACTTGCCGCGCAGAAAGAGTTGGGCAGACAGGCAGACGCAGCGACAGGCGAGTATCGTTGCACACTAGCGAGCCCCTGTTTGATTATCACAGGTTGGGCGTGCATGGTGGTGTTTCCAGAGCCTCTTTTTCACTGCAAAAACTGCTGTGGAACTGTGGCTTTACTTGGGGTAACGGGGCCCGGTAACGGAGCCAAGGTTTGGGCGGCTTTGGGCGCGGGAGGTGATGTGGAAAACCACTCGATTTGGAGTCCGGGTTGAAGGGCTAAGAAGTGGATCTCGTATGAGCTTGGGTGTGGAGTCTCAGTGCGACTCGCCTAGGCTGGTTGGTAGTTGACTTTGTCTCACTGTAGGACATATTTGTAACGCTCCGGAAATGTGAGTGTGTTTCAAAAGGGAATGCGGCAGCTCGTACGTCGCTGCTCCTACTGGTATTAAGCTATGGGTTTCGAACTGTCTGGTAATGAACTTTCAGCATTTGCTATCTAACATAAATCGTAGGTGTCTCTCTGGCTTGAGCACTGTTAGCGAAGCCCGAGAACTGCGCCAAAGGGTACATTACCACGACCAGTCCATTTTCATTCCTGAAACGCCTTGCTGATGTGACGATCTGACAGGATTTCTTGCTGCAACTCCTGCCATCATTGCAGGGTCTTTTCGCCCATCTCCGCACCCTCCATAACCCTAAGATACGATCCCAGGCAGCTCGCACGGGTCCAGTGCCATATCCTCCCTATCCCCACACTAGAGCACGCACAGAAGCGCTACACAGTCACTAGTGATTCCGAAAATTCTTCTTCTGGTAAAACAAATCCGTCCTACTACTCCCCAGATTAATAATCTTGGGGCAACCATCGCGGTCCTTCTCGAGGCGTGTGCATTCGAAGCAGTAGAAGGCGTCGGAGATGCCCTCACCGCCGCATACAACGCACTTGTTCTGGTAGTTGCCGAAGGAGCATTCGTCACAGATGCGGGCGAGGGTCGTGGGGCGCACGTAAGAGTCGCAGACGGGGCATTTGCCGTCGCATTTGTCGCAGAGGCGGCCGATGGATATGCCGGATTGCTTGCGGCACATTACGAGGTCGCTGGGAGGTTTGTTAGCAGGGTGCTTGAGGGGTGGGAGGGAAGGGTGCCGGGGACTTACGGATGATGGCGAGACATGGTGGTGGTATAGTGGTGGGTTAGGTTGAAGCTGCGCGGTGTTGTGGGGGGAATGCGTAAAGGAAGGTGCTTTGCTCCCACGTATTCAAGCGCAGGTGCAGTTGTCGCAGGTCGCAGCGAGAGTGTTGTTCCGTATGTAGAGGAAGAAGTGAGGCCGCGAGAGTGAAAGACGAAGATGTGCGGGGTTATGTAATCCTCCTCCGGGCGGTAAGTCTTGGCAAACCCGAACTATTGCCCCGTGCGGAAGCTTAGAGAGCTCTCCGCAGCATTCAATCAACGTCCAACACATCTCGATACCGCGTTGAGGAGCGACCCACACGTGTTTCGACTATTCCCTTGCCCCAGAAACAACTCAAACCTCCAGGTGGCCGATCATGGATGGTATGTATTCTTTAAGATATAGACGCGTCTCCCTACAGCGAACCAAGTGCTGTCGAAATGCGATCGCTGCACGGAACACAGTGCAGGTTTACTTCGCGGCTAGCCCCCGCTGCTGACGCTCATCTGCATGTTCTTTATTAAGCTTGTGTGCCTTCAGGTTCAATTGCGTCAGCCGTCGTCCTTCCCGACCAAGACGTCGAGTCGCCGCCCCCGACAGCCTCATCACCAACCGGCCTAAAGAGGCGTCAATCATCTACCTATGAGAAAGATACGAAACGACCGCGTATCGATGGCAATGGCATTCATCCGGATAGACGAGGTTCTATCAACAACGGCAACAACAACACTGCGCCCGCAGCGCCTGCCCCCAAGGGTCGGGAGCGTGGTCGAGAGAGAAGACTTTTCGGCGCGGCGCTAGGTGCTCTCTCACAAAACTCCGCTACCGCAGCGCTGAGACGGCGATCCGAAATCGAAAAAAGGCAACAAGCTCAGCGGAAGCAGGAAGACGAAGAAAGCGAGCAGAGAAAGTTGGAGCGTCTGGCTAGGCGCAAGACTCAACGCTGGAAGGAACAGAAGGAGTTCGAAATGAACTCGGTACGCTTCCTGCGTATAACACGTGATACGGGTGGCTGATAGGTTATTCAGATGCGAATACGGCACGATACTCTTCTCGCCCAAGCCCACTTCCTCCAGACCACCACAGAACCCCGACTAGTGAGTAGTCCGCGACTTCCGTAGCTCTTCACGTCTAGACGAGCACCCCTGTACACCAAATGCTTCCAAATACTACTAGCACAAGCAATCCACGAGACAGTACATTCGGGCTGTTTCCGTCGAGGCGAGGACAACTGGTGTATATGTGGCTGAACCAACGTTTCTTAATACTAACGTTATACATAGTACTATAAGCCCTGGGAGACCACCCAAGAAGAAGATGACCGCATACGCGACCAGATTGCCGAAGCGCGAGAGATCATTCGTCAAGAGTCGGGAGAGGAAGAGCCCCACCACAAGCAGGACAGTGAGCGGGAACGAGGCGCCTCCCGCGAGGGGCCTGTCGACCCTAATGCGGATGTCTCTCTTTCTGGTAAGAATTCTAATGCAGATGCGCCTCTGGAGCCGCCCACAGCCAATGGTGGCCCAACTGACGGCAGTGACCCCTCTACCAATATCCGGGAACAGGACGTCGATCATGCAGAAGGTTTCGCGAATGAGGCGGTGAACGAGGAACGCGCAGCTGAAGACACGCCGCAGGAAAGACTCACGAGTCATGAGGCTACAGCCGACGAGCCTAGCAAAGAGGCGATGGATGAGAACGGAGAAGAAGTCGTTGAAGCTGCGGAGGACACGGTGATATACTGAAGAGGCTAGACACTGTTTGCCCTCCACTATTTGATCTGCCCTGGATTGTCGGCCCGGTAGCGTGTTGAGTTATGATGGCCACTTTGACATCATACCCGTGTCTTTCATCGTACGATTCCTACAGCAGATGCTCTGCGATCATGTTCGTAGCGATGTCGGAGATATCATCGTGGAGCACGGACGGGACTGGCCTTTGACTGAAAGGTCAATTCTTCCATCTACGCTCCCAGAGCGCTTAATGATAGTGGTTCAACACCTTTAAATCTATTTGGAACACGCGAGGATCTCAACTTTCAGCGGTATGCCAATTCTGATGGTTTTCAAAGCGCAATACTTCTCGGCGCTGCTGTACGAAGGCTTGGAAGTCACTGTATGCGAAAACGCACTCTTATGTTGAGGAAATCTCTGGCGTTCGTTGATCTCCCATCGTGCGAGGACCAAGCATTCAAACTTCACCGCCACCTCTCCATCCTAACCTCATTTCCGGATACTTCACCTTCCGGACTGCCAACCATCACGCCTTTTCTCGAACGATAGCAGCCCTGCTCCAGATAAGAGATGCAGGTCTACGATACGAAGTGCAGTATGTGCACTGTAGGCAGTTCCGAGATGGCGGGTCCGCGGACGCAATATGCGGTCAAGCTAGGTTTAATACCGTGCTGCCTGCATATAACGCCGGCAAATAGCAAGACGGCAACCGACAACGAGACCATTGCAATCTTGGTACATTATGTACGTTTTACACGGGCCCTCGCATACAATTTTACCGGTATAATGGAAGGGGTGCCGTGGGGGAGGTGTGGGATGTTATTTGCTCGCTGCGAGGTCGACGGTATGCGTGCGATGATGTCGTGGGGCAGGAACTTCGAGTAACCTTCCTAGAGAGATATGCTTGGAGGTGTTGTGAGCATAGAAGGTCGGCTGCCGCAGAACTGACACTCCAAAAGTCGGTCCTTTGACCTAGGCGAGGTGCCTCGGCACCGAGGCCTCCACTTCAAGAAGAGAAGGTGCGGCGCAGACCAGACTTCCTTCAACATTTTCAACACTGAAACTTCCGACCAACACTCCACCGCCTCACTTTAACGACATCTACGCCTCCAATATATTCTCGTTCATTTCCACTCTGCTTTTACCGAACGCGCGATAAGAACCGTGCAGGTGCGAACTTGCATTGCGTCATGCCGCTCCAGCCAATCGACCCTGTCAGCGATTCCAGGGTGGAGCATCGTACCACGATTCTGAACGGCTATACGTACCACTATTTGTACGGTGAGCCGCCAAGTGGAAAGTACATAGCTACAATCTTCTTGGTGAGCCTCTTCCTATCGCTCGCGTAATCAGCCGGTGGAGATTGCACGGCCGGCCGCAGCAGTGATGGAACAGCGCGGTGGCTGACGGAACACTCCGTTTACAGATTCACGGTTGGCCCGACTGCTCGGCGGGATGGCGGTTCCAGATCCCCATTCTATTGGACATGGGATTACGGGTTGTTGCGCCGGATCTGATGGGTTTTGGCGGCACGGTAAGCTTGTCTCGAATTTGCTGCTCCATATCACACTTCAAGCTGCGACCGCACCCCACGGGGACCACGGAGGGTTGAGCAGATCATCGCTTTTTCATGCGGGAGGACGTCAAGGCTAAGTTTGAGATTAAGGACGCCCCTAAGGTTCCACCCAACGACATCTCGCTATACGGACTCAAGCGCGCTTCAGATGACATTGCGGCACTTGCCAAAGTTATTGGTGCAAAGCAGATCATCCTTGGAGGTCACGACTGGTAGGCAAATCTTACCTCAGCTTCAGTATAGCATTACGTGCTAACCATTCATCCAGGGGAGGCTTTGTGGTGTGGCGGGCTGCACAGTGGTAGGATGCGCTCCGCATCGAGTTCCCGTAAAAGAGGCAACGACTGACGGTGCGTAGGCATCCTGAGCTGGTCACGCACGTCTTCTCCGTCTGTACTCCATACACTCCGCCTCACAAAGAGTACATCTCACTAGAAGATCTTGTCAAGAACCAGCTGCCGCAATTTGCCTATCAGCTCCATCTCGCTTCAGGCGAAGTGGAGAAGATCGTGAATGATGAGCAATCGATTCGACAGTTCTTGAAGGGTATGTACGGCGGACGCGGACCGAACGGCGAATATTCTTTCGATCCGCGCAAGGGCGTTCTTGTCGAAAATCTTCCTATGATCGGTGACAGCAAGCTGTTAAATGGCGAAGTATGTACCAGACTCTCATATTCCTGGCCTGAACGCTCTGGTGGAGTAGCAATGTGAAGCCGTGCCACGGGTTGGATCCGGTGGACAGGTTGTTGCACTGCCTGTCATATATCATCCGCCAGACCGGAAATGCTTCGGAAACTGCGCTCTCTTACATATGTCGATCCGCAGCACGAAGCCGGCTTTCGATTAGACCCCAAGGCTTTCAGCACCTTGACACTGGCTCCACTACACAGTAACAGGCCGCGCAATATGAGCCTCGCTGCGTGGATACATGACTGACAAGTCCAGATTCTTGACTACTACGTGAAGGAGTATAACCGTCATAGTATCCACAGCACGCGTAAGTATCGATGAATACTTCTTCCCCCCATCAGCAAGACTAACGATTATCAGTAAATTGGTATCGTACCCGAAAAGCGAACTGGGAGGATGATCTTGCGTGAGTGGCACGAAAAATACTGAGTGGGGAACAGCAGCTGACCGCCTGCAGCCTCTTAGACAAGAAGACCATCACAGTTCCCACGCTTTTTGTCCAAGCGACGTTCGACTCGGTTTTAAAGCCCGAGATGTCCAAGAATATGGAACAGTTCTTGCCGAACCTATCCAGAGCAGAGGTCGCCGCAACGCACTGGGCTTTGATGCAAAAGCCAGAGGAGGTAAACGCCATCATCTCGAATTGGCTTCATGGGCAAGGTTTTGGGATGAAGAGCTCTTTGTAAACTCAAATCCGCGCCATGGGTCTCCCCGTCGGCTCGAGCCACGACTTTGCATTCCACGTGAAGTGGAGCAAAAGGTGCGGTGGGGCTCTAGACTCAAAGGCGTATGGGTCTCGATAATACAATCAAACTGCGCTTCATGCTGGCTAGCCCGTCGTCTTTACGTGCGATATCGGTCGATGAAGAGAACGCGACTTAAGCACGAGTTCGCAACGGCGGAAGGATGACGGCGCCTGAGTCGGCTTACCGTCGGCTCCTCGGGAACGCAGGTGCTCAAGGATTGTGCCGGTTGCGCATGGGTTCAACGCACTCCAAACACGACTTTTGACATCTGAACGTAGTGATCATACGAATTGCTGACGGCGCAGTGCGGTATCCTATCTCCGATGCATGAAGCTGCGTGAAGTCATCGCCAGAACTAGGATGTTGCTCGGATATAGGCGTAGCGGAGTCGCATTGGATTTCGCCCCATTCTTGGAGATTTTCGTTCACGGTACGAACCAGTAGACGAAGGGTCTCGCCCCGTGTGGTTCGTCGCTGGATGAAAGCACATCCGAACAGGGTCTTAATAGACGGCTGTTATCATCGTGGCGGATGCGGAACCTACTTTCCGGAGCCTGCATCGTTAAGAGGGACGATTGGGGTGGAAGGGTACCTGACAGCCGAGACGTGCGGTTTGGCGGCCAGCATCGGGGTGCGCTGCTCCTGGGCTGCGAGCTGGTGGCGCTGGACTGCTCCCTTTCTCTCACCGCTGCGAGCGGCATGCTGAGGGTTAAATGTCCGAATTTTATTCGAAACCTGCAAAGTTAAATTTGCGGAACCTGCTCATATGCCACTTTCATGTATTCTGAAGCCTATGTATGGGTGCGGGAGGTTAGGGTACGAGGATATGGCGCCAGGATGCCCTTCTCACCGCCTACCGCATCTGCTCACTGCTGCATAAGTTCGACTGGCTTCGCTGCAGGAGCAGGGTCCAGCATTCTACAGTATAGCGCTGATCTGGTAATATACAGACGAGAAACGTGCCTTATCAGTTGGCCTGCAGTCTGGCGCATTATTCGATTGCATTTCGTGGCCGGGAGAGCGGCGGGCTGAGGATTGGCCGATAATGAAGGACTTAGGGCGTGCTCGGGACTGTCAGCTGTTCTCTGCCGTACAGGATGGGGAGACGCTGCTAGACGTACTGCGGGTGCTGCTGGACTATCCGCCCACCTGTCTCATTCTCCAGTCCTACCGACCCGCGGATGCCGTGCACTCGCAGCGTGGCATCGTCTATTGCGAGGTTGTTCCGTCAATGAGCACGTTTCGGGCCATCGGAGAGATACAGGAGCCGTTCTGTAGTACAAGTTGGCCAACGCCATTCGACATTACGCGCCACTAGACCCTGTCTGAATGCGTGCCCATCAACCACTGGGAAGCTCACGATCTGCATCATTCAGTTCGATGCTGGACCTCAAGCGGCGTTATTTGCGACGGGCGCTGGGCAGATCTAGGACGCCGCTGCAGCAGCTTCTGCTCGCCTCAATCTTGAGGAATGGACAGATGTGCGGTCCACGGAGACACATCCACATGCTAGTCTGCTCGAAGAGCAACGCCTCGGTCTCGGTCGCGGCAGCGGTTGGATCTTTCCCGGTGCGCGATTCGTTTCTGCGCATGTTGAGGCGAACCGTGATGAGATGATAAGCTTCCCCCTGCCCGTATACCAGACGCAACCGCACGCTTCGTCCCAGGAGGCCGGTACTGCCAACTTGGAGATTTCGTCAACATCGCTCGGTAGCAGTGCCGCCATGCATGACCCTCTACCCACAGCGTATCCGCCAGCCATCCAGCAACACCCCGGTCGCGTCTCGCACGCTACTAAGGTACCACCGACGGATCCGGCGACGTGCTCTACCGGACGGGGCAACGCTGGAGGCGAACCGTTAAGCATGCTCGCCCCTGAGTAAAGGCGCGCCGGTACGTACTCTTCCTGATATTGGAGACGGTTCGTATCCGGGCACGCCGCGTATGTAATACCGGGGTGGGTATCGTTCTCGAAGGAAAATCGCCTTCTTTGGTGTGGGTACTGCAGCCAGTCGGACGGCCGCAATTTTTCCAATTCGCCAATCTCGACCCAAGATTGGGAGGGAACGTGCGAGGGCAAGATGTGTCGTGGTCCGGTTTGCAAGGTGATGCTCGCCTCGCTCCACCAGTGCTCAGATGCTGGGAGCGTGGTGGAGCTCGAGGACCGGCCAGCCCGCATATCAGCCTGAACGACGTCTGCGCTATGTCTGCCCAGGAATAATACTGGGCCCACTGCAGCACCTTCGCGCTCGTCTCTGCAGAACTGCAGCCACGCCTACCATTCACCGGCAGACAGCAGTGCTCTCTCTCCGCTGGCTCGAGTTGCGGTGCGTCGCACGGCGATGCCGCCTTATCGCCGTTTCACGGCGCCTCAACACGCTCCTTGATAGATAGAGCCGACTCAGAATCATGCTCCGTCGACAGCATGTTATGACAACGGCCACGGCAGCTATAGTCGGCTCCATTATCGGAGCTCGCTGCTGCTGATCCGGTAGAAAGTGCGGTCGATGTTCCTACTGCCCATGCCTGCAATCGCTGGTCCAAGCTTCCTTCACAACCCCTGGGCGGGATCCGCCTAGAGATCTAGCCTCATATATGTTCAGCGTAACGGGATAAAGAAAAGGCTACGCGGTGCACGACTGACTAGCCACCCATCCCGAGTGAGTTGTCCTCCCTGCGCATCCCCTAACCATGTACTACCCGCCAGATTGACCCGCCCCAGCAAATGACGTGGTAGCTCGAAGGCCCTTCTTAATGCGATGGTCATTATCTCGCGCCGAAGCACCAACGAGAAGACAAGGTCTAGCTTGCAGTCATGGAGTCTATGTTCCGACATGTATATCAGCCTCCACGCCGCTCGTGGGGTGTTTGCTCAACTATCTGCCTCCTCCCTCCCTCCTTCCCGATCCTTCCCGTGACTCGATTCCTAAAACATCTTTCGTAATGGCTCCTTCAGCGCTGGCAGATATCTATCCAATCCCAGCTCGCCACTACTCCAAAGCTACCACTGTCGTAGCGTCCGTCTTGTATGGGCCAAGAGATTTGCGGCTCGTATGCTACCCCGTTCCCGTTACCCTATCCCACCCTCCACGCTCGTGGGGGTTTTCTATGTGTTTGACTCTGAGGCTAACACTCCAATTAGGAAACTCGAACAATCTCAGACCCGGGTCCCCATGAACTCCAGATCGCTATCAAGGCCACCGGCGTCTGCGGGAGCGATGTCTCGTACTACAACAAGTTCCGCAACGGCGATCTCCAGGCCGTGCAGCCGCTATCACTAGGCCACGAGTCCGCGGGGGTGGTCGTCGCCATTGGAGACGCCGTGACTGGCTTCCAAATTGGCGAGCGCGTGGCGTTGGAGGTCGGTGTGCCGTGTGACAACTGTCGGTCATGTCAACGAGGTCGATATAACCTTTGTCCCGGCATGAGGTTCCGAAGTAGCGCCAAGTCTGTACCTCACTTCCAGGGCACGCTCCAGGAACGCATCAACCACCCCGCTAAGTGGTGCCACAAGTATGTCTTGCATGAACCGTATAAAAAGTAAGTAAGCTGACGGCCCGGCCCAGGATCCCCTCGCATGTCTCGCTCGAATCGGCCGCTTTATTGGAGCCGCTCTCTGTTGCTATCCATGCGGCAAGGAGAGCGACCATTGAGCAGGGTGACACTGCTATCGTCTTCGGTGCGGGTACCGTGGGGTTATTGACTGCGGCTATGGCCAAGATGTCCGGCGCCACAACCGTGGTGATCGCTGATATCGACAGCGGTCGTGTGAACTACGCACTGTCCAATGGCTTCGCGCACAAGGGGTACATTGTCACTCCGCGAAGACATCTGAGCGAGACGGCCGAAAAGCTCGCCGTCGCGAAAGATCTTGCGAGCGACATTATGCAAATCGCCTCTTTGAACGACCTGGACTTTGAAGGTGCCGATGTGACATTCGACTGCACTGGGAAGGAGATCTGCATGCAGGCCGGTCTTTATGTAAGTCTCAGAACCCTTGCTATCAACTTGTAATAGGATACAATCTCTAACACGTGACCAGGCCACAAGACCCGGCGGCAAACTCGTAATGGTCGGCATGGGCACACCCATCCAAACGCTCCCCATGTCCGCCTCGCACCTCAAAGAAGTCGACGTCGTTGGCGTTTTCCGCTACGCAAACACATACCCCACCGGCATCAAAATCCTCTCATCAGGCTGCCTCCCTAGCCTCGATGGCATGATCACGCATCGTTTCCGCGGCCTGTCCGCTGCAAAAGAAGCGTTTGAGCTTGCGGGAAAGACTATCGATAAAGAGGGGAAACTAGTGCTGAAAGTGCTTGTAGAGGCTTGAGAACCTTCTCCGGACGCTTTGCTTGAGGGCGTAGCGTGGGGCCACAAAGCATATACGGAGAGCGGAGCTTGTTTTGTTACTTGAGGTGCGTTTTTAATGATGAGATAAGAATAGATTAGAGGGCACCGTACGCGATTATTTTGTTTCGCAGGTGGGGATGGGATTGGGTTGGCGTCTGGGAACTGTTGATGGTTTGGGTCGGTTTGGGGAAATTACTTTTTCGAGCTCTTTCGTTAATGGAAGATACCAGTTCGTTTTTGGGTTTGCGGATTCCGTGGTATTGGATGGGTATAGACTCGAGGGGATTTGTTTGGGATTTGGAAATTGAGAGAAGATAGATATGGAACGGGATGGGATGGGACTGATTTGGAGATAGAAATGAGACATTCGAATAATATGAAAAAGAACAATTCGGCCAGTCTAGTTTGTCATTGGCAGCCATTAATAAAGCCTCCTAGTCTTTCAGCCAAGCGACACGTGTGGATATCCTGCCCAGTGGATGGGCATATGTGAGGAACTGACCACTAGACTGTGGTAGTACATCGTTCAGTTCGGCGATGACTAAGACACACGATTAGCAGGACAGATCCTCGCTTTGAATGATCCGGCACTTGCGTCTCCGTGACGAATTCACTGTACTAGCCATTGCGATCCCTCACACGTAAATGGTGATTTGGATCCCTCGGCCGAAGTGACCATTCAATGCGTTGGCATAGATTTGAAAAGCGAGAGTGCAAACAGCCCTAGTACGGTTCTGTGAGAGGTTACCCACACACTCCCTCTCCCTTTTCATATTGCCTCAACTATCACAAGCCGCGTCTCCACAGTTCCGAACTGGTACTATGTCGCTAAGGTGTTTCTCGACTGGGCGCCTATTCTCCACTATTAACCCAAGGATCCTTCGTCTTACGTTCCTTCTCCATGCAGCTTGGCCTGGTATTGCATCAAAAGCTGCTCGATCGCTCTACACTCATCCAATTGGTCACTAGTGTGATATAGACTCTGTGATCGCCTCCAAGCTTCCAAGATACTATGTTCGAGATGTTCGCACTGTCGATGTCGTGGAGGCGGTGTCCATACTGGGGTTCTTACCCCTGAATATACTTCAAATAGTGACCGATGGCTTTCTCCAGCTGTCTTAGAGGGCACGACTTTGAGGACGCTTCTTTGCTTGGCATCGTATTGTCTATCCATAAAGGCCTGATGGGGATTGCATGCATCGACTTGGCTAGCAAGGTTTGGAGATGACCATCCCTAAGAATCTGCTTTCCCTTCTTTTGGCTTCTGCGATAATGTAATTTGCTCGTAAGATCTCCCCTCTATAGACATCTTCAATCCTGCGTTCGGTTCCTAGGTCTAAAACGAGATCTTCATCCTCGAAATTTGAAACACGGCTTTCTCGAAAGGTTTCGTCTCTAATAGTTACTGCAATCAGGCGTTCTCTTCGTAAGACGAGGGCGGAACCTTTGTCATCGGAGTCTTTAGCCGCTTCGGCGACCATCTTTCGTACGGTCGACAAAGCTGCTTCAATGGCATACCTACTCACACCTCCACTCTCAAGAATTATTCTCGCAACCCCAATATTTCGCGCATCGTCGTCCGGGCTGGACCATATGGTCACGTGATCAGTGTAGTATGACCCCATATATCCTATGCATTCACATCGATTTCCCGGTCATAATCAGACATCGGGCCAGCTCCTCCCGTCCCCTTTGTGCTGCAGTCATGAGCGGTGTCATGCTGTTGAACTGAATTCGCGCATTAACGTCGGTCCTCTTGTCGCAAAGAATTCTCCTTTGTGGCCTCATCGTGTCCATGATACAATGTTTCCATCAAAGCATTCCTCGGCGCAATCCCGTAACCATTCACATCAATAATCTCATGACTAAGAATCAGGTGAACGATCTCTGTACGTCCCTCTGCCGCCGCCGCACATAGTGGCTGCTGTCTGTAATCGTTCGCATCATTCACCTTGAACAGTCCCGTTCTAAGCAGCAGGGCCACGACAGCACGATGACCCCCTTCAACCGCGTGAACAAAATCGTTCGCATCCAGGATAATTGACGTCACTTGAAGGAAAAATTCTACAGTCTCGATGTGCCCGGAGTGGGCGGCTAAGGCAAGTGGTCGGTGTCCATCTCGATCGAACGAGTTGACGTCCATCTCCATCGTTTTCACTAGGAACATGACGGCTTGAAGGAATCCAAGACATGAATCCAAATGAAGGGAGATGTCGGTGGCAAGACAAGCCAATACTGTTGATCCGTCGTAGTATTCATTGTAATGTTTGAAAGGAATCCGGAAGACAGGCCATAGATCATTCATGTTGACTAATCGGAGTGCTATTTGTGTCATTGGCTCGTTGCTGTGTATATCAGAGTCGCGGAAGTGATCGTGTCAGTATCTCACGGCATAACAATTCGAGCCGTCTCCTTCAGGTTTCAGATCATCGGGTCAAAGCTCATGTGGAAGGTCAGAATATTATACCAGATGCATGCTTGGGCCCATGACCCTGTTGGAAATACTGAGCTGAATAGAGGGCTTCCAGGACAGTTGTCCATGAGCCAGATCTACCGAGTGGCCTCCGTTCGGCCTTGGAACCCCAGGCTTCTCCAGCAGAAACTCTCGAGCTGTCTGATGCAGCAAGAATACTCTGGAGTTGACAATGATCAGGATGAGACTACAGAGATTCCTCAATGTATGTTGGAATCGATTTTCCGGTTCCATTTGCTCCTCGAAGTCCCATAGCGTACTGTGCTGTTGCTTAATAGCTATCGCGGTCGACAACTCCATTACGGTTAAAGGCCTCTTTGCGGAAATGACGCACTGTAAAGCTTTGAGGGCCTTCGTCGCGTTCGAACTTTTCACCAACATCCTGTTGTATACCCGGTCGACGGTGTCCGGTAACTCATGAATGGCCTCGATGACGTTTCCTCTCGCAAATTCTGGCTTTTTTTTTGATATTGTCTAACGTCAGAGCGACCCAAAGGTAAGTTCGATTCGGAATAGACGTTAGAAGCTTGAATAGATGAGTACACTCGTCTTCCCGGAGTCTCCTCTTTTTTCCTATAGAGTGGACTCTCCTTTGAATAACGAGGTTGATCTCGCATGTGACCTTTTCGACCTCAAGATCTACTTCGCCGCTTAGATGAATTGTTGGTATTGAATCCTCCAAATCTTGAAACTGCTATTGTATGTAGTGATATGGTCTGCGAAGGAGTAACATCTTCGGTTTAACGGGCTTCCCTCTCCAGTAGAATCGGCTCATTTCATTGCTCAATTGGATGAAGTCGTGGTGTTGCAACTCGTCCATTGCGTCAAGAACACAAACGATCCCGCCGGCGCACTCGGACGCCGTAGCACTTGTCAGTGTCGCTCAGAGCTCACTAATAGACTCAAAGAAGACCTTTCCGTCGCGATATCTTCTGGTGATGATCTGCTCAGTGAGAAGTTCGGGCTTCTGCAGAAATAGTTGACGACGAAGCGAGCACAGAGCAATCGTGGCAGACTGCTGATCTGGATAACCATCCTTGAAGAATAAGTAGCAGACAGTCCTCTGAGGACCTGGAAGGACCCGATCGACCAAGTACTTTGCTAATATTGACTTGCCGCACCCTGGGTCAGCTGACACCCAAAGTAGCCTGGCGTCCTCACTCTCGTTCCAGTGGCGGAAGAGTTCGTGGCCAGTAAACCATTCGCATGTACCAGGCACGCGTTCGTGATTTAGATTCTTGCGGCCTTCGTATGGGCAATTGAATAGCTCGGCAAGGAATTGGTCTGCTCGTGCTTGGATGTCGCGATCTTGGAAGGATCTCGCTATGGCACTTATTAGCTTGGATGTCAAGGATTTGGGCCTTTAAATAACCATTCTGAGGGGAGGTATCGTATTAATCAGAATAACAAACTCTGTCTCTTGCTGACGAGTATCTCAGGTGCTCTGAGGGCCAATCCTGAGTCCGTACGCGCTGGGTTGCCCCTACCTGTCTGAGAGCTCCTTTGCTTACATCATCTATGAATCTCTCTGCGGACGGCCTTATATCCTGGATCATCTGCACCGAGAGATTTGGTCATACCCTGCAGTCATTTCATCGGCATTGTGGAGGAAGAGTGATAGACGCGGTTTAAAAACCCACCATGTGGTCAGCATGGATGCTATACGCGGAATATCCAATTATTTTTGCCTGATATTCTTCGACGACCTTACCAATGACGGGTAGCTCCAGCACTTCGAAGAAACAAGTTATTTGAACAAGACGATTGTGATCGCCACACCGTCTGAGCCACTGACCGAACCAGTCCTCAACGTCTAGAAGGGCCGAGGACTCTCTTTTGGGAGTCTCGACGATGTCGACGTTTACGCGCTTGCCTGCAGCTCTTAGACACTGGGCCATAGCCTTTCTGAACGGAGCCAAATCGCCGCCAGCATGCGGGGTCCCCATAAAGAGGATGCCTTCCATCGAGCTTTCAATCTGATGGAGGTGTGGCTCTGCACTAGCTTCTGAGATTTGTAGAGCCCTTTCCACAACCAAGCTTCCTAGGCTGTGAACAACAAAGATGATTTTTCGGTGCTCAGTCCCAGAGTCCGCTCTTACGCCAGAAAGATCCCCCACCAGGTCTTGGACGTGGTTGGTCAGTCGGTTCTTTGGCGCACCTCCCCAAAAGCTTCCGACATATGCATCGTAACCGAAGGCTATGATACGCGCATTAGGAATATCGATCTTGAGCAAGGTGCTTGGCTAGTGTGTCTTCGTCTCCCTGTTATACCACGTGCTGAACACGTCCCCCGTTAAGCCGTGCATGAACACAACGTCAACTCGAGCGGCGTGCGCATCCGCGGGTTCGTACAGCAGGGTTAAGTCATAGTTCTCGCAGTTTGCAACGAGAGGCGTAGATGTGGGTTGGGATGCGGTTTGAGCGTCGGTGGATGTAATTGGAATTTGGTGGATATTTTCCACATTTGTCGTGTCCAGCCCAGGGACGCTGCTTTCGGGCCCCCTCTCCCTATGAAGCAAGCGCTTTAGGAGATGGCGCATTGTGAATGCCGAGTGGGGTAGTCAACCAGAGCGTAGCGTGCAAGCTCAGAAGGGAATATCAAGATGGCGCGAAAGTCAAAGACGAGATGCAAATTGGGACTAAGAAGATGATGGTGGAAAAGAGCTGCGGGTCACTGGAGTGGCACGATCTCAGGTGAGAGCCCAGACTGTGGCTGCATGCGAGATGATGGTGCAGGTGTGGATCATTTGCTTCAATCTTTTTCCGTCGCGTCGGCACGTGCGCGGATTATTACTTGCACCGATCGCCGATGGAGCGCCCGCCGCGTATCGAGCCCGCGCCAAGGCTCACTGCCTAAACCACTCCCCGCCTCCGCTACAACAACAAGCTCCCAATCGCCTCTACAATCCCCCTTCGACCCTCAAAAGGACACTCTAAACCAAAGAAGCCGCAAAAATGGCTGAGGTTTCAGCAAACCCGCTCCTCTCCACCACACGCGCCTCCGACACCAGCCCCACCGTACAGCTCCATCCTCTCGTCCTTCTCACAATATCAGACTGCATAACGCGACACACGCTACGACAGCAAACGGGACCAGTAGCTGGAGCTATCTTGGGTCAGCAGAATGGACAAGAAATCACAATGGAGGTTGCTTTCCAGGCAAAGCTGCAGTCAAATGCCGACGGAGAGGTTGTGCTTGATGATGAGTGGTTTAGCAAGCGGTTAGAAGACTGTAAGTTTCTGGAGCTATGCATTCAATGCGCAAGCTTTTCTGCATCAAACTGTTCAAGACTGACGCTATGTATAGTCAAAGATGTTCACAAACAACCGCAGCTCGACATAGTCGGCTGGTTCACGCTCGGCGCTGTGTCAGGCCCGCAACCACACATCCTTCCCATGCATACACGGATATCAGAAGTCTACACCGAGTCACCGCTCCTATGCTTGTTCCACCCCTCAGATGCCGATTCTGAGGCCACCGCCGCGGGGAAGCTACCCCTCACATTATACGAATCCGTCTATGAGAGCGCAACTGGCGGCCCGAATGACAAGGCGATGGATATCGATGGCGCAGTACAGAACAAGGCACTCAAGTTCCGAGAGCTGGTATATTCTGTCGAGACGGGCGAGGCAGAGATGATCGCTGTGGACTTCGTCGCTCGCGGAGGTGGCAACGCTACCGCAGTCGACGGATCCACAGCAGTACTGCCGAAAGGCGAGCTAAGCAAGAGCGAAGAGGATAAGGGAAAGAAGACACGAGGGAAGCAGAAGGAAAAGGAGAAGAGAGAGGAGACCATCGACGAGTCTAGCGTGTTGACCGCGGAAGACGACGAGCTCCTCTCAACCCTCACAGCCAAGATGAACGCCATCCGGATGCTCAGTCGTCGCATCTCACTCATCCGCGCCTACCTCGCATCGCTTCCGCCGTCCTACCTCACCGACTCCTCCCTCCCCCTGAACCCCGTCCCCTCCGCTGACCACCCTCTCCCCCTCAACCACTCCATCCTGCGAAGCATATCCGCCATGCTTTCGCGCATCAACATCCTCGCACCACCAGATGCCGAATCCTTTACCCTCGAATCTCGACACGAAGCCTCCGACGTCCAGCTCGTGCAGCTGCTGTCCTCCATCACGAACTCCGTGTCCGCGGCCAAGGACCTAGGCCGGAAGAGCCAGGTCGTAGAGAACAGCAAGAGTCAAGGTAGGCGAAATATGGGGCCCATGATGGGCGGTGGATACGGCGGTAGCGGGTCGCAGTACTTCGATAATGTTCTAGGGAATGGGGGCAGGCGAGGATATGAGGATGCTTGGAGCTAGATGCGATGTTTTCTTGGTGGCTTTATTTGCTAATGGATGTCGTGCGGTTTTAGCAGACTTCCTGTATGGGCCTCTGCATTAGGCGGACTTCGACATCTGACTTGTGAAAGAGGGACAGGGTGATAGCCCAGAGGACGGCATCACTGACCTCCCTACGCTATTGGTCTTCTATCGATGGGGACACGGACTTTGACCTGCGGCTCTTCATGGTAGCTGCTCCCCTGCATACATAGCCCAAGGCGGTTGTCAGCCTTCGTGGGTCTCTTACTATTTCCCGGCCTATGACGCGCAATGTGAGTGGAATGGTAGGCCGACGATTATGAGTAGCATTAGCACGAGCATCACGAAATGCAGAAACCCCGCCAATACGTTCTCTGTTCCGTACTGGGCAGCTGGTGAAGTTGGCAGAACTACGTGCGCAAACAAAACGGACAATGAGTGGTTCCCCTTATGCCAAGCTTCAAGATGGCTAATCCCAGCCCCTGGTAAAAGAGTGCAGAACTCCAACTCTCGACTCCCTACACACCCAGCTGTCTCACTATCCAGTCAATGAACCTATCACTTAGGATCCAAGATTCTCCGACCCTGTGGTGCACCCACGAAATCCCTTATCTCCATACGCGAAAGAAGTAGCCACTTAGCATAGTATACTTCCGGTTCAGTGCACTTCCATTGCTGAGCTATTTGGCGCATCTTGTCGTACTTTAATTGGGTGGAAATCCGTCGAGGGAGAGTCCTTGAACGAATTTCGGGAGATCCGTCTGTCCAGATGAGTGCTGGGGTTTGGGACTCGGTGTTGAGATTGCAGGTGGTGAGAGTGGCGTGGTCGGTGCTGTTTGATCCATTAGAATCACAAGTCCTAAGAGACAGGCAGATACCATGTAAAGATAGAGCTAGGGGATCCTTACTTGGAGATAAGGATGGAGTGGGGTGTTGAGGTCGTTCCTGAGTGGTGGAGTTTCGATCGGCCTTTGAGTCCATATTGACGACTTCCCAGAAAGACTTGATGACTTCTTCTGTGCGGAGACCGTCTAGGCCAAGTTCTGCGGTTGAGGAGTCCGCGGCTGCGTCAGGTCCCCAGGCTATCAGCTCTTGCGAGGTGCTCGCTTCGGGCGTATTGTTGCTGCTCCACTCATTTATGGGTTCCGTTTCCTGCTCTGGGGTATTCCACTCGCTACCCCATTCCCAGCTGTGGTCGAATTCACCTGTACCTTGGCTCTGCAACTCCTCTTCTGTGAAGTGCTCTAGCAACCAACTATCGTCCGCGTTGTCCAAGGGATGGGAGTAGTCCGTACTAACGGGATGAAATGGATCCGTGCTCCGAACAAATTCCTCATCGTCGTCATCATTCTCGATCCATCCCCTCTTCTCCTCATCTGGTAGCACGACTTCGTGCGGTTGAACCTCCTGCTGCAGCAGTGATGCTTTGCGTCTCAACTCCCTCTCTTCTTTAACAGCTGGCTTTACCCTCTCAATGCTTGCCTTGTTGTGCGCAGCTGGCAGGAGCTTATGCACGTCCCAGGCTGCTGTCTCAAATCGTTCCTCGAGGTCTTTTACCAACGCTGCCACCTCTTCCGCACCAGGTGAATTCCGTTCATAGAGTCCGTTCCGGAACGCAATGGCCCGCTCGAGTTTACCCTTCCAGCATCCCAACCAGGAGTCCTGCTGGCACTTGCTACATGCATAAGGTAGCTTGATGTTGATGTATGCGCCAGAGCAACAAGCCGCCTTCGCATTATTATTGCGGGTCTTTTTCTCCTTTGTACCACCGCAGCGTGACTTGCAGAGCTTGAGGTAGTGATAGCAAGTAAACTGGTACTGCGTGACCTTGCACATGATGGCTGTCGAAGATGAGAACAGCCGGCTTTCGACTGATATGACCAGATCTGCACCTTTTGGCGGGGCTCCGTTAATGATGCCGCTGAGCTCAACAGCAATGCAACCCCGTAAATTTTGTGAGTATGTCGAGTATTTCGGGTGTAAGATAGCTGTGACGGAGTGTTGTTATAGGCCTTGGCTCGAGCGCCGAGAACCTACAATGAATCGATCAGGTCTGAACAATATCTGAAAGATATGAGGATATGCATACTAGAGAGCCGCCAGATGGGAAGTCTACAGGGCGCAGCGGCAAGCACCTTCTCCTCCCATTAGGACTGGCGCCTTTTCTGGACCTTCGTCTTGCATAGGGCGTGGTGAGAAAGGTATGCCCACCGAGTGACTCTCTTTGAGAGGAACCCACAGTATTTGAATGGATATGGTATCGAATATTGCTATCCCAGCTATTCAGCTTGGAGCCAAGTAGTACCGGGGTGCTCGTTTTCCTGATTGCGTGGTGTAAGCAGAGGTCGTGGGGGACGGTTGAGGCGAGCGATCGGGCATTTAGGTGTTGTTGTGTTAATTTGAGCGCGTATCACTGACAGCCTCTAGTCTTCGTGTCCGAGCAACGAGTCCAGATGCGGTGATGTCAACGTCCCGCAAGGCAGTGAAAGCGGGCAGCTGTCCACGCGAAGAGTTGCCACGCTGTTTAACGCAACCCGACGCACCCGAAAACGTCCAAATAACACGACCGGGGACGGGCCGTTGCGCGTGTCTCTCACTTCCCTACAAACGAACGTAACGACGGATAGAGCCCTATTGTGGCGAAAGAAAGTGAGGTAGGACAGCATCGCTTGTCAGCAGCGTGCCAACAGCGAGGATGCGAGCCGACATACATAATGATGGCTACAGGGAGCGAGTGGCAATAACAAGACGGTGACCGAGCAATGGAGATGTTGCAGTAGTGTAGCGAGGCTCAGAAGGAATGACGGGCGACGTCACAAGCGCGTGCGCGATGCGTAGTCACATGGTGGGCCGGGCAAGAGCAACCAGTTGGCGTCACCCCTTCCTCCATCGCCTCTTTACCCCTCAAGCTCTGACCTCTTGACCCACCTCTCCGTTCTCACGAACCCAAGCAGCCCATTGAACGCCACGGAATGTCACCACGCCCCCACTGACTCTTAACACGAAACGCTGAGCGAGTCACCTATCGGTTCCCTGTGCCGATGTCATCGGAGGCCCGGGGTCCCGGCTTCTGGTGGTCCCGCGTTTGACACCTGAAGCTCGGTTTCGTGTACATATCATACACTGATCCTTGAGTATACGAAACCGAGCCGATGGCGTCAAACGCGACGTTTGAAGAGTGGGCCAGAGACGAATGACAGCGTAGTACCACGAGGTGGGATGGATCAAAGACTGTTGAGTGGATACAGGAAAGGCTTCATGTAGACAAATGAAAATGCGTTGCAATATGTGATTAACAGCCGCTACTCCAAGGCTGAACAGAAGGATAAAGACCCGCGGCAATCGACAAAAAAGCCCCACCAATCGTTACTCGTTCTCGTCATTACGCATTACCGTCAGTCGTGAGTGCCAATTTTAGGGTCAGTCCAAAAAGTGTGTATGTTCGAGAAAAGAAGAGCTTCCCCCCGCTCCGAAAACAAAGGAAAATGTGCTGCTTAGTACCGTACAACAGGTGGAAGCGCAGCCTCCTCCTGTACCATGACCCCATTCCGTATTCCTTGCTTCTCGAATTTTCCCATCCAGTCTTCCTTCTTCTCCTTTCTTAGCATCCACCCGCTGAAGACGCGTCTCAGCTTGCTCTTTTGCTCTTCCTTGCCGGTTGGTCCTGAAATCTGCACCACATTACTGTATGGAGTCATGTCTTTGTCGACAGGGCGTGACGGCGGCGGCACATCCGTGCTAATCTTACGGCTGAAGTTCGGTGCGTGCAAACGGCCATCCGTACTAGGTTTGCCGGATTGCGAGATAGTACTTGTGCTGCGTCGCGGGACGTGGGCGGAAGTGTTCGGGCGAAGAGCGAGTTGATCGTCTAGGTGGCGGTTGGATGACATGGCGGACATCATCTGGTCGAAGTCCATGGACATGTTTATTGCTGGGGTTTGTACACTCCGTTTCTCGACTGACGGTGCCTGAGTAGGCGATTTCAGATTGTCTTGAGCAGAAGCTTGTGCATGAGCATTCGCGTACCGCAGAGCCATAGAATCAGACCCGCTTCGCCTATGATGCCGACGAACGGCAGCCGCATATTCCTGTTGTTGGTCGGCTTGCGACCGCATCAAGGTCGCTATATGTGCGCCCTGCTGTTGCGATTTGCGCCGCTCCTTGGGCGGTTCTGGTTCGGTCCAGGTATCCAAGCTAGGTAAGGGAGGTAGCTCTCTGTTGAGATTCAACTCAGGCTTCTTTTCCTGCTCGTGTCGTTCGCTGCGGCCACCAGACGTTCCGGGCCTACTGCTTGTGCGTGAGCTCGATTTCCGCTGCAGGCCCCAACTCCGCCAGCCGTGAGAAGAGCCACTGCGCTTCGGCTGACCCGACGACCTGCTATCCATGGTGCGCAAAGAGTCGCGTGACTGAGAGCGAGACAAGGTACTCGATCCCGGGAACATGTACTCCTTTATCCCAGCCTTGATGCTACTTGCACGGCTAGGCGGTCGATGTGAGGTCCTCGGTCGAGTTTGGGGCGGCTGCTGGTGCCTTCGCTTTTCTAGTTCCTGCCGCATCCATTCTGTGGCTTGGGCGTCTGCGGCTGCGGCGGCTGTTTCGTATTGACGGGATGTTCTCTTTGAGCTTTTGCCAGACGTTACAGCCACCGATGTTGGGGCGGTAGAGGCATTGTTTAATTGGGGGTCGGTCGACGCCGTGAGTGGCGTTCCGAGGCTTCTCGCGTCGTCCGAGTCAATATCGGTGCGGATCGTTGCTGATCTTGGAGCTTCGGTAGTGGGTGACTTGGGATGTTTCTTTCTCTCTAAGTCTTTATGTGCGTCGTTCTCAGTTCTTCGCCTCCCAGTATTCGCCCGCATGGGGTGATCTGTGGGGCCTTTCACCGTCGCGACGTCCGGCTTGGTGTTGTGCCTTTTCGCATTCTGGTGCTCGGCGGGCGCGCCGGTGGGTCTGTGGACTCTCACTGGTGCTTCAGCCTTCTGCGTCTTCGGCTTGTGCGGGCCGCTGAAGTCTAGTTTCGGATCGGCGTCGGCGAAGTCGGCGTCGGATGGTCTGAAGTTCTTAAGGATGAGAGCACATGCTACGCGTAGCTCTTGCTCCGTTTGCGGGTCGAGCGGACGGCGACATATGTAGGGCGAGTCCAGCGACGGGATGCTGTCCCTTGATATGTGTCTTCGATGCGAGGATGCGGATGCTTTTGATGGGGTGGGCTCCGCTGACTGTTTGGAGTGGGAGTCAGACCGCAAGGGAACCTTCTGTGCACAGTGAGCTAAAGCACGCGTAACCATGGGCGCTGAATCAAACGCGTGAACGCTGATCATGGTGTACGTACTACAGGCGGGAGGTTGAACGAGAACTTCCTCTTCATGGTGGGCAACCGTTGGGGAGCCGAGGCGAGTGCGCGTCGTCGTTGCTAGCACGCGTGTGAAGCGTGGGAACTGTGGTACGGGCAAGGTCGAGACGGGCGGCAGGATACGACTGCAAGACGATGACGGCCGCTATCTCATGTCTCTGGGCCAGACGACGGATATGCTGGTAATGATGCTGGGGTAGGAATATGCACGGCGGAGCACGGGAATATTCTTGCGGCGGCGGCGGACGCGGGCCCAGGGAAAAGAAATAGTCGTTCTCTGCCCTCCCCGGTGCCAGGAGACGATGAGTTTCAGATAGCTGCTGGCGGGTACAAGGAATAACTGGCATGCTTGATGGGCGCCGGGGTGGGCTCGGGGGCCATTGCCCGAACGGCCAATAAGACGGCTGCAGCGCCGATGAGGGTTGGGAAGGCGCACGGTTCGTGAGCCGTCGTCGAGCGGATGCACGCCACGGATTTCCTCCCAGCAAATAGACGCCGTCGCCCGCTCCTCTCCCGCCATCACCTGCTCTCCACCACAGCCAGCCCTACCTCGCGCGTGCTCTTCGAATCGACTTGAAGATTACATCGTTCATCGCCGTCACGAATCACGGACATTTCCCCTCCAAATCCGCCAGCTGCCGTCTCGCGCAGCAAACCGCCTTGGCCTGCAGAGTGCTGCAGGACGCAGCTGTGTCCCGTGTCCCCTGTGTCCCCACTATCCGGGCCTGTCGCTGGCGACGCAACCATCCAAGTGCTGCTGCATGCGGGGGGATTTGGTTTCACAAAGTCGAAACCGACTGTTATGACTTAGCACTACTGCGGCCCAGATCCAAAAGAGCAGCAAGCCACTGCTGGGCTTTCTCGTGATTGCTTTTTCGCGTTACGAGCGCCTGCGCTGTGGGACCGTGGAACATGAAACAGACCGCAAACGTCGCCTCGTCACACACTTTCTTCCCGAATTTTCCCACTCTTAATCGTCGACAGTTACTTGCCGGATGCTGTTTCAATGCCGAGCCTGTTCTGTTTGCTGTTTACAGCGATCGTCCTTGCCATGTCGTCTAAATATAACGCTATTGATCGGCTGCGCGGGTAGCTGCCATCGCCTGCGTCTCAGCATCATTGAACACTTTAGCGGTCATTAGTCTCGCGATGCGATCGCTTGCAGCAGCCACCTCGCCCGCATCAGTGGACTGCTGTCTACGCTCGGAGGATGCCGTGGCACAGTCTGACGCGAGCGAAAAGGCACTCACTCGCCTCACTCAGCGCTGGAAGGCCTATCACCACCTTGGACGTTCCGAGACAGGAACCATTCTACCAATCATAATATTAGTCGACACGAACGCAGTCAGAAAACGCGGGTGCGCAGTAGGTATCGCGCGACTGGTCGGTGATACAGACCGCACAGGGCTCCGAGCACATCAAATAGGCCTTTGCTTCTTACCACTAACACTTACTAACACTGACGCATAAGGCAGGAACACTTCACTAGACGGTATCAACAACAGCAGTGTCTCGGCTCTCTTCCTTTCTGAAGGATGCTCGACAGTACGCTCAAGCGTTTCAGGTAGTGCTCGAAGAGGAAAGCGGAAGGCGCAGCACCCTACAACGCCTTCTACTTCTAGACAGCGGGCGGCTAGCATCATCTCATTCGTACCCAGGGCAATCCGTCGCTCTCCGAGATATGGGGGCCTGGAGGGAGCAAGAGCTGGATGATACTGTGTGCTATCCGGAAGAGATCCAGCACGACATATCGGAGCGGGTCGTTTTCTAGCGCGGCCTGACACTAGCCCGACAGCTCTGACATTGAAACGCTGAAACGAGAACCGTGGCAATGCACAAATGCGATCCCACTCCCCAAAATCTGTAGAGACTACTGCAAACGCGCAGCAAGGGTCCATTCGCATCTCACTTAACCGCTACGCCTTTGCCGCACGCGGGCGTATAGCAGGCGCTTATCGAATGCGCGCAAACAACCGAAGCTGCTATGCCGCAAAGTCAGATGGAAGACCTCGCACACATAGAAATCGACAGATTTGAACAACGAGTCAGCTTTGAGACGCCAATGGCTCATCGGAAACCTCTAGTGACTCGGTCTTAATCGTTAATAATAGGCCATTGGTCAGATGTTATGACAATTGCTTGCTTTTGTGTATACCACCATGATGGTTCTTCAGCTGTCGTCAATCATTAGTACCAACGTCTCACAGGCTA
Organism: Lentithecium fluviatile CBS 122367; assembly: GCA_010405425.1. Classification (NCBI taxonomy): domain Eukaryota; kingdom Fungi; phylum Ascomycota; class Dothideomycetes; order Pleosporales; family Lentitheciaceae; genus Lentithecium; species Lentithecium fluviatile. Next base: position 272,016 of record MU005614.1, on the reverse strand, counting down.
GACTATAATGAGATCCATATGCTGAGGGTCCTACCTAGGCTCTTGCTCTAGGCGACGTCTCTGCAAGATCACAATTGAGCCCTGGCTTCGCGACCCTCGTTCACACATGTGCAGCATCACAGTTGATGATTACAAATATTGATTTGGGGCCAGGAGCTGCTACAAAAATCTGAACGAGACAGAAGGGAATTCTATTCATGACTACCGAAACCCACTGTATTCACCGGGGTTGAGCCTTCGAACCCTGGAACGAAATCGATATTGCCCTCGACAGTAGAATCTCCGATGGAATTCATCAACTGCTACGCAGTGAGTTACAAAACAAATTCAGTCCCCGTTATGTTCTCATCTCGCCTTGATGCCATCTCTATCTTCGCTCCCTTCCATTTGCTCGCGAGATTTTCCATCGGCAGCAACACATGGCTCTCTTCCTCGACCCCGTTGCGTCCAGCTGAATTTCAATCCATTCGCAGCTAACCGGAACTCCCCCCCGCCGCCCGAAATCACGGAATTGGCCAAGATTTTTCCTTAAAACTAGTCGGCTTAGGTGGTTTAGGGGGAGTCTCCACCCAGTAGTGTGGATAGCACTTGCGCACGAACTTGACATCCCACTCCGAAGGAACCAGGTTATCCCCGTATGCTTCGTAATTAATACCTCCTCCAGATCCGTCCTCGTTCTCCCACTTGGTGACCTTGAGAAGCGTGCAACCTTCGCCATCGTCATGGCACTGGTCGCCGATGGTGCCGTCCTTGGAGGGGTACAGCATAATGGACTTATAATCAAAAGGGTCTTCGGCATCGACGTATGGCCCCTTAACGATCGCACCTGCAGGGAAACCGTACTTCTTTGAAAAGTCAGCATCCTCGCAAAGGCGCTTCGAGACGGTCTGGTTTCCAAGACTGGGGTTTTCGGTTCGGGCGTGCTTCATGGTTTTGCTATAGTCTCTGAAGTTCTCGCAAATGAAGCGGACGTATTCGTCACCTTTTGGCACATTAACACTAAGGCAAGCACAAGTTAAACATGAAAGAAGCTTACGGTCCGGGCGCTGACGTTCATGGCTCATACCAAAGACTGTAAGGAAGTTAGACATGCAAATCTCGCAGCATCGCGGATGTTAAACCGACCATGACCAAACTACGGGTTGGCTAGCAAAAGAGACGTTACAGGGGTTATGGCACACTTCCCTCGTGCGTAACGTTATGAACCAGATTTTGCTGTCGAATTTCGAAACTAATAGCGAGCAAATGCTTTCCACCATACTGGCTTACTTTGTCGTATCTAGTCGACCAATGATTAACAATTCCAGCCTTCGCCAGCCAGATCACCAGGACGTCATCTTTCAACTTCTCATTCCAGTGATCCTTCACATCTTCCGGGTCGTCTGGCTCCTCGTATAACGTCCCAGGCTTATAGCAGTAAACAGGTTTCCGGCCGATTATGACTTCTCGGGTTTCGAGCGCGTGGCCACTGCATTCGTTTGGTAGGCCGCCGAGGGCAGTGGCCCAGAGACCGATGGCGTTCTCGACGAGGCATTTTGTTTGTTGGCGCGTCTGCTCGGTCGCGTAGCAGTAGCGAATGCGAATGTATTTCCTGTCTCCTAAGCGAGGCCAATGCTTGGTATACCGATTTGAGCGAAGGCCACTGCTCCATCGTCTTTGGTAATTAGTTGATGAGTTGTTTCTCCGGGCTAATAGACCGGGGCCGGAAGTGCCGCAGAGGGTGAGAAGCGATTGCGCGGCGCAGAGCCACCTGTGAGAAACAGGTCGTGAATTAGCGAGGTCCTTGCTTCTGATCGACGTGAAGAAAAAAAGGAAGAAAAATGGTGCGATTGCATTCTGTGGTTTCCGCGGACAAGCAAGCACATAGGGTATCTTACACAAGCGCGAAGGCAACGAGGCTCACCTTGGTAGCAATCGAATCGTTAGGTGCTAGGTCTGCTCACGTGCGGCAGTGCGGTGGGATCCGACCAGAAGCAATGGGAACGTGATTTATATACATAGCGCTCATGAACCTTTCGCAGATCCCGGAGACAATGGTATTGGCCGGTTGTCCTAGGAGGAGAAGCGTCTCTGAACGAGGTGACAAGTTCATGACACAGACAGAAATGGGACCCACGGGTTCAGGAAGGAAGGGTAATGGGGTCAATCAGGTAACGAGGACGCTGGCGAAGACGGCGGATTTGAAAAAGGAAGGGACAGGAGCGAAGAAAACAAGGGCTAGGAACATGGAGAAAGACAAGAATGTCTTACTGTGAAAATAGGAAGATCATTCCCAATTGCTCAATGTCTAGACGAAATCGGGCCCACTTCCTGTAGTCCAACAACGAGCGCTCGTACCACCCCAACACTGCCCAACACCATGACTTTCCCCGCAAACCCTACCCCGCCCCGTTACATACAGTCTCAACAAGTACCCCGTCCCTCAGTCTATTTATCATAGCCACCGTAGTATCTACTCAAGATCCGAATCCACCATGCCGAAATCATCAAATCTCCCAGTCAACCCCACAAGCATGACCGGCACCCTCTACCTGTACATGATAATGAGTCTGCTGGCCTTAAACTACCTCTTAGAGCAATATCCGCGGCATTTCCAGTATAAGAAGGCCCGGCAACAGGCTGCTACGAGCGTTAAGAAGGGGCCCGAGTTGTCCATCGAAGGTCCGCACGAACGTACAACTAGTAACAAAGAGCCCGGATGTCCGCCCGATTCTGCCCAGGAGCACCACCACCGTCCCACCTGACAGACTCAAAGACCAAATGGCCCTATCCACGCCACGCCCCCTCGCGTGGCAACGCACAAGGCGACCCTACGGAGACAGTGCGTGCATCTGGAAGCGGAATACCTGCGCATGCGAGCAAGACGAAGATCCCACTTGGACCCCCTCACAAGACTGGAAGAAGGAAGAGGGTGAGCTGGGGAGACTTAGAAGTATTCGAGTACGACGGGCAAGATGTGGTGGAGAGTGTGATTGAGTATGAGAACGATAGTACGGATGGGTTGGTGGACGGGGAGAGCGATTGAGGGTGAAGGTAAGTAGGCCATGAAATCGAGAAAGCTTGAGCTAAATGCAAAGCAGAAGCAAGAGAGTCTGTGAGATAAATCAGTTAGATGTGCAAACCAAATGGTCTCAACCAACAACTTCGCATCATGCCCCAACCCCAAGCCTCTTTGGTAACCTTCCCCTCCACATCCAAGCCACCCCAAGCGCAGTCACACTCACCGCCCCCATCACCAACCCCGCATTACTAACCACCGTCTCCTCCCTCACCCTCCCAATCCTCGTTTCCATCTTGCCATCCCCAAACACAACCTTACTCGCACTCACGGCCCCCTGCCTCTTTCCCTCTCCACCAGCAGTGACCTCAAAATCCTCCCAATCAATCCTTGAAAGCACCTCCTGATATTCCACCACGGTCCCGCTCCAATTATTCGTAATCCTGCCCTCGGCATTCTTGTACCAACTCCCACAGTTCGGATCCGCAAACGAGCTCCTCTTCAACACTTCCTGGATCTTCTCATTGAACGCATCCGTCTTGCGCTGTTTCGGCATCAGTCCAATAGGCTCGCCACGCTGACGCGCGTCCAGCACGGCGGACACGAGCGTATTGAGATAGCGCGACTGCGCCTCGATCATGAGCACGATGGAGTTGTGACCGAGGTTTGTGTTGGGGCCGTAGAACATGCCGAAGTTTGGGAGCGAGGGGACCGTGGTACCGTAGAGGGCTGAGGCGCCGCCGCTCCAGATTTGGGGGAGGGGACGGGAGTTGGTGCCGGTGATGTTGATTGGGTAGAGGAATTCGACGGTGCGGAAACCAGTTGCGAGGACGAGCATGTCGTGTTCGTGGAGTTTTGTGCCACCGTTGGAATCCTCGACTTCTACGCCGCGCTCTGTGATTCGGACGATTTCTCTCGTCTCAAGCGTGGTCTTTGGGTCCGAAATAGCGGGGAAATAATCGTCTGTGATGATCACTCTCTTGCATCCGGGCGAGTAGTTAGGCGTGAGCTTCTCCCAGAGCTCGGGTTTGTTGGGGATCTGCGCCTTCATCATTGCGCCGCACCACGCTCTGATCTGCTCGGCGAAAGGTGAGTTGGCATCTGTTACGGCCGAGTAGAAGGACTCCCTAAAGTCCATTTGAGAGGCTCGGACGCGCCAGCGCAGCGGCGGGAGGTATGTGTATAGGAAGCGGCGGAGGGTAGATACAGGCCCGTCCATGCGCGGGATGATCCAGTTGGGGGTTCTTTGGTAGACGACGAGGTCTTTTGCAGTAGGCAGGATCTCGGGAATGATCTGGGCAGCCGTGGCTCCTGCATTGTGTCAGTCATATCTGCCTCGCGGGTCGATGGCGCTGTCATGCGACTTCGGTTTACACACCATTCCCAATAACCCCAATCCTCTTCCCCTCTGTCGAAAAACTCCAATCCCACCTCGCACTATGCATCACCTTCCCCCTAAACTCCTCCAACCCCTCAATCTTTGGATACTGCGGCTGGTTCAACTGGCCCACCGCACTGATCAAGAAGTCGCACTCAATGCTGTACTCGGGACTAAACTCTGCATCCTTACCGCCCGTCACAGTCACATCCACGGTCCACCGCGAAGTGGCGTCATTCCACGTAGCGCCCGTCACGGACGTGTTGAAGCGGATGTACTTGTAGAGCTGGTATTTGTGCGCGACGGTGCGGAGGTAGTCGAGGATTTCTTCTTGGCCAGGGTATTCGCGCGTCCAGTTGGGGTTTTGCTCGAAGGAGTAGGAGTAGAGCATGCTCCAAACATCGCAGCAGCAGCCGGGGTATTTATTGTCGCTAGCATCCGTTAGCAGCGCTCTCTTCAGTTTGTACTGAACGAGTTATCGGTGGCCGCGTAACTTACTTCCACGTCCCGCCAATGCCAGAGCTCTTCTCCACGATAATGAAGTTGTGGCATTTGTTCCGCTTGATGAGGTCAATGGCCATGCACATGCCTTTCGCGTATCAGCTGAATACTCTACAGATGTACTCCCCCGTATCTATCATACCAGAAATTCCGGCTCCGATGACAACAACAGCCGCACTCGTATGGTCCTTATTCCCCACCGGGACCTGCGGCCATGGTTGTGTGCCTCCCATTGTTACTTTGTCTGTAGCAGCAGCTCGAAAAAAAGTCGGAAGGGATAAAAGAGGAAGGAGAGGAAGTTTATAAGCTTCGTGAGCTAGTTGCAAGGTAGAGCCTAGCCGACGCAAGCTGGGCATCCGGCAGCTATTTGAAAGCCGGGATCCAGTACGAGCCCAGAATGGTATAGCATCGTGCCCACACTCAGACCAAGAAGCCCCCTCTCCGTATACCCGATACCCGTTTCACGAATGCCTGCTATTCGGATCGCTGCAGGACCGTGTATTTTGTACGAGGGGCTCTACCCTACGCCCAATCCTCGTCGCAAGACACGGAACCGGTTATAGTATTCACCCCGCCATGGTACCTCTCCCCAGCGTCGTGAAATTGAAGCCTTCGGTATTACCATGAACAGAGAAAGTTCAAGGCTGGCGGAAAGAGCTCCGTTGCACGGGGTTTGATGAGGTCGGTTGAAGTGTGGGGTACCGCTAACGCTAGACGGGGCCGGGGTTGATGTCATTGTGCGAGTCGAGGAGCTCGACTCGGGGTTCCGACACTAGTAAAAGCATTGGCGTGAATGAATCAGCGGAAATAGATGGAAAGTGTATATTTATGCGCACATGGAATTCGATGCGATATGTAAGAAAGGGTTTGTAAGAATTAGTGTGCGAAGAGAGAAATACCTCGGAATATGCTATGCCTAATGAAGAGAGCAAGACAATGATGAGAGGCCGAAGACTTCTGTGGAGAGAAGAAAAGAGGTATTCGTGCAGGGGAGATGGCGTCACCTAGGGCTTCGCATACTTTAGAAGCCCTGGTTTAGAAGCCCTGGTTTAGAAGCCCTGGTTACGGTGCCACTTCTCTTCCCACCCGGGATACCACGGGCTCTCGTCCAGCGTGTGCGGCTCCCAGTCCTTCGGCACCCATCCCTTTCCTACCTGCTCCCTTACGTACTTCTCAAGCTCGGGTTTCACAACATGCTCAGTATGCCAAGTATTCTTGTATTCCATCAAACTCCGTTTGCCCTCGTTCAGCACCTTCAATAGGAGCGCCGGGATGAAGGGCTCGTCCCGGAAGTCCGCTACGGGTGTGAATAGCGCTTTGAAGTTGAAAACAATTGCACCTGAAAGCGGGAGACGACGGAGTGTTTGCCAGTCGACACGTAGGTGGCAGCGCGAGATGTCCAGGTCGGCCATCTGCACCTCGCGATACTTCTCGTGGGGGTCGCCGGGCGGCATGTACAGTGGTTGGCCGACTTCGAGACCCCATGAGCCACGCTGAATGGCTTTGTCGGTGGGCTTCTTTGTAAAGTACCTGTTGGAGCGGTCAGCATTTGTGCTTCTATTGGAGCAATTAGGTAAGCCCTGTGCCACCTACCTGTCCATTGAGAACTGCATCTTCTCTTTGTAGTCCGGTATCGGACTGTGAATCTCTGGCAGAGACATTCCAATCTTGCTGCCTACGTTCCAGCCCAATGCACTGCAGATGACGCCTGCTCGGAAGAAGTAGTAGCCCTTTTCAGGGTCACGCAGCATGATGGCGAAATCCTCCGGGACATTGTTCAATAAAACGTGGAGTGGATGCGCTGTCTTGAGTTTAGACTCGGTGTTTAGAATTCCGTTGTAGAAGACCATATTTTCCTTATCCAGGCGGAAGTATTGAGGGTAGCGGGCACAGAGGAATTGGAGAGACATCTCCATCAACTCCTTGCAGGCAAACTCTGAGCCGGGGAGCGCTTCTAGCACGCTTTTACCGTGCTTTGTAAATAGCTCTTGTCGTTGCTTGATACGCTCTTCGTACGTGCTCTCTAGCTCCAGCCACCAATCTGGTTCCATTTTCGTGAGGGCTGATGTAGGATTAGAATAGAGCACAAGCACACCTGTCCTCACTTACACATAGTCTGGTGGTACGCCCATCGAAACGGTCTGTAGGGTCTAGGCTTCGCCTTTTTGATATCGAACTCGTGGTACGGTTGAGGGAGCGGCACACCGCTAAGCTTGGCGTAGTCTGGAAAGTCTCCCAGGGCGTCGATCTCTGCTACAGAAAACTCGCAAGGAGTGAACGCGGTCTTCTTGGCATCGCTGAGCGTGGTGGTAAGAGGAACGCTTTCCTTCTTTTCCGGAGAGGCGATCAATTGGTCTTTGGACTTGCCAAGTTTTGTGGGGAGGTTGGGGATCTCAGCTAGAACATGCCGGCGAGACGGAGGGTAAATGTCTGAGTAGTCCGGAATTGACTCGTCTTGTGGCTTCTTGCTTGGTGATAGTGATCGGGGAGGGGTGCCGGAGCCAGAAGTTCGTCGACGCCGAAGATGAAGCCGATTCAAGATGACCTCGCGCCTTCCTTGCTTCAAGAGCAGTAGGGAAGCAGAACTTGCAACAAAAGCTGCACCGAGCAGCAGTAACAGCGACCTCATCGTCGCCATGATTTAGTCAGTATAAGGGCGCCTTGGAACTCAATATGAGGACACAGAGAGTGGCGAGGCTAGGTATACGGCGCCAATGGACCTGCCGATCGAGGCGTGGGCCTAGGCTCAAGTGGTTGCACAACAGGAGAAGGAAGACAGGGTAGGAAATTGAAGCAAACGATTGAATGCCACTTGAGGAAGCTCGCAATGTGATAGGAGTAAGCCGGCAAGTCAGTAACGCTTCCCAAGAGGCTTTATGTGAGCGGCGGAAACAGCAGGTGCGCTCTTATCAAAAGCAAAGAGCGGGGCTACGCTCTTGGAGTGATAGGACAACGAAGGCCGACAGCAGGGCGTATGCTGCGCATCGCGACCCCAGAAAACGGTCGGGCTGCGGCCAACAGCAAGCCTCTATTCAGAGAGATAGTACCAGGATGCTGGTGAGCAGCCAACGCAAGCACGGCATTACGCTCGCGTGGAGGGGTTATCTCGATTCCGAGGAGAGATTCCCCGCTAAGGCTCCCAGCCACATGGAGCTTACCAAACAGGGTATGCAAGTCCCCCGTCGGCGTAGGCGCCCACTATACATGGTCTTAGCGAACGGTCTGGCGTGTACATGGTGAATGTGGAGGAGTGTATTTGACATGTCGCGCGTACCGCCGTGAGCGCAGGCGTCGTTGGCGGGTGTGGAGCACTCCTGCCCATTGGGGAAAAGAGTTCCCAATGGAGAATCGCATACTCTATCGTTGCTTGGGAGGGAAGGCTTGGGAGTGAAGTATTGCTTGCAACTCCAGCTGGAGGCGAGGAGGTGGGGAGGAAGCTCCGATACGAGTATCGATGCAGGTGCCGCCACTTCTGCATCGTCCACGGCCTGCCTGTTCCGAATGGTCGAATTCGTGGATAGCGGTGATCTTTTCCATCGATATCGCTCCTGGATGGCGTGATCTGTGGTCTCCCTCGGCCTATGTCTGGGAGTAGCTGTGCGGCACTGGAATCGAGCTGCAGAGGCATTGTCGCAATGGGCTTTGTCGTGTCGCGATTGAGTAATATTCTGCGCACCGAGAGCTCTTCAATGAGCGGGACACGAACGCGGCGTGTCCAGCTCGCGAAAGTACGCTGGAGATGTTATATTTATATTGAGGATGATGGTGCACGGCAGGAGGTCGTGGGGAGTGCGACAAAAAAGATTGAATGCTACCCCAAACCGGCGCGCTAAACCCAATCGGAAGCATCGAGAAAGTGCGACCCGACGTCGGACCCAGGGCGAGACGCAACGTTGTTTTGACTTCGGTGCCTGGATGCCCGTTGCTGCATATGCTCGTTTTCGTGCCTTCGGAACAGCTGCAGCATTGACCGTTAGCTGCCGTCACCAAGCTGCTTTGGGTATTGGGTTCCTTACCCTGCGATCCGTGTCCTTGAAGTATGCATTACGTCCGCAGATAATGCAGGAGCGACGGGGGCGGTTCTGGAGTACCTCTGCCTCGGTATCCTACGGCATGCGTGCTGATTTCTCGTCCCGCACAGTCCGGCATCCGTAAGACAGCCGTTAAGACGTGCTGCGTGTTTCGGAGAAGAACGTCAATGCGTATCGAGGTGGTCGGTGTGTGTGGGACCAGTGCCTGTGGAGCAAAACAACACAAATAATGACGGAAACGTTTGGAGATGAAGGAAATAGAAGGGGTGGAACTTGTGGCGCGAACGACGAGACAAGATATGAGGGGATGGTGGAAAGAAAAGTAAACCGAGCAAGTTGAGCAGGAGTCGAGGTCAAAAAGAGTCAGAGGGTGTTGTATCTATACAAAAGATTCTAGTCATCTGCAGAGCTTCGAGTTCTGGCCCTGTGTCCGTTCGTCCACCTCGATTGCGTAGTCTGAAAAGTGAAGATTGATTCGAAGATTAGTTTCCTTTTCCGGGTGTAAACTCGGTAACGGAATCGAAGTAGACTGCGTTCGGTTAGTCACGTTTAACAGCTCAAAGACAGTCAGGATATGAATGAAATCCATAGCACATCGGACTCCGAATGTTTGAATTCCTTGCTCAAATCTCCCCCCTCTCCCCCCCGCCCCTTTCCCTCCCCTAGAATGTCTCTTCTAGAGGGCAAAAATGTTGGACCGACGACAAAAATGCGAAAAATGCGAAAAAAAAAAAACCATGTATAGCCCGATGCGGGGGTCGAACCCGCAACCTTGAGATGCCGCGAAATCGTGGTTCTAGACCGTGAATACTAAGAGTCTCACGCTCTACCGATTGAGCTAACCGGGCTGTTAAATTGTGGCTTTTTGGAAGAGTATATAATATATATAATATGTAGCATTTTCTGAGCAAGAAGCGAAGTTTGGAACATGAATTTTCGCGCCCTGACCATTAGGCAAGCATGTTTAGGCGAGCAGGGAACGCTGTAACACGGAGATAGCGACATAACGGGCAACCAGACCATTCAAAGCATGCCACTACAGTACGTCTACTTTCGATAACATTGGTGGCGCTGACGTTCGTCGCCATTAAAGCAGCCCAACTAGTCGCGACGGGTAACTTTAGACGTGTTGAGCATCATAAGCCCTTGAGCGTCGTCACGATGTGCTGCGCCGCTCAAGGCCAGTTCTGGATTACGTTACGAATGGTCGTAGCTTGCGCCCAGATAGGTAGTGCATGCGCACTCGCATACAAGTAGCATCAGCAACGGTCGTGGCGAACGCAGTGTAGTTTGATCTGCGGAAGAATGGACATGCACCGAGGAGAGAAGGTGAAACGCATAGCACATCTATGAAGCGTGCTGGAGTTCTGGCAGAATTCGAGGGCAGCGCTTCAGACGGCAAGTGTGGCTTGGCGGCGACGTCAACTGCACTGCCGTTTGGATGCACTCCACAATGAGGCGCTGCGACCAGAGGCAGCCGCTTTGGATGTCGCAACGCGCACTTCGGGTTGCAAAATTGAAAGAATGCAATTCCCCAGCTGACAGAACTGTCTGTGAATCACGCGAAATACAGTTCGCCATCACGCCAAAGGTCCACAGCGCGCTTGCAGTTGCTGTACACTGCAGCTCTGTCGCGCGTAGGGCCGCCCGCACCGCCCCCAGGGTCCCGTCCGTGCCTTCACTCGGTTTCTAACCTCCTCACTTCCCCAGCCTACCCGTAATCCTAATCCGCATCAAACGCCCCGATCATTCACACTCGCTGCGTTTGCCCAAATCGCCCGCCCGTCGCGCTCGCCATCCCGCTCGTGTCCCGAAACTAGGCCAAGCTGTGGAGGGCTGAGCTGGAGTCGGAGCATCGTCTTACGGTTTTCTACACACCCCCGACCACCGCCGGACCGCCGACCGCGCAACGAGACCACGGGGACGAGACGGTCCGCTATCTACACAGCCTGGATGAATCGGCGGTTATAGCAGTAGTGCGGAGAACAGCGCTCGCGATTGCGTTTGGCCGCCATGGCCGGTCGGCCTGCAGGTGCACCGCCGCCTCCCAGCGACAACCTGATCGACTTTGAAGACAATCAACCAACCTACTACACCGGCTCGCGCGAACCCGTAAATGACGCCGAATTGCTCCACCGCTATGATATAAACGATTCCGACACGCCGCAGGGCCGGCCCTCGGAATCATATGACAGTTTCGTGGGCGGAAGACCAAACGCAGGCCTTCCCGGGGGGCCTGGCGCGCCGCCGGCGGGGAGCAATCCGTATTCTACAGGAGGAAATCGGTTATACTCGCAAACATCGGAACTGAACAACTACCAGCGGTACTCCGACGCCGACATACCCGTAGATGACGACCAATCGACCCAAGGATACTATGCCGCCGGTGGCAGCTATACTCCGGCCGGGATGAGTCCCGCGGCCAACAAGAAGGCTAATAGGAACAGCATTCTGAGTCTGGGTGGAGGTCTCACCGGCCGCGTTAAGAACATGTTTGGAAACAGGCCGGAATATTCGGAAATGGATCTGCCCTTGACAGAGCATGCCGCACAGCAAGGACGGCCGGACACAAGTGGCGGGTATTCGGATAGGAAATCATCGAAAAAGCGCAGTTCTGGGACCTTCAAATTTGGCTTTGGGCGGGGAGCACCGGATCCGTCGACACTGGGCCCCAGGATGATACACCTGAACAACCCGCCGGCGAACGCTGCGAACAAATACGTTTCCAACCACATCTCGACCACCAAATACAACGTCGTCACTTTCGTCCCGAAATTCTTGTACGAACAGTTTTCGAAATACGCCAATCTTTTCTTCTTGTTCACCGCTATTTTACAACAAATTCCCGGCATTTCCCCCACGAAGCGATACACCACCATCGTGCCCCTCGGCGTTGTGCTGCTTGTATCCGCAGTTAAAGAATACATCGAGGACTATAGACGGAGACAGTCGGACTCGACACTGAATCACTCAAAGGCCCAAGTGCTCAAGGGCTCATCTTTTCAGGAGACCCAATGGATCAAGGTCGCCGTTGGGGATATCGTTCGTGTCGAATCGGAGCAGCCATTTCCTGCAGATCTCGTTCTGCTCGCTTCGTCTGAACCCGAAGGCCTGTGCTACATCGAAACCGCCAACTTGGATGGCGAGACTAACCTGAAGATTAAACAAGGTATTCCGGAAACAGTCGACTATGTCAGCCCAGCAGAACTCTCACGTTTAGGTGGGAAAATCCGGTCGGAACAGCCAAACAGTAGCCTGTACACCTACGAAGCGACTTTGACCATTGCAGCAGGCGGAGGAGAGAAGGAGCTGCCTCTAGCGCCAGATCAGCTTTTGTTGCGTGGTGCCACACTCCGTAACACACCCTGGATCCACGGCGTGGTCGTCTTTACCGGGCACGAGACCAAGCTCATGAGAAACGCTACAGCTACCCCTATCAAGACTACTGCAGTGGAGAGAATGGTGAACAAGCAGATTCTCATGCTTGTAGCAATTCTCATCGGACTCAGCATCATCAGTTCCGTTGGCGACGTTCTCATTAGAACAATCAGGGGCGGAGACTTGGAATATCTTCGATACACCGACTTCAACGGCGCCAAGCAGTTCTTCTCCGATTTGCTCACTTACTGGGTTCTCTACTCCAATTTGGTTCCCATCTCGCTCTTCGTCACCATCGAAGTCGTAAAATACTACACGGGAAGCTTGATCGACTCCGATCTCGACATCTACTATGAGCCTACGGACACACCTGCGAACTGCCGTACGTCGTCATTGGTTGAAGAACTTGGTCAGATTGAGTACATTTTCTCCGACAAGACTGGAACTCTGACACAAAATATGATGGAGTTTAGACAGTCATCAATCGCGGGCATCCAGTACGCGGATGAAGTTCCAGAAGACAGGCGGGCTACCTTCGAGGACGGAGTTGAGGTCGGCATCCACGACTTTGCCAAGTTAGAGGAGAACCGCAAAGCGCATCACAACCGAGAGATTATCAATCACTTCCTCACGCTCCTTTCGACATGCCACACAGTCATTCCTGAAAGAGGCGGCGAAAAGGAAGAAATTAAGTACCAGGCTGCGTCACCCGATGAAGGAGCTTTGGTCGAGGGAGCTGTGACACTGGGTTATAAGTTCATTGCGCGCAAACCCCGAGCCGTCCGGATTCTAGTGGACGGACGGGAGCTGGAGTTTGAGCTGTTGGCCGTATTGGAGTTCAACTCTACGAGGAAGCGAATGTCGACCATCTTCCGGACCCCAGAAGGCAGAATTATCTGTTACTGTAAGGGTGCCGATACCGTGATCCTGGAGCGACTCGGCAAAGAAAATCCTTTCGTGGAGACGACCCTTTCCCACCTAGAGGAGTACGCCGCTGATGGTCTCCGTACGCTTTGCTTGGCCATGCGCGAGATCCCAGAGGACGAGTTCCAAGAATGGCTCAAGATTTTCAACACAGCGAATACCACTGTTAGCGGGAACCGAGCTGAGGAGCTCGACAAGGCTGCTGAGCTCATTGAGCACGATCTTACTCTGCTCGGTGCAACCGCTATTGAGGACAAGCTTCAGGATGGTGTTCCGGACACGATCGCTACCCTTCAAACCGCTGGTATTAAGATTTGGGTCCTGACGGGCGATCGTCAAGAGACCGCCATCAACATCGGTATGAGCTGCAAGCTGATTAGCGAAGATATGAGCTTGTTGATTGTCAACGAAGAATCGAAAGAGGCGACTCGAGACAACATCATGAAGAAGCTCAACGCCATCAACAGCCAAAGCCAAGGGGGAGCGGAGATGGATGTACTCGCCCTCGTCATTGATGGCAAATCGCTCACCTACGCTCTAGAGCGCGATCTAGAGAAGCAGTTCTTGGACTTGGCCGTCAAGTGCAAGGCTGTCATTTGCTGCCGTGTATCTCCGCTGCAGAAAGCCTTGGTAGTTAAGTTGGTTAAACGCCATTTGAAGGCCATCCTCCTTGCGATCGGGGACGGCGCGAACGATGTTTCCATGATCCAGGCCGCCCACGTCGGTGTCGGCATCAGCGGTGTAGAAGGTCTTCAAGCCGCTCGAAGCGCAGATATCGCCATTGGCCAGTTCCGCTACCTTCGTAAACTTCTCCTGGTACACGGTGCATGGAGCTACCAGCGTATCAGCAAAGTCATCTTGTATTCATTTTACAAGAACATTGCGCTCTTCATGACACAATTTTGGTACTCGTTCCAGAATGCCTTCTCGGGTCAGATCATCTACGAGTCCTGGACACTCACTTTCTACAACGTCTTCTTCACAGCCGCGCCTCCGTTCGTCCTGGGCATCTTTGATCAGTTCGTCAGCGCCCGGCTTCTGGATCGTTATCCGCAAATGTACAAGCTCAGCCAGAGTGGCGTCTTCTTCAGGATGCACTCATTCTGGTCGTGGGTTGCCAACGGCTTCTACCACTCTCTCATTCTATACTTCGCCTCGCAAGCCTTCATTATTTGGGATTGGCCGCAGCCAGATGGCCTCAACGCCGGCCACTGGGTGTGGGGCACATCTCTTTACACAGCTGCCCTCGCTACCGTCCTGCTCAAAGCCGCCCTCATTACGAATATTTGGACCAAGTACACCGTGCTCGCCATCCCAGGCTCCATGCTCCTCTGGTTCATCCTCCTCCCCATCTACGCGATCGTAGCTCCCAAAGTAAACACCTCTCTAGAATACATCGGCGTCATCCAACGCATGTTCCCGGACCCCCGCTTCTGGGCCATGCTTTGCGTCCTCCCGCCGCTGTGCCTCATCAGAGATTTCGCATGGAAGTATGCCAAGAGGATGTACTTTCCGCAATCGTACCACCATGTCCAGGAAATCCAAAAGTACAATATTCAGGATTACAGACCTCGGTATGCCCGCCCTGCGTCCTTGATTTTTATAGCATTTGCTAACTTGCTCTCACAGCATGGAACAATTCCAAAAGGCCATCCGCAAAGTGCGCCAAGTCCAGCGCATGCGCAAACAGCGCGGTTATGCCTTTTCCCAGACCGACGAATCGCAAGCGCGTGTCCTGCAGGCGTACGATACGACGCGCGAAAGAGATCGGTATGGACATATGGCAAGTTCGAGGAAGTGAGGGCTTTTGTTTGGTGCATCTTCACTCTTACTGGGATATTTGTTTCGTGTTGGGCGTTTAGGCGTGCGTGGAGAATGAGAGGGTGTAGGATGGATTCTACTTCTCGAATGTGTTTGTTCGTTTCTGTTTCTGGTTGGTAAGCGCTCAAAATGGATTGAGTTGGACTGTGTTATAGTGTGTAGTAGTCTTCAACGTGCGATCGCTATGAGCGACTTCTTAAGCTTCGTTTGACCCGTGTCCAGCAAGGCGTCGGTACCAGTTCCCTTTGGCACAGCCCGCTCCATTTCTGCACAGGGATGTTTACCTATCGGCACATCTAATACTCCGCAGGTGTCATTCTTCCCCCGCAGGCTCAATCAAAAGCCCGCGAATGTGCTCAAACCCCGAAGCTACGATTTGTCGTCATTGTGATTGTGCAAAAGAGTGTGCAGACTTGGCGCCGGTGTCGGATGTTGGGATTCCGAAGATGACAAAGGAAGGTGACGATGTGCAAAAAGGGATGACCGAGCACTTCCAGGCCCATTGCTCAGCCTCAAAATATCGTGGCGAGTGCAGCGATTGCTCGATACACGGTTCAAGCTAAGCCAGTTGGAGGTGTGTTTAGGCGCATATGGATAGCGGAGAAGGAGGAGGCGTGCGGGAGTAGAGTGTCTTGACGCACCTCTGGATATGGTTTACCATGGAAGACGGTCGAAAATGCTGATAAGAATTGTCCTAGAGCATCTCTATGACCGCGCTTATCGTACATATTAGGCATTTCGCGAGGATTATACGCAAGAATGCGCGTACATTGACTCATCGGGCAATTTGTTAAGCGCGTAAGACCCAATTGCGTACTTGCGAGAACCCCAGGGCATGTGCATCGTCGTTGGGAGCCAAGCATGACTGAGTGCAGGTCCAGATTGCCTGGGAGCGGCGGAGTTGCGCTGCGGCTTTATCAGATGGTCGGAGACTCGGGGGACGGTTTGACGCCGGGATGAGAAGATGGAGACGGTATAAGAGGCGGTTGTGTAAGGGCAGGCAGAGGGATACCGCCTTCAGTACATCAACTCAATATATCAACAACAAGCAACAGAACCATCCACGATGTCCGAAAAAATTATCGCGATCGTCGGCGTCACAGGAAATCAAGTACATCCCAACCACCAATACCCCTCCCTCATTACCCATCCTAACCCATCCAGGGCGGCTCCGTAGCAGCCCTCTTCTCTCAGCTCGCCGGGTGGCAGGTCCGTGGCCTAACCCGCGACCCCACCAAACCCTCTGCAACCGCCCTCCAATCCCAAGGTATCGAGGTTGTCGCCACAGACTTGAACGACACCGAAAGCCTCAAGAAAGCTTTTGCCGGCGCAACCGTCATTTTCGCCATCACTGACTTCTGGCAACACATTCAGGACCCCTCTGCTCATGCACTCGCTCAGTCTCGCGGGGTCACGATCAATGAAATCGCGTATGAGCAAGAAGTACGGCAGGGGAAGAATATTGTCGACGCCGCGGCTGCTAATGTGGAGACGCTTACGCACTTTATCCTCGGGACTCTCAATTCAAGCAAGAAGTTGAGCAAAGGGAAGATCACGTTTAATCTGCACTTTGACGCGAAGTGGGAGGCTGTTGAATATTGCAAGAGCGCATATCCACAGCTGTGGGCGAAGACGAGTCTGCTACAGCTGGGTATCTTCGCGTCGAATTGGAAAAGCGGGATGGCAGTGCCGAGGAAGGGGGAAGATGGCAGGTATAAATTGCAGATTGCTATGAGCGGGGATAGAAATTTTCCGATGGTGGACGTAAATAAGGATACCGGTTCGCCCTCCATCCCCCTCCCCTAACACTTCCAACTGACACTTCCTCACCCAGGCACCTTCGTCCGAATGCTCCTCTCCCTCCCTCCCAACACCAACCTCATGGGCTGCGGCTCTCTGCTCTCCTGGAACACCTACTGCGCCATCTGGTCGCGCGTTAACAACGTGCCCGTCGACTTCGAGAAGATCGACGGGAGTGTCCTGGAACAGACCCTGGGGACTGTGGGTAGGGAATTTGCCGATATGTTTCGGTATATTGAGGCGTTTGGCTATGATGGGGGGGATGAGGGGGTGGTTTATCCGTGGGAGGTTAGGGAAAGGTTTGGAGTTGAGGTTGAGGGAAAGTGGACGACTGTGGAGGAGTATGTGGAGGGAGAGGATTGGAGCAGTGTTTTGTAGCCTGTGGAGTGTGAGGGGATTTCGTGTAGATGCTGTGAGAACGATCGCGAAATTGCAAATTATAGATGAAATGAAGGATGCTTCTATCAGTTTTTTGAATGTATTAAATCGTAGGTACAGTACCTTGAATGATGTCCGACTACATTTATACATAAAGAGTATGGGCATACTTTAGACCAATTACTGTATACTCAGTGAGACACAAACCTCGATGAATCATCTCATGGCCATGAGATATTCAGCAGGAGCTCTAACCATATAATTCGCATTCACGTGGAGAGTAAAGGGCGCTCCAGTCGACTGAGTAAACACAATCCAATGGCGGTGCTTTGCCCACAAGTCGCGTCTACGCTGTGGATCATGTGTCCTCGTAGCTTCTGAGACCTGATATCTTCTGATCGCTGTTCTGCTAAAATCGCCTACCTATAGTAGAGACCGAGTGGGGCAGCTGGGAGAGCGCTATGTAGCGACCGATTACTTCTTCCAGTAGTGAACTGCCATCTCGATGCAGCTAAAATAGCTCCGTCCGCGCGTCGTCATCAGAGTTTGAACGTCAACTTCTCCGCGAACTATTTTATTTCATGCACTGCGGTTTGACGGTCGGTGAGTAGAGGATGAGGATGGTAAGAAACTGTACATATGGAGCTCGAATCCCCCAAAGCTCTCTACCGACTGCCTCTAGATCGGTTGGAACCACCCCGCATTGCTTGCGATGCTAGAATAAAGAACTAGCATTGCTCCGAGTCAGTTACCACTAAGAAGTCCGGAAGCTAGCCACTTCGCTTGTGGCTTCACGCCCGGTGGTGTGAGTGGGGCATGGCGTTCAGTTAGCCAGCACACATGCCAAGGTCCCCCAATCGAAATGCTCAGATCTACACTCATCTCAGCCGCTTCGTCGTCAGGAGACCTTATTTAAACTTAATGTTGTTGGGGAGAAGAACGATTGTATCGCTGATTGTATGACCTGATCGGCACAAATAGCATTTATAAAGTATCATCAACTCACCTTTGGCACCAGCTCATCTTGAACTGCATAGAGTTTGTGGAAAGTCTGACGCTTCATAGCGTCTACTTCACAATGTCTTTCCCAACCAAGCCAGCATTCATCCACTACGGTACTTGGGATGATGAGTCCCGGGCGCATGAATGCATGAAGTGTAAGAAATGCCATGAATCTAAAGAGAGTTAACTACTAATATTTGACCTCAAATAATAGGGATGTGAGCCTCCCCCCACCAAAGACCTTCCAACAAGCCCCTCTTAACCATATCCAGGGAACAATACACCCACGCCGCAGACCGCAAAGCCTGGGACACTGAGCCCTCCTCCAACTGGTTCACCTCTGACTGCGCCCTGTACAAACCCACGGGCGAAGTCATCTCCGGCGGGGACGCCGCCTGGAACGCCATCAAAGAAGTCTACGCACCATTCTCGGAACACCTGCACATTCCACAATTCATCGTAGTGTGGGAGCGAGAGAACGGCTGGGAAATGCTGGGTGTTGCGACGCTGTACTGGAACCTGCCTGTACCTGGAGAAGGGGGGAAGGTTAAGGATGTGAAGGGCAAGGAGTGGGACGGTGCGGGACCCGCGGCGTTTGATTTTTGGTATAGGAAGACAGATGCGGGGATAAGGTTGGAGAAGGAGGCGATTTATGCGGATTCTTCGGCGGCGGTCAAGGAGATGGTTAAGAGGGGAATGGTGAAGGCGGAGGATGTGATGAAATAAGGACGTTGTAGGTCGATGACATTTGTAAATAACGCAGGAACCTGGTGCCGTTTAACCGTGTCCAACGCACCAATGAATATTTCGTAATTGCGCTCCGAATTCTGGATCCTGGTTCCTTTCTAGAGAGAATGGTACTGGGGTGGCCGTAGGATTGGATGTGCCTACGCGCATGCATGACCTGGGATGATGGGTGCTCATGTTCCTAGGTTCGGCTTCCACGGCTTCCGTCTAGGCTCCCGCGTGCCATTGCCCTTTCTCCCCTACCTACAGAACTCATTCTGTTAGAGCAAAATCGAGAACTTCACCTCCATGTTTGGACTTTGGTTATCGCAGATATGAGTTTTTTAGGTACGAAGAGTAGAAATCACGCTCCCATACCGACCGGATCTGTTTTTCCAGAGTGTTCGTACGAGCTACTTTATCGATAACCGCAACGCAATCTCGGTTGGAGGCCGTATAAGCAACAGCATTGCGTCATTGGGATAGGCTTGTACGTGCGGCTGTGTTTATGTGGACCTGCCTACAGGGACTGCGAACTTGGCAGTGCTTGCGAGGTGGTAGTTGATGCCCACGCGCCCCATAAGCTATCGTAGGTACGGCGTTGAGATCTCTATCGTTAGTCTAAAATGACCCAGTTGTCACTATGGCGGACCTCACCAGTTTGAAGAAGTTGCGACCTTGTGGTGAGTCCATCTTGCGACTCATGTCATTTCGTTCGATCGCGATTCCGATCGACCAGTTGATGATTGCTAACCATGCTCGTCAACAGGCCGCTTGGAGACATTCTCGACAGCACGACACCACTTGGGATTTTACAAGAATGTCGCCTGCGCCACGACATACTCCAATCCAACGTCGATAATACCGCCGGAGACAGCCATCTTCCGCGCTCTCCGTATAGTGATTGATCGCCACCCCATGCTCAGCGTCATCCCCCTCCAAGAAGACAAGTCTTACCCCGAAGTGTACTTTGCACGGCTGCCATCGATTGATTTGCACACCTGTGTCGAATTTTTGGAGAGGAAGAAGAGCGTTGCCAATGGCGAAAGAGATGAAGAGCTAGATCGGGTTCTGCAAGAGCAGCACAATCGCGATTTCAAGCATGATGTGGGATCGAAACCATTTTGGCGGCTGGTTGTTCTGCATGAGCCCTCAAATCCGGGAACATTTACTGCTCTATGGGTTTTCCATCATGCGCTTGCCGATGGCACTTCTGCACTCGTATTCCACCAAACGCTGCTGTCCGCCCTTCAAACTATCCATCCAGAGACTTCCGAAACAGACATATCCATCGTCAAATCTCAGGATACGCCACTTTTGCCTCCTCTAGAGGAACTGCATCCTCTCCCAACCTCCGCATTATTCGTACTCAAAGCTTTACTCGGTCTGTGGTTCCCCAGCTACTTCGCTCCCCGCCCACAAAAACTCTGGACCGGCGGTGCGGTGTCCACTGATCCATCACTTCTACACGCAAAGCTCCGCTCGCTCGTCCTCCCATCCTCCACCACAAAGAAGCTCCTCGAACTAAGTCGTAAGAACGAGACCACGATGACGGGGACATTGCAATGCATCGTCGCATCCGCCGTCCTCGCAAACCTCGACCCTGAAAAGTACGAGAGAGTGAAAGTGGATGGCCCGATTAGTATGCGCCGCTTTATGAAATGGGACGGCGGCAACATTGAGGACGAGTTCGTCAGTGGAATGACTGAATACTCATTCGTCCACACGCGCGCTGCTTCATCCGTGCCTTTCTCGTCCAGATTTTCCTGGGACGACGCTCGTGGTGTTCGTGCAGCCATTCAGAAAGAACTCGACAAAAAGGGACATAATAGCGTTGTTGGTCTGCTTCGCTGGGTCGATGACATTCATAAGTACTTTACCGATCAGGTAGGGGAGGAGAGGAGCAATACCTTTGAGATGTCGAATATTGGGGTGTATCGGGAGAAGAAGGTGGACGGTGGTGGGGAGGGCGGGTGGAAGATTGGCAGATGTGTGTTTAGTCAATGTCCGAATGTGGCTGGGGCAGCTTTTGCTAGTAATTGGGTTACCGGGGGTGATGGGTGTGCGGTTGTGGCTTTTACGTGGCTTGAGGGGATTGTTGAGGGGGAGTTGATGGAGAAAATGATTAAGAGTTTGGAGGAAGAAGTTGAGAAGCTGCTGAGTAGTGCCACTTAAAGGGAGTTACGAGTTGAGTATGGCGTTCTGAAGAGGATACTAATACAAATACAACGTGTTCTTCCACCCAGGACTCAGGACCTGCCCTCATCCTTACTACACGGTCAACCGTGAATATTCCACCTCAACCTCCTTCTACCTATTAGACCGACTCACCAAAATCTGTCTATTTCATATCCCTGTACTCACCCTCATCTCGCAGCATCTGCACTCTCTCCTCCATGCTACCATCCAAATCTCCCCTCCTCCTCGCCTGCGTATCATCCCATACCTTCTTTCCCTCTTTCGCACCCACGCACACCGCCTTCCCAACCTTGTACGCTACGTGCAATACTTCCTTCCTGGACTTCGCCTTTACACCCCCCTTCCTATTGGCATTGGACAGGTCCAGCGCCTTCTTCCCTTTGTTGAAGCCTGCATAGCTCGCTGTCGCGGCGTTCATCACCATAGGCTTCTCGAATGCGTGCTTTTTGATTGTTTTCCAGGTGGATTTTTGCTTGCTGGGTCTTGGGATGAGCTCGGTTGATGAGCGTTGGCTAGTTTGGGATGCGAGGCACGAATCGGCGTAGTCTGTGGCGAGGAGGGAGTCTGTGGAGGACGTGTAGGGGTTTGCTTGGTAGGGTGGGACTGCGTGGGTCCTCGTTGCGGTATAGTCCCCTGCGAGCAGATCCTCTGAGGATGAATAAGGAGTGGCGGTATGAGTGTCGGCGAAGACATCTTCTTTTGGGGAAACAGGATTCGTAGGTAAGTGTGACGCGGAGCTCTCGGTGTAGGCCGGAGGCGGTGATGTTTTTTCTTTCTTTGCGGATATCTTTTTGCCTTTTCCGGCTGTCTTATCTTCCACAGAAGTTTTCGTCTGGTCAGACATAGCTGCAGCTTCTAGGTAATGTGGAGATAGGGGTTGGTCTATTGCTCTGTGAGGAGGGGAATTGCGAGTACTGGTTTGGAAGATCATGTCTCGGGTGTATAAGATATATTGTGATTATGAGTGTTTGTCAAGAGGGGAAAGTGAAGGAGACTAGATTGATCACTTAGATATGTAGGTTGTGAAGCACAAGCGAGTATCAAATATTGTGATCGCCGGTTCTTTGTCGTCAATGAAGCCTTTGAATGTTGCTTTCAATCCTCAATATTGCGGAGACAAAGAATTGAGGCAGCTTTCGGAAATATGCATTGTAAAAGTGAGATCTCGAGCGCAGCCAGAGAAGCCTTGCATTAGGGAACGAGAAAGAGGAGGCGGTACAGCAAAATTGGGGCGTGCTTGGATCGAGGACTTTCAAGCTTTCTTTTAGTCGTACCAGATTTTGATGGCTTCAGCACGACGCGTCTCTCATAATGCTTCAAATCTATTCAGCATGCTTATCTGGCCTGCGATAGGGCTCAACCTGGTAGCAGACCACTTAATGCATTCAAAAAAGCTGGGATATGCTCATGCGGGAGTTTTCCAAACCAGGTTAAAGACGAACGGATCCCGGGACATGTGAGAGCTTCATCCCTCAAAGAGCGGCTGCAGTGGCCAAAAGTATCAACACGCGATCCTAGAACCTGCGTGAAATGACACGAAACGAACGCCGCCGCTCGAGCGCCCTAGGTCCTGGGCTCCTTGAACAAAAAGACGTCGAGCGCTGCCACAGCTCCACCTCTTCCCATACCCTCGAAGTGCACGAGACCGATGCGTCCACGCGCGAATGCCCGCACCTTCCTACCTCTTCTGCGCGCTCAATTCGTGCCACAGGCGGCTCAATGGCATCTACCTCTTCTGAGATGGAAAGAGAAAATGAATAGGCCAACCAAGATCAAGCGCGTCAAAAGCAGTGTTAGTGGAGTGAGGGTGTGGCAGGGAGGAGGCCGATGTGTTGCTTGCGACATTGTCGGGCCATGCATACCGCCGGTCTATGCACGCACGCGAGGTATACGAATGGATATCCAACCGTTTACATAAGCGCTTAGACGGCCGCTGGGCGGCAAAGCAATCCGATTTCAGAGGCGGTCAAGGGACGCGATGCTTTGGAGAACCTTGATTGGGACTGGCGGAGTGTGAAACTGATGGGTAAGAGACTCCATCAAGACATGTACCGGAACAAATAAAAATTTAGGGTATATTTGACCTCCGCCATCACCCACCGATCTTCAATACCCATTTCCAGTGACCGCTTTGGTGGCCAAACTCTCAACCCTCTTCTTATACACCCTCATCATATGCTTCACTGGGTCACCATACACCACATTCCTCAACATCTGATCATCCACCGTGACAGCCTCGATATCCTCATCACTAAACCCTGGCATGTGTGAAGCCCTTCCGCCCTTGGGTCTCAAAATAATCAGTCTCCCTGCGGGACTCAATGCACATGTTGGTATAGGCCACGACGGTGCCCTTGAAGTCGTCGAGACGAGCGTGGAGACGGTTTGCAGCGAAGACTTGGAAGGCTTCGGCTTCGCAAACTTGCGAAGCTGTTTGGTTGAGGTAGGTTGAGAGGTCGCTGATACGTTGAGCTTGGAGAAGTTGTTTGAGAGATTAGACATAGAGGATATGCTTGGTGCGGGGCTCGAGTATAGTTTGAGCAAGCTCTTCACGACCGGTCGATCCGCACGTGGAACCGGGTCCCCTTCGTTAATGAAGGAGAAAAAGATTGACTTTTTGTGTCTCTGGTCGTTGGGCTTCTGGAGCGGTAGCAGGCTGATCGGCGGTGCGCCAAAGGTGATGCAGTGCACGCGCTTGAAGAAGCCAGTAAGGTAGCTGAGCTCGGACTGAAGTTCTGTGTTCATCATGTGCGAGTATAGCAGCGCTGCGACGGCGCCGCCCGCGGAGTGCCCGGTGATTAAAAGACTGGCGTTGGACCGCGCTGGATTCTCTTGCAGCAAAACACGTAGACGCTCCGCTACGGGTTTCACCATCTTCTTAGCCACGTACAAGAATCCCGCGTGGCAAGCATTTCCCGCGTCGTCTAGGAACCCCTCGGGACTGCTTGGTTCGCAGCGGTAATTAACAGCCCAATCCATGAATGTTTGCGAGCCACGGATTGCAAAGACGATAGTGTTCATGTCGTCGATGGGGAGGGACTTGAGCACCATGGCTTTGGTGCCTGATCGCCAGTCGGCGGGGATGTGCGTTTCCAGTGGGGAGATTTTGGGGCCGGCGGGCATTTCGTATGCACGCTCGGAGTAGCTTGCGGCCAGGCAGATGAGCGGAAACGTTGGCATGTAGACTTTAAAAGGGGGAAGGTGGGGCGGTAGGCGCGAGTTGGAATAGAGCCAGACTTTGGAAAAGACATTGGAGCTTTTGGCGTTGCTTGGATAGACGGCGTTCACTGATCGCTGCTGAGAATACTCGGGTTGCAGCGGTGGTGAGGCTTGGTCCTCGGGCACCAGGAGATCCTGCTCCTGTCCGCTGAACATACCATCATCGATACTAGTGAGGACAGCGTCGAGCTTCGAACTGATGCGATCGCAGAAGGCGGCCCCCTGACTGAGAGCTTGGACGCTCTTCTGGCTAATGCGTTCTGTCGGTCTTTCGATATAGTTTGTTGTCAATGTGGTAGCGCCAGAGACAAGCTGGTCGCTAGTCCTGCTGACGAGAGCTGATGGCTTCTCCACAACGTACGATGTGATCACCGTCTTGCTTTTGTTGGCGCCTGATGACAGCTGTGCCGAGAGGTCGTGGCAAGATCTGTTCCACTTCGACCTCAGACCTTTCTTTGGCTCCAAAGGGGGCGTCGCGAGGCTGACTGTGGATCCGGGGAAATAAGAGTCGGATTGGAGAGGCGGCGATGCGTAGTTCTGCCCGTACTGCGCGGGCATTTGCGGCACGGCTCCATAGATTGGGTGATGCTGCTGTACAGGCGGAGAGTAATGAGCTTGTTGCACCGGTGGGGAATAAGGGTGTTGCGTTGGTGGAGTATATTGTTGCTGCTCCGGTGAGCCATATTGATATTCCTGCGCCGGTGGGGAGTATTGGTCTTGCACCGGTTGGGAGTACCGATATTGCTGCGCAGGTGGAGAATAAGGATGTTGTTGCGCAGGTGAGACATAAGTGTGTTCCTGTGCCGGCGGTGCATATTGTTGCGCTGGTGGGTCATAGCTGGAAAAAGACGACGGAGGGCTAATCGGGCACGGGTTTGGTTGCTGTACATGAATCGCAGGCGCGGGAGCATAGTACGGCTGCTGTTGCTGTACGTAGACCGTAGATTGAAAGCCCTGCACGTTCTGTGGCGGCGGGTACGCGTCGGCAGCCTTGGACGCCGAACGCTTCTTCTTATGCCTCCGATCGCTGTTGCCGAAGCCGAGCGTCATGGTGTATGACTACACAAGCGCTCTTGATGTTGGACTGCTGCAAAAGGTTGGATTGATTCGTGAGATCAACTACCGTCTTCTTTCTGGGGTCTTCGTCGGGATTTAATTGGTGTCTGATTCATTGCCGTGCCGTACTGTGCCGCACCGTGCCGCCTTACAGGTCCGTGAGTTCCAAGCTCTTCCGTAACACGACCGTGGGGGCCTTTATACCTCCGTACGCGCAAAGGAATATGAAGATGCAGTCAGCGAGAGCGCCTAAATTGAAGAGAGGAGCAGAGGAGGCAGGGTTGGATTTAAGGCACGATGTGAAGGACGCTGCCGGCCGTGCATAGCCTCCCCGCCGTTGCTCCAAGTGGCTCGCTTACGGTACCATCTAGGGAAATCATGCGGCACCCACAATGATTGGAGGATCCTCGCACACGGATGTTTGGAACATGGCGAATTCTACTTCGGGGCGCTGATCTCCGCCCCCAAGCATGGCAAGCTTCTTGCCGAAGTATGT
Source organism: Lentithecium fluviatile CBS 122367 (assembly GCA_010405425.1). Taxonomy (NCBI): domain Eukaryota; kingdom Fungi; phylum Ascomycota; class Dothideomycetes; order Pleosporales; family Lentitheciaceae; genus Lentithecium; species Lentithecium fluviatile. The sequence continues at coordinate 246,109 of MU005614.1, read as the reverse complement.
CACGAAGGACATAATTGGGCATGGCCAAAGGCCTTGGACATTCGCGATTAACACTGTCGAAGCGCACTGCTGCAATTAGATAGAAAAGACATTCATTGTCCCAGGCTGGGTGATAGCGACCCGGTGCCACCTAGCTGTCTCTCGGCTCATGCATGCCTTGTGTGCAGATTTGCTTCGTAAGTGCTGTAGCTTCGAATCTGGAAACCCCGGATTTCAGATGTAATTCCGCATTCTTCGTCATGGAGCCAGTTCCCTCAAGAAGGTTAGCGATGCTTCTCTGGTGTTGAGCCACTAGTCCCGGCGCCACAGCTTGGCACTGCGCCTCAACCTCACACGCGGGACCGCGCCGGGAGCTTCAACGACACCAGACGAGATGCGTGCGTAGACAATGCTCCCACGAATCTTCTTGAAGACACATCAAGGGGATGTCCAGCTCGTCATCAAGCCAGCCCGCCCATGGTCAGGCCGAAGCGTCCTCCAGCCGATCGAGCGCGAACAGGCAGCCTACAATCGAAGATGACCTGAGCGAGGAGGACGGATTGCTGAGCGAAGATCCGCTGGAACACACACTGCCAGAGCAGTACGTATTATTCATACCTTTGTGACGGCTGGGCTGGGCTGCTGACATCACGGGTCAGAATATCCTTCAAGCGCAAACAGAAAGCCGCGGCTTCCTCTCCCTTCGGCATCTCCCGCTTCCTCTCCTCGCCCGGGACGCAGAGCAACCGCAGCTCGCCTATCCTGCGGGCGCCACAGTCACGGCTCCAGCAACTACGAACCAATGCGGGCGCGAGTGACTCCACAGAGCTGATCTTGAACTACCTCGATCAGCCCGGACAAGCCGGAGAACACCCCCAAGACACAAAGGACGGGAACGGGCTGGATTGGTACGTCGAGGGACCGGGTCGGAGAGTTGGATATGACGATCTCACGGCCATCGATTGGATCTTCGAGTATGCGAAGGAGCGACAACGGCTGCGGTACCTATACTCTAGCGCGTCGGGCATACTGGGTTACATGAAACAGATCGCGGATGCCAGCCAGATATGGCTCGTTTTGATCGCTGCCGGCATATTGAGCGGCGGCATTGCGGCTTTCATCGACGTTGCGAGCGACTGGCTGGGAGACCTCAAGACCGGATACTGCAGCAACGTAGACGGGGACGGGAGATTCTACCTGAACAAGGGGTTCTGCTGTTGGGGATACTCCGAGCTGTCGCAATGCAATGATTGGCATCCGTGGAGCAGCGCATTAGGCATCAGTTCTGTGGGCGGGGGCTGGATTGTGGAATATATCTTCTTCGTTGTGTTTTCGGTGAGCATTGCTATACTGCTGGAATATCTTACCAGAACTGACTTGGTAGATACTGTTCGCTGCATGCGCCAGCCTTCTGGTCCGAGAATTCTCGACATATGCGAAGCATAGCGGTATTGCAGAAATCAAGACGGTTCTGGGTGGCTTCGTAATTCGGCGTTTCCTGGGTGCTTGGACGTTACTAGTGAAAACACTTGGTTTGGTGAGTTGGCAGAAGCTTGTAGAGATATTGGCTAATATCCACAGTGTCTTGCAGTGGCGTCCGGCCTCTGGCTGGGCAAAGAAGGGCCTCTGGTGCACGTCGCATGCTGTTCGGCGAACCTCTTCATGAAGTTATTTCCTAATGTAAATGGGAACGAAGGTAGGGCTTGTAACCGCATTCTAGAGAATACGGCTGACGCCAAAGATAGCTCGGAAACGAGAAGTACTTTCTGCTGCAGCCGCTGCCGGCATCTCCGTCGCTTTCGGCTCGCCTATTGGCGGCGTGCTGTTCAGTCTGGAGCAGCTGTCCTATTACTTCCCAGACAAGACCATGTGGCAGAGCTTCGTATGCGCCATGGTTGCTGCCGTCACCCTCCAAGCGTTCAATCCTTTCCGCTCTGGAAAACTCGTCTTGTACCAGGTCACCTACCACAGCGGTTGGCACGATTTCGAGCTACTGCCATTTGCTTTTCTAGGTCTTCTCGGCGGCTTGTATGGCGGTGTCTTTATCAAGCTCAACATGCGGGTTGCAGAATGGCGGAAGAACCGGAATTACCTAAAAGGCCCTGTGACCGAAGTGGTGATTGTCGCCTTCGTCACGGCGATGATCAACTACCCCATCAAGTTTATGAGAGCGCAGGCTTCCGAGCTCGTGTTCTTCCTCTTCGCGGAATGTGTGGACTTGACGGAGGATACACTTGGTCTCTGCAAGGCTGGTAAGGCTAACACCGGCGTTGTTGCCCTTTTGCTGGTTTCTGCAGGCATTGGCATCATCTTCACGAGCTTCACCTTTGGTCTCCAGATCCCAGCAGGCATCATTCTTCCGTCAATGGCCATCGGCGGACTTTACGGCAGGGCTGTAGGCCTCACGGTCCAGGTATTGCAGCAGGCCTGGCCCGCTCTATTTGTTTTCAGTTCATGCGAGCCAGACGTACCATGCGTCACGCCAGGCACCTACGCTATCATCGGAGCTGCCTCTGCACTTGGAGGGGCTACTCGCATGACCGTCTCCATCGTGGTCATCATGTTTGAGCTCACTGGAGCACTCACCTATGTCCTGCCCATCATGATTGCTGTCATGATCAGCAAGTGGGTTGGCGATGCGATCTCGCCCCGTGGCATCTACGAGTCCTGGATCCACTTCAACGCCTATCCGTTCCTAGACAACCGCGATGACAACAGCTCCTCTATCCCTGATGTACCTGCCGCGCAAGTCATGACACGCATCGACGACCTTACGGTCATCACGGCTACAGGTCACACCATACACAGCCTGCGCGAACTGCTCAAGCAGCACCAGTTCCGCGGCTTCCCCATCATCGACAGCTCGCGCGAGGCCCTCCTGCTAGGTTACATATCCCGCACCGAGCTCGCCTACGCACTCTCCCTCGCACTCTCCCAGCCTCGCAACCTCTCGGACGACACCGAAGCCTACTTCTCGCACCAGCCTCTCTCCGACCCCACCACGTCTCTCGATCTCCGCCCTTGGATGGATCAAACACCAATCACACTTCACGCGAAAGCCAGTTTCCAGCTCACTGTCTCGATGTTCCAGAAGCTCGGACTAAAGTACGTGCTATTTGTTGACAGAGGAACGCTCAAGGGACTGTTAACGAAGAAAGATGTGTGGTATGTGCTCAATGGGATCGAGGAGAGTGAGGAAGTGGGCGCTACTGGAGCCATTGGGAGGGGCACGTTGAGGGAGCAGCCAGAGGATGATGGTAGTGAGGAGAGGGGTTTGCTTGCCAGTCCGGCTGATGATGAAGGAGATGGGATATTAGGCGGGAGAGAGCAATTGAGGTGAGGGGAATAGGAGTCCGGGCGTTGGCTATAGATATTCCTTGGATATGATCGCATCTTGTCGCACATGGGGTCGGGCTTCATCAATTCCCAAGCCACGAAATCTCTCACCATATTCTCTGTCTTCCGATCCTCGATTCGCCCTTGCGGCATCGTGCAAGTTTTCCGCAACCTAGAAATATTGATACTAAACATGGACGGCCATACGAGGTAAGTCAAAGATAATTCGGATCGCTGTGTTCCTGATTCGTGTGCAAATGCCCACCGGCACTCACAATTTCTTCGCACCATTCGCAAAACGAGCATTCGAAGCCAGAGAACAAGGATTAACGCAGGAGTCTCCAGCAATGTGCACCTGGGCATTATATCTATCACGTGTCCGCGCGGAACCTTGGAACCTGTATCCGTGCACTGCACCGCGTTCCGACCCGACACTAAGCCCTAACGTCACTCAACCCCGCACCACGAAGCTCGTGAATCCGCACCTTACCCCACACTCGCCCATCGGATCAACAGCATGTCATGGATTGCCATCCACAGAGCCGCTCTAATAGGCCCGATTCGCGGCCATATTCCGCGCTTTTGGTTGTAGGTACGATTCGGTGTTTCCGATTCGGGAATGTGAGTGGAGCTTTTTGTGAGGGCCGAGGATGATGAATGGGTGGTTGGTGAGAGGTGAAGGGTGAGTGGGCGACGAAGGTGGGTCTGGATGGGTCGTACGACGGTAGCGTGGTGTGATGGTGTGGTAAGGGCTTTTTATAAAAAGGGGAGGACGGGAAGAGTGGTCGTTCTTTCTTCGACGTCACGTATCTCGCTTCCCCTTCGCGTCTGCATATATCCAATTCATTCTTCTCACGCTACTGCACCACTTTCCACAGGCAACGATTCAGCCGCGATCATGGCTGAGGATAAGGCCCCCGTTTTCGACATCCCGAAGATGTGTATGTATGACCAATCTTCACGCCGTGGAGCTCTCTTCAAAGCCGCGACCCCAGCCCAGGGAGCTCGAGAAGGGGGAGAATTAAGCATTGGCTGGAGACTGCTCAATTGATTAGATTTAGAGGGTTGTGCTGACTTGCTCCGTTTGTAGGTAAGGGCGGCGTCGTGGTGAACGAAGGACCAGACTTCCGCGTCGAGGTCCAAGATGTGCCGGTACCAGAGATCCGTACGTCCGCCCTTAAAAGCCTTCCACAATCTTTCGAGAAGCCTTGCGTCTAATCATGGTCTGAACAATTGCTGACTGTATGTAGAGCCCCACGAAGTCCTCATCAAGCTTAACGCGACCGGAATCTGCCACTCGGACATCCACTTCATGCTCAACGACTGGGCACTGCCAAAGATGTCCGAGATGGGAACAAAGTGCGCCGGCCACGAAGGGGCGGGCGTGATCGTGAAGGTCGGAGATGCAGTCAAGACATTGAAGCCTGGTATGCGGGCTGGACTGAAGGTACCACAACCCACTAAGCCCCACCAAACCTAGTACAATCCACTGACCTTCTCCAGCCCATCCAAGACACCTGCGGATCCTGCGAACTCTGCCGCACCGACAAAGAATGCTACTGCTCCAAAGCCGTCTTCACGGGCCTCATGTGCGACGGCTCCTACAAGCAATACATCGTCTCGCCTGAACGCTACACGACGATCATCCCCGATGGTGTAAGCGATTTCATCGCCGGCCCCATCATGTGCTCCGCCTCCACAATCTACACCTCGATCAAAGAATCAGGCCTGAGGCCCGGCGACTGGGCCGTGTTCCCCGGTGCAGGTGGCGGTGTCGGCATGCAGGGCGTGCAACTCGCGAAAGCTATGGGGCTGCGGCCTGTAGCTATCGACACCGGCGCCGACAAGGAGAAACTGTGTCTTGAAACCGCGGGCGCGGAGCACTTCGTCGACTTTGCCAAAGTCTCCAACGTCGCGGAAGAAGTAGTCCGCATCTGCGACGGCATTGGAGCACACGCCGTCTTCGTGACCGCCGTGCAAGTCTACCCGACCTCCGTCTCATTGCTCGGCGGCCGCATCGGCGGAAAGGTCATGTGCATTGGGCTACCCCCGGCGGGCACCCAGCACATCGACATCGATCCGAATCAGATGTGCTTCAAGAAGCAGGGCGTACAGGGGACGTTGGTCAGCAGCATGGCGGATGTGGATAAGACGTTAGATTTTGCGAAGAGGGGGCTGCTCAAGCCGATTTATACGGTGTATCCATTGAGTAAGTTTGACGAGGCGGTGCAGAAGTTGAGGAGGGGGGAGATTGCAGGACGAGCGGTTATTGATTTTAACTCGGAGTAGAGAGAAGGAGGTAGGCAGGAGTGGGGGAAGAGGGCCGTGCGATATACTGATATTTGTATGAAGTTTGTGGGGAGTAGCGAGGATATGAAAGTCACATCGAAAATACTATGCTGCGACACGGTCTCGAAGCGATGGAGTTCAAATGGAAGGAATATCTGTACTGCTACTTGACCTAAGTCCCTGAGACCGATTGCGTTGAGTGTTACTGTACGCCGTGTACGGTGAAAGCGACATATCTCACCATGTTGTGGGAAATCCGGCGACGTTCCTTCCAGATTCAGGATCGCAGACCCCTACTTGAAGACAGGCAAAACTCAGTTCTTTCTGGCAAAAACGGATCTATGAAGTACGGATCCCAGGAGTCTTCATGGAATCGCCTGAGGAGCTAGCCTTGCTCGCGTATCTCCCTTCAAACAGACTGCGGTTCTGTTGGGCTAGAAATCGGATGAATCGAGTTAAACAATGGCGTCTTCATTCTTGTTTGATGCCTCCGTATGCTGATACCTACAAAAGCCTGAGGTCATATATCGCTTGTTTAGGTAGATGAAAATATAATGCAGAGATGTCAACAAATAGGTTGGACTCAATGGTGAGTACAGTGCCATCACAGAAGCCTGGATGTACTTTGCATTCGAGAGTTTCGACAGATTTAGGGCCCAACACAGAGAATCTGCGTGCGCGGAAGTCGCAGACTGCGGCCTGCACCGATGCTTCTCGCGTAGCCTCGATACCCTGTCCCAGCTGGTTTCGAACGAATTGGCGCTGCGGAAGTCGCCGTGAATGAGGCGCAGTGTCCTGCACTTGGTATTGAGTGTCACTTTTGGTTGGCGATGATAATTTCTCCCAAACCTTGACGGACCGTATTCGCATCAACACCCGGATCCGGGAAATTCAATCGTGTTGAAGATTGTGAACCGGTGAATAGACCGGCAGCGCTTCGAACGGTTATCGCTCGTATTCATACGTCATCAGCTGAAGTACTTGTGGTAATACCACAAGCGAGATCCTCAGCCTTATCGACGCCCAGAACGATCATGTGTGCATCTTCCATTCGCCCTTGGGTCTGCTCTGTTCCGTATCTGTGCCTCAATTTTGGGTTCGAAGGACGGTTCTGCGACGTGATGTGGCTCGGTGCATGCGCGAGATGGCGCTGATGTTGACGTTGTAAACCTCAGACAATTATACCCAACGACTTAAGGTATGCCTTGACATCTTTGGCCTGTCAAGGTCGGGTGGTGCGGAAATGGAGGTGAAGGTTGGAGTCGGTTCCAGCTGCGCGTCGCAGATGGTGAGAGAGGTCCGACGTGCTAGCCCGGACATCGTATGGGCTGCGCCTAGAGGTTGCAGTCTCGGTAGCATTTTCTTTGTTCGTAAGAAAGCGGCCTGAGTCTTGTGTACTGCTTTAGGTGTATCTTGCGCTCAGCGTCATTTGTCAGTAAGCCATCGAGCAGGTGTAGAAATAACACCTTCTCTGCATCGACTGCGGAGTGAACGGCCTAAGAGCGCCCCAGTGTGATACGCCTATCTGGCTTGCAGATTCAATACTGTGCTGCAGGGAGGATGCTCTTGGTAGCCAAGCTGACGACGCATTGTTGCCTCAGGTTGCGATGGTTGACCGTCGATAATGAACGCCGCCGGGCGTGTAAGGTTCCTTGATACCATCGGTACAGGAGATACACCAATGAGACAAAAACCCCTCGGTCCGATGTGAGCTCAATCTGACGGCAGACAGGTTTACACCGCCGTGCGACATGCAGTTTTCAGCCATTCCTTTCTCCTGGATGTCTGGGACTTTGCGCCGAACTAGATATTGACCGGACGGTGGCTAACAACATCCCTATACACTATCATTGGAGAAAGAGTATGCAAACGCCAGCGTTCGTGCCTGCCAATAGTGAAGGATCGATTCCAGCTGGTATGGTTAGATTTAGCAAGGACAGCATGTGGGCCTTTCCGAAAACAGTATTGATCGTTCTTAACAGTCCCGTGAAGCGAAATGCGATGCTTGAGGCGAGTTCCGGAATGCAGTGTCGTTCAGCCAACGTTCTATCGTGCATGAAGTCGTGGACTGTTGACACGAATGCTGGAGAGCTCACCGCCCTTCGTCTAGAAACGAAGGTCTGCCTTGTTGTCTTCGTGGAATGTTTGGTGGCGTTTCGTGCAGTGACAACCAACCCGTGGGCTTGTCGAGATGCTTACTTTGTGCCGGTGAGCATACTGACAGTGGCTGCTATTCGCGTGGCGGAAAAACATCCATCCTTGCTCTGACGGCTTCTTAGTGCAATGCAACAATGGCTTGTCCAATGGAAATGTGCAGATGGGACATCGATGGAGGTAGAGATTCGTCTGGTGTCCAACGTGACCCTTTCCTCAAGTCAACCTTGTCGATGGTGCATGGCCTGTGAAGTTCGCTTTTGTGTGACAGTACCATGACAGGTAGCCATTGGTCAATCAGTTCCAGCACTGTCTCTTACAACCCGCACGCCAGCATCGACGTCCCCAAGAAGGGTGTGCAACTCCTCTCTTGTAGCCTTCCTGGGTTCCTGCTGCTGTCCCCACCCAAACACTTTCCAATACATCGCCGTTATGGAAGCCAGTCGACCGAACATGCTTTGGAGAGCTGTAGTTGTTATCGACTTCGGTAAGTCTGAACCGCCTTGCGCCGAGACGGCTCCGTAAGGACGATACTATTGCTGAGACAGCATTGCCCGTAGGGTTAGGAGTCATGACTGCACCAACGGAACGGGCAACCACGATAACGTCGATAGGTGACGTCTCTAGCCTCCTCGCCTTAGTCGTTGGTCTGCCAGCGGCTGTGGTAGCCGTCGTTACGCTCGTAAATTACGTGAAATATCGTCGTGGAGCCTCAAATAGTGAGTAGAAGGCTTCTAAGGCCTTTTTAAGGTAAAGGCTTGCTGTAGGTCAATCGGTAGCTTTAGTGCCATCGACCGTGGCGAGTATGGTGGTCCAAGGTCGTTTCCCACCCGCGACGGCAGAATATAGCCTTCTTGAATCATCCATGCAATCATCCTGTACGTGTCGCTGACTGATGCAGTGCGTTGGTCAGGCGGTCAGAGAAGCCAAAATGGCGACCGCCAAACGTTGACGAGGCCTGTTCCGGAGTCAGTCGAGTCTCTGTTAGAAGGTACGTAGTTCAATCCTGCTTAGGTGGGAGGTAAGATTGACAGCGAGGAAGGGGTTGCTGAACGTAGCAATGCACTTGTGTCCATTGGTAGCAGCAACGACGTCGGGACCATCTGGGAACCAGTTCGCGCGTACCATCCATCATGGCGAGTTTGAGAGGGATGGAAGGTTTCTTACCAGGCATTATCATAAAAATTGCTGTTGGCAGGGTATTTGCCAATAGCAGCGAAGTGGGAGAAGACAATCGAGGAGGAAGTCGACGATGGAAACAAGTAGCTTCAACAGCTGAATGACATGTCGGTCTTCTCATCCAGGTGAACGTGACATGACGGAAGCGGATCCCGTGTTCAGTACAGTGCGTACACTAAGAGAAGACTGAGATAAAGAGAACAGAGCCCACCTCATAGTAGTCCACGTTAGGATAAAGAGAGGTGAGTTGCAACACCAAGCGGGAAGAGGGCGGTAAAGGGCGGGAAAAGCTGGGAGACATATACCAGCCCGGCGGTTACTGGATTGGGTCATCACCCTGGAGGACACCTTGAGAGCTAGGGTCGGGTGTTCACCGAGCGAATCAATGTCGAAGGCGACCCAAGATACGAGAGGCGTCACCACCTTAAAAGTTGCGCACGGCGCCCAATGCGTTCTGTGTGGCAGCGCAGGTCATAGCGTTGACCGGAATGTCATTCGGGACCAATCAGTTCTCGCAGGGCGACAGGGCTATCTACACAACTGCAGATTTTCAGCCCATAAGGTGAATCTCAGGTGAAGTGCATCAGTCAGTAGAACCCCGCCACGTCTCGCAGACCGTTCCCACATCAAACCGGCTGTTGCTAAGAGGGACGTGGCTAGGGGCGGTAAGCGATCACGAATGGACGTGCTGTGCATAGCTAGAAGTTAGGACTCCATCCCACCCTAGCGCAGCCCCAACGCCCTCCGCCCTCCGCAGCCTTCGCGTGATGCTCAAGTCTCCCATAGGGAACCGATCCAATTTTCCCTGCACAGCAATCCTTATGCGAGCGAGCGCAGACGAGGAGGTGCTGATCACTGCTCTTGTACCGTCCTATTGTCCGCTGGTCGTGGGATCTGGGCTTGGGAGGGCTAGAGCGACCAGTCCGTCCTTTCCCAGCGCGGACCAACCGTCTGCCGCCTCATACCACAGTGGCCCAACGCCCATTACCCAGAACCCGTCGTTGGTAGGCTGCGACTTCCCCAAGGCCGATTTTCACAGACCGTCTCGCAGACATGATTCAAGGATGGATGCACACAGATGCGTGCGCTAGCGATGCGTAGTGCATACAGGAGCCGCCATCCCAACAAATGACATGGATGTCTGTACCAAGGTCTACGGATGACTATGCTAAGAGTGGAACGGTACTCTGCACATGAGGTTTGGATCCAGCGAAATGATCGAAATGATCGAAATGACAGAGGAGCGTAGTAGGTAAAAGCTCCCCGCATGAGGTTGCGCACGTTGCTGTGCAAAGTCATGAACCGATTGCTCGATATATACAACGTGTTTCACGATATCTTGACACAAAACTAGATACACATGCCAAATATATACTGTTCTGCCGATTTGGTATTGTATAACTTTGCCAATACCTGCAGGCGACCAGGCCCTAAATCGATAGTGGGATGTTGGCCGAGTCGGACAGTAGGAAACTGGAAGGCCACGGGGACATGTACCAACACACCTCCCTTTATCGTGTTACCTCTGCCGTGTTTTGTGCGAGGACTTGCGAAGAATTCGAAGAAACTCCCACCAGATAAACCTTAGCAAAAAGAAAAAGTACGAACGCACTAAGCCAGCCCGGTGATCCGTCGGATTCACAATGAGCACAAATGGAAGAACCACGAGAACTCCGGGACCATAGTGCTTTCCATCTCGTGTCGTGAAATGCGTGGTTTTTGTGTATTTCTGTTTGTGAAGCGCATAGCTATAGTGCGCTGATATAAATATTAATACCATAGGAATGTGAAGAATCCGCCGTGCGGTCAAGTTGAAGAGGCCAGATGCACGGCAGAAGCACTACCGAAAACAGCATTAACTGCGTGAGCGGTGCGCAAACCACTGCTCAAGCTGTGATGACATCCTTTTCAGTTCATGCATGAAATGCGCCGTCGTTTTGTAAGCTCCTGTCTGTTAATCGCATAGCTACAATGCGTTAACTCAAGTCCAGTTCCGTATCCTACATCAAGGTTCAGCTTCTAGAGTGTCGAATGTTCAACGGGGATGGGGCTTGGAGCAAAGGTATCGGCAGGTGCCAGACAGAACATGTACCAGAGAGCCACCAGCGAAATCGATGGGTATAAATTTACCCAAGAGATATGTATACAAATTGAAGCTCATTCCAGCACCTTTTGTGTAATTGCTTCAGAGAGAGATCGTCCAGCTCTCTTACTCCCCCGTCGCCCTCCACATCCCTCTCAACCTCTCCCCGCCAGCAACCAACCCACAAAGCCCCATCCACCCCAAATTCCACCCCGGAACGCCTCCGTTGCTGCTACTGTAATGTATAGCCATGGGCAACCACGCACTCGCAATGACAAAGTCCATCCACCACTTCGCATCCAACTTCTTATCCTCCTCATCCTGGTATGACGCGACAGCCCTGCCATCTTCCTGCATCTTCCTCCTCGCCTCCCGACGGCGGTTCTCTAGCTGCGCCTCTCGCGCAAGGCGAAGGAAGTCGCAGGACACTCCGCTCAGCCAGAAGCGATATGCCCAAAGGTATATCCGTGCGGTCGTGGGATCCCCCTTGTTGATGCGCGCGATGAATGTGGATGGGACCGCGGCGCAGTCTGCCAATACGCTTAGGTTCTCGAGCGCTTGGTATGTGAAGTAGCTGCTAGCCTGCAACAACGCAATCCTATGCAGCACCTTATCGGCGCCGGGTTTCGGGCCCGCGAGCAATGTCCTCAACCACGCATACAGCGGGAAGCATCCCAGCAGGCGCAGTGTAGTGCGGCATTTCGATAGCAATGCTGCGAGGGCGGCCACGGGTGGGATGCTGGCTTCGGTGACGGTGATGACGAGGGTCGTGGTCTGCGGCTTGATGATTGTGGAGGGTGCGGCGAGCAGGCGACGGGCGAGGTCGGGGAGCGAGGGAAGTTTGGGGTGGAGGTAGGCGAGGATGTAGAGGACGTAGTTTGAGGTGGAGAGGAAAGCGGAGAGGCCGCCGGGAGTGGATATGAGTCTATCAGGGATGATTAGCTCAGTGTCCTCAACTCCCAAATTACTAGTTAACAGTTCGCATAGGGGAAGGGCGACCTACTTGTTCAACCGCAGAATGACGCGATCCAGCTGCTTCAGTCCGGATAGCGCACTGCTCGGTACAGATACCGCCTTCGAAGTTACTTTGTCTGACGCCTTGTCAGCGGCTTGGGGCGTCGGTGCACCGGGCTCTGCAGTCTCGTCGGCCATGGCGTATGCTTTGTGTGTAGAGAAGGAGAGAGAAGGGAGAGTGCGGAGAAGTGGTGACGCGCAGGAACGGCTGGCGGGAAGCTTCTCCGCGCTTTGTAGATCGCATGCGTTGTCCCGAGGGACCTCGGCCGGAGCGCGCGAGTCGTGTGATTGGCCGAAATGTGGGGCTGCGAGTCAGAAACGCGGGGGATTTCTGAGTTTTAGGGGCCGTGATTGGTTGGTGGGTCTGAATTTTTGCATCCTTATGCCTGTCAAATGTCAAAATATTTTGGTAGGGCTACAGTATGGTAGCTTCGAGATGTAAAACTCATGGCAGTAGGACTGAATATTACTAAGAGTGAAAGTCTAGAAAGCTTCTAGGTCATATAGTGAACGATCGGTTTATCTAAAACACCCAGACACAGTTTCAACTATCGATACTCCGCATCCATGCGAATGGCGGCATGCTCGGGTGACAGGGATGGCACCAGGCAGCGTTAGGATGCAGAAAATGTAGTTTTTCGGCAAGGAGCTTACGAATACGCGGGAACGATAGGTATAACTCCCCCTATCGTATTGCTTCGCCTGATCGACTGCGTGGCATTGTTGCTTTCCCGAAATCTCCTACGTGTGAACAATGTCCAAGACACTGAGTGACTTGACAACCTCACCAAGAGCAGGCAAGATTTACTACAAGTTTAGACCATTCAAGTCACCACATTACATCGTGCATTCACAATGCAATATGCTAACAAATACTTTTAAATCTTCTGTTCAGTGCACCTCCTCTTTAGCAGTTATACCCAACTATCACTACCGTTAACATAAATCGATCAAAGTCTAATAAATGTACCGCATCCGAGAAATCGCGATCTCCGCCGGTCACAGACAATAAGCACACAAATATGAGAGGAAAGGCACAAGACAAGCCCCCCAGCATGCCCGGCCTGTCTCAGGCCAAACGACCAACCAAAGGGCCAGCGAAACCCTTCCAAATTCCAGAAACCATCACAGTACTTCGCAACATAACCAACACATACGAGGTTGGTCGTGCATGCGGCGAGCTGCTCTACTCCATCACATCCCTGGTAGCGTACCACCTCGACCAATCCGCCGACTGCCAAAATGAGCCTCAACGCGCTTCCATCTCCACGTCTGAGTTCACAGCCGCTGTCGACGCATATCTCCACTTTCTACGCATCTACGACGGCTGCTCCGAAAGGTTCCCCAATGGCATCGCCGTAGATCGCAAAGGTCGGCGGGCGCGCCGCAAGTACCGCGAGCGTTACATCTTCATCCTAGAAACGCGCTTCAAGAACGCATTGCACGAGGCGCTAGGCGGGATGATGAAGACTTGGACCGAGGAGCAGATTGAAAAGTTTAACAAGGGGGTGGATAAAGTGTTAAGTGGGGCTGCGTGGACGAAGTATCCGGGCAAGAATGTCTGTCTGGAAGCGGGCGAGTCTGACTGGGGGGTTTGGTTGAGGGGGAAGTGCGAAGAGTTGGGGATAGTTGAGGCGAAGGTGGGGAGGAGAGTGTTTGATGATTTGTAGAGGGTCGTGACTGTTGTGGGTATGAGCCGTGCATGAACGTAGTAAATGAAGAGTTCAGAAAACTTCAGCCCAAAATGTGACAACAGAAACGGATGCAAAAGGTAGCAATGAGAATTACTTATTCTAGGAGGTTAAAAGTGGTACCCCGCCTGTGGATGCTCATCTTGTCCATGACAGCTTCTAGGCCGTTGCTCAGAGAGTTCCAGTGCAGCCAAACCGGTGGCCACGATATTGCTTTGCCGCCTGCGGGGTTCATTGAGGCGGCCTTTGTGTGTGAACGAGAAGGGACGGGATCGTGGGAGGCTAGAACAACGGTTCACGACCAGGGTCCAGCGCCAAGAGCCCTCAGCGCGTTGAAACACTGCTGCGCATCCGAAACCGTCGCCCTCAACCGCACCCTCGCATTCCCGCGGCGCAGGGTACAACAGGGGCTGACCTCTTCTTTGGACACTATTCCTACCCCCTTCTACACCGCGCACAGTCACCATGGCCGGCCGCTTCGTCAGAGCTTCCAAGTACCGTGAGTGGTGTCGCGCGAGCACTCAGCTGCTGACAGCTAACTCGTTGACCAGGCCACGTCTACGGACAGGGCACGAAGAAGGTAGCGTCGCTACAGTCGCACGTATACGTAGGATTTTCGCTGACAGTCATTGCAGGAACAATGCTACGACAACCTCCGCATCTCGAAGAACGCATGGGACACCAACCTGATCAAGGCGAACCCGGAATATCTTTCAGTCAATTGGGAGGCTAGCGGCGGAGGCGCCTTTGCTGTTATCCCCATCAACGAGAGGGGCCGCGTCCCGGAGCAAATACCCCTCTTCCGCGGCCACACAGCAGCCGTCCTCGACACCGACTGGTATGACGACGGGGGGAACAATGAGGGGCAGTGCTGATTGAGTACAGGTCGCCGTTCAACGACTCGCTCATTGCGTCCGCGTCTGACGATGGCAAGGTCTTCATCTGGAAGGTGCCAGAGGGCTTCACTCTCCACACCGACGCCGAGGAGCCCGCCGACGTCTCTCCCGTGCTCAAGCTAGGCGGACACCTGAGGAAAGTCGGACACGTCCTCTTCAACCCCGCCGCCGACTCGGTCCTCGCCAGCGCATCCGGCGACTACACAGTGAAGCTCTGGGACGTTGAGGCTGGCCAGGCGAAGCTCAACCTCAAGCACAAGGACATTGTCCAGTCGCTCTCGTGGAGCCACGACGGCTCCCAGCTCGTCACCACCAGCCGCGACAAGAAGCTCCGCGTGTGGGACGTGCGCCAGGAGGCGCCCGCAATAGAAGTACAGGGCCACCCTGGAGCGAAGAACAGCCGCGCTGTTTGGCTGGGCGAGCATGACCGCATTGCCACGACTGGTTTCTCCCGCATGAGCGATCGCCAGTTGGCGCTGTGGGACTCGCGCAAGCCGGGTGAGCCCATCGGCGGTTTCATGATCCTCGATTCCATCTCTGGTGTTTGCATGCCGTTCTGGGACGACGGAACACAATGTTTGTACCTCGCTGGCAAGGGCGATGGCAACATCCGCTATTACGAATACGAGAACGACAAGTTCGAGTATCTATCAGAATACAAGTCCGGGGATCCCCAGCGCGGCGTTGCCTTCCTGCCCAAGCGTGGCATTAATCTGCACGAGAACGAAGTTCTCCGCTGCTTCAAGACGATCAACGACAGTTATGTCCAGCCCGTTTCGTTCATTGTTCCTCGTCGCGCAGAGGTATGTGCCATATTTTGAAGTCCGTAGACTTCACTAACCACCTCCAGATGTTCCAAAGCGATATCTACCCACCTACAACCGGCCTTAAGCCAGGCGTTACCGGCACGGAATGGTTCGGCGGCAAGACAGCCCCGCCTCCGAAGATCTCGCTCGAGAGCGTCTACGAGGGTGAAGCGCCAAAGGAGGTGCCAGCAGAGTACAAGGCGCCGAAGCCACCCACACCCACTGTTACCGAGCCTCCGAAGCCGGCCCCCGCCGCCGCACCGGCTCCGCAACCAGTCGCTGCGCGTGGACCTGCCCCAACCATGAGCGATAATAAGGCATCTCTCGCCTCACAAGCCGACAAATTCGTTGAAAAGGACGAGGAGTCTTCCGAAGATGAGACTAGCAGCTTTGAAGAAGTGCCGAAGCCTGTCGAACGCCATACCGCTACGACTGCGAGACAAGAAGAGAAGACGCGTGGCCATGCTATGAAGAAGGAACCCGAGCAACCAAAAGCTGCTTCGCAACCGACGCCTGCGCCTGCGCCCGCGCGAACGACATCCTCCGAGGCCACCCCAACCACGTCGGCCCCAGCATCAACCCCCGCTCCCACCGCCTCTGGCGCTGCAGCCGGGCTGAAGGACTATCTTGCTGACATCAAGTCTACACTTCTTGAGCAAAAGGAGACACTCCAACATCAGAACCAGGTACGTATCGGGATCTGCTGTGCCTCTAGAATATCTAGTAATAGTCTTAGGTTATGTCCGACCAGTCCGACCAGATCGCTCTCCTCATGCGTGAGGTCAGCCAGTTGAAAGTTAAGCTCGGCCAACAGGGCTCCGATCGCGAGAAGGACGAGCGCATCCGGGAGTTGGAACTTGAGCTTGAGGAAGCGAGGTCTTGATTGAAGGCCCAAGGCTCGATGTGCGCTGACATAGTGGTAGTCAGGTTGAAGGACGGACTACCACGGACATGAGGCAAATGCGTTGGACCGGTGTTCGCATGTGAAGACGATTGAGATACGCGACACAGGATTGGGGTTCACCCTGAACTTCGGCGGACTCAGAATGGCGGGTTATGAGTGCATTGGACCTGTGTTTGATAGCGTTTAAGGATGCCATGGTGTTGGTGTTTGGCTCTGAGCGACTGGTGCATAAAATCGATATCGTCATCTCGATCCTGGCTTTGTTTCCACTCCTTACCGCCGCGGAACACTTGAATTGCGCGATCTCGAAAAGTGGAAGCTACTGTCTCCCGATCGGACTGCTCATAGCCACCAGGCCGCAAGCGTGTGATCAATAGCGCTACGACCCACTGTCGAAGCGTCGAAGCCAAGGACTGGTCAACGGATTGCGCGGAAATGAACGCAACTTTGGGCAAAAGGTAATTAATGGGCATCTCAAAATAGCAGTTTAGCATCGTCGCTAAGCATTCTGGTTCCTGCGCTAACGGTTAAGCTTATGAGCCGCCGCAACGCTCATCGCAATCTGCGGGCTCCAGTGCTCTGGCTTTTGGATCGCGCATCCCAACGTCAGATCTATTCTAGACTTTCTTACGCTCCTCGATGCGCCTCTCTCCCTTCGGAGTAATTCTTCCCGGTATGTCCCGGGCGACGATTATTGAATCTGACCCTGAGTTCGCAGGTTCCCGACTTTTGCATATAGGAGTGGGAGCGCTAAGTTGCCGGCTCCTGGCCCCCTTAATGTTTACGAAGAGCGCATTAGGCAACTCGTTGAATCCTTCGCGTAGCACCCGTGTCGGAAGTGGGCTCATAGCGTCGTGAGTCGCCAAACGGCTAACCTTGTCTAGCGCGGTCGCGAGATGGCATTCATGGAAGCGCTTGGTTTCGCTCGAGTCTAGGGGACGGGGGCCGGTGGACCGGTCGGTGCCCGCTTGAGTATAAAGAGAGGTTTGTGGCCGGGCGGGTACACTTTTTTTTTTCTTCACCCTCAATCGTCAATTGCTCGGGCATCTGTCAGTCTTTACGTACTTAATTCTTTACTTCTTAATTTCACGGCTTTTGCTGTAGTCGCTCGCTGGATCATTACCAAACGCCACACATCACATACAACCTTCCCACTTCACAAACAACCAACCACTTAATCCTTCCAACCAACACCGAACAGAATCAAAATGCGTTCCACCATCTTCACCTTCGCTGCCCTCAGCACCCTCGCCCTCGCGAAAACTGACTACGAAGGCTGCACCTCCAGCACCACCGTCGTCGGCGGCGGCGCCTCCGTCATCTACTGGGACCCGACCAACGGCGAGATCTGCCAGTACCTCGACTGCGGCGGCGGCCGTGCGCCGCCTAAGACTACAGTCCCCGGGTGCGCGGCGTATGAGGGTACTGCTACCTACTCTCCCAGCTACCTCCCGGGCTGGGGCGAGATGACCTCGTCCTCTGCCACCGAGAAGCCCACCACCGCCGCGGGCTACCCTACGAAGGAGACCAGCACTGGATACCCCGTTGAGGAGACTAGCTCGAGCACCACCGAGATCGGATACCCCACCGTCACCCCTTCGTCTACTGGATACACCACTTTGATCACGAGTGCGCCTGTTCTGCCGTCTGCTAGCGGCACCGGAAGCGTGTACCCCACTGGCAATGGCACTACAGTTGAGAGCCCGACGCTTTCGACGAGCAGTGCGCCGATTGAGCAGACTGGTGCCGCGGTTGCGGTGGGTGTCGCGAAGGGTATGGCTGGGTTGATGGCTGGTGTGTTCGGTTTGGCTATGTTGTAGATGAGCGGATTGAAAGGAGAATGAGAAGGGAACATTAGAAATAGGGAGAAATACGAATGATTGTGGCGAAAAATGTTTTACTCTCTGGTTCTTGCTATGTGCTAGAGGATGTTTGCAATTTCAAATTCGCAAGAATTTCTGAGGGAAAGTGCATTCTTCGCTGGCTCTGGTTGACTGGTGTCAGCGACACGGTCGAAAGCCAAAGAATCCCGCCAGACCCGGCTACCAGGCAATCAAGTGCCTATGTACCTGCTGTGATGCTGCTGTCTTTGCTGCTGCTCACTCACTATATTTCTCGAGATGGCGCGTCGTAGTGGGCTTAATTATGCCGGCATCGCCTGCCACTGGCCAGCGTCGGTTAGCATTTGAACCGGGACCTAGTCCAGCCCTTGAGCGGCGACCTGAATGCCTGGTTGCCCGCAATACAAGCTAGCGTGCTCTGCTGCTACTCATTTACACGTCTACCCTCACAGAAATGGAATTCTTAGCCGCAGGATAGCTTTTCATAGGTACCTAAGAATCGCCCATGCTTCGTATTACATTTTGTCGCTGATACTAGCTGATGTAAACTATTAAAATAAGGCACTTTTATATATATTTTTGTAAAATTTTCTAGAAAAATAGGTGTTTTCTGGTTTGTTATGTACGTCTTTTGGCATCGGCAACAAATTAATGGAAGGCGGTGTGCACAGGTGCAAAACACCCTTCCTGTCAGCCTTGCCCCGACTGCCAAGATACTCCTTCGCTTGACGGACGCCCCTGATGCAGTCGTCCAGAGAAACGTAACAAGACGACCATGACTTGATTCTCACCCGGCGGATAAAGCTGGACAGACGATGGTTAGGCCGGTGCGTTTTTTAGCCGACTTATTCTGTTGGACGAGAGAGTGAGGGGCTGTTTAAAAGCAAACGAGCATAATGTTCGGAAAAAGGAGCCGCGTTCAACTGGTGCGTTGAACTGTGTGCGAAATGGGGCTGTGATACCCCTACCTTGCGACACCCTGCGGTCCAACCGTGCTCGAGGACAACTTCGAGCAGAGTAGACGGCGGTGGCTAGCGGAGCCACCACACAACGCGCGACAAGCTCCCAAATCCACGCTCGCGCAAATCTTCGAATGTACGGCGACCCCATCCGGTGCGATCATTTTTGGATTGCTCCTTAGGCTTAGACACCTGGCCCATCGCTAATCCGAGAATAAAATAGATACTTTCTCTAGGGAATGTCCAAGGGAGGCCCGTTGGAGTACGCAACTACGGGAGAGTTTGGGACGAAAGCCGCCTGTTTGCCAAGTTATCGGTTTGTGTGAAGTGGGTGGAGCGGTCGAGGTTGGCGCTTTCGGGGGCTTCTTCCGCCCTTACTGTGAGGTTGTCGCACGGTTTCGCGACCGTCGCAACGGACATCAACCACATCGGCAACCACTCCACATGTATTGATGATTACGATATACGATTCTTGAGATATGATGTATCCTTTTCGTCTCCACTGTATACATGCTCAAGCCTGTTCGAGCGGATTCTGTCCGCCGTCTTGGGGTGAGGTTGCAAAAGCACCTTAGCCGTGATCTTGATCTACCTACCCAAAGACTATTCAGGGACTAGACTGCTTTGCGCCGTTCTAGGTAGCAGCATCGGCTCAGCCTGTACAGCGCAGTACCGACATGGGGGGCCCCGTTCAGCCGATCAACAGTCGGCTCCATCAGCAGGTCTGTGACTCAGAGAAAGAAAGATGTGAAGTCCCAGGTTGGCACCTAAGCCGCCATTGAATTTCGAAGTGTTGGTTTGCTATGGCCCTCAGCGATTTCTCGATCCTCCATCTCGAGCTAGGACTCACCACCGGCTTCTAACCTTCCTCTAAGATGGGTCCGGCTCAACCTACAGTTAGCCTGCATGGGGCCTGTGCAGCGAATGCCGCGCCACCGCTGAGTGCTCAAGCAGGAGGCCCCGCGTGGACATAAGAGCACTGCGATCCCTCGCTTATCTTTTGCCTCCTAGAAGTCCTTCAATTTCGTCGCAACCAAAGTTCACTTATCCTTCGCTCAAATCATTGTTCGCACTTCAATTTTTTCGTATCTATCTAGGAACATTTATTCTGCTTCCGTTTGCATTCTCCGGTTCCTTTTTCTTCGCGCTCTGCATCCTTCCATCACGCCGGTGCCAGACGCATCACCATACAGTCAAATATTCCCTGCCTTGTCTTCCTACACCACGCCACACTCGTTGTTCATCCTCAACCAAGGACCCTAAGTCGTTGGGTGGAAGCGCACGACCACTTGCGTTGCCAGCCATCACGTGATTTTCCATGCAATCCCCATCGCGATCCGTTAACCCTTCCAGTCTCAACGAAAAAACCCCCTGGGTTCCTCCAAGCAGGATGAAGAGACTGATCTGGAACTCCCAGTAGAAAACCGAGGCGATGATCATTGGACGTTGAAGGTGAGTCGGTCGTCCCACGTGGGCCTTCTATCATCAGTTTTGTGCGTCATTCTTGCATACACCATCCTGTCTCATTCGCTGACTTGCCTTCTAGCGTTTCATTGAAGATACTATGATGCTGTGCGATGACTTGATTCTCGTTCGCTGACAACTTTGTTAGTTCATCCAGCAAGGCCCCTATTCTGGCCGTCAACCCCACTGTCATCAACTTACCGCTCCGGATCTGACGTCGTTGTTTAATCCAATACGCCAACATCATGACCGCTACCACAGCTGCTGGAACTCCGATGACTAACCCGACTACGCCGGCGACGTCACTCATTGACGTCGTCCCGTCCCCCATTCTATCGCGTGGGACAGGTCAAGAATCGAGCCTACACATGTCTTAGCGTCGCAACGTCTACCGACACGTACTATGTAAGGAGCCGAACCACTAGCAAGACATACAGAATATCGAAGAGGGAAGAGTTGGTTTAATACGGTTCACCATGCCATAAAAAGTACCCTCGTCCCTTGTTCAGATTCCACGAGGTCGTTCAGCAATCGCGGATCTATGCTGTCGAAGCCAGTTCAGACTATCGCTTGCCTTCAATGGCCAGATCAACACCCTGAGGATCGAAATGAAGCTCGTCGCAATGTGGACAGTGCTGGGCGTCGAGGGCAGCTGTCGCCGGCTGCGATACCCCATTACTCACATCCTCACGCACTGCCTCCAACCACAAAGACTACGCACCCACAGCACAAGGACCAGTCACGTCGACCGGAAATGTTATTGGCCCGGAAATGCTGCTGCGTCCTGTTCAGTTGGTTACTATATCCCGTCCTGCATGCCGCATCATCCCTGGGCTTGGACCGTTTGCCTTCAGTCAATTAAGATTTTGCTTGCCCGCGATTGGGGAGATGCGAGGGACTTCTAGAGCGAGGCGCACTTGCTCCTACTGGATCCTACCAGTCCGCGGCCTCAACACGCAACGTAGCCGCAGTTCCCTAGTGGGATCCTCAAGAACTCGAACCATTACCATGAATCTCCAGGACCACGCACAATATACGTTGCTTGCGTCAAGCAAGAGGACGTCAACGCAGTGCAAACGCGACACCAAAAACAACCGCATCCATCATCGCCACCCTGCACAAAAACTTAGACCGATCACAGGCTCGACTTCGGGACAGTACTTTTCGGATAGCATATGCTCACCGCCATTTCCCTGATGCATGCGTCATCCGGTGAACAATTCGCTTCACCCTGTCATGCACGGCGCAAGGTATGTCGCATTCGCTGTGGGCCAATCTTCTAGACCCTGTACTGCCATTCACGAAGAGCTCGAAACGCCAATCCGTTTACGTTAAGCTTAGAACAAGGAGATCTGAAATCCGACCGTGTGTGACCGACCATTATAGACTCCGTAAATCGCTCGGCCTTGTACTTCAGAGCGATCAACCGTTGCCGTGTGGATACTTCTGTCTCAGGTGTTCGTTGCAATCGAAACCAGTGTACCGATACCTCAGGACACACCCAGGCGTAAAGAAACGGCGCTGCCGCTTCTGGAGCTTAGAACCATACCACTCTAAAAGCGTCCGCCACATATACACTGGACTCAGGCCTTGACCCAGTGTGCATCGTGGAACCTGTCGAATCAAATTTCGATGGGGATACATGTTCAAGCGAATGCAGGGCGATATTGAGAAGGCTGAGGATGTGCATACGTGGCGTGACTTGCAGATCTTTGGGCGGGGCTAACTGCTGTCAGATGAGAAGGGAAAAGGCCTTTCGTAAACGGCTCACAAGTTTCTTGGTGCTTAGTCCGTGTTTATGGAATCGTAGGTGGATCTGCGATGAAGGAAAAAGAGGTCTGTGGGCTTTGGAGTTCGAAACCAGGCTTCCAGGACGCTGCGTAACATCCAAGGACGAACAGAAGAGAGCAGGTCGCCTCAATTAAAGCATTAGCTTTTTCTACGCTTGAAAGGACGCTTGATGTCGATTGTGCAGCCTGATTACCCCTCAAGGGAAAGTACGGCCCGTAGTAGATGAGTTATGGTGACCTTCAACGATTATTTCGACGCGCAACACATTGCGATTCACCTTGTGTCAGTCTAGTAGTTTTCGGAGTTGCATTTGCATGGTCAAGACGAACGAGAGATGCAATTCGCACATCTGTACCGTTGGATGAAAGTACTTACTGACGGAGGTTGCCCTCACATCAGCTCTTCGATTACTCAACGCTTAGGCATCAGCGTGGCAGATGTGTCCCCATCAGCCTCAGCCTTGCATGTCCACTTCGCTACGCAAAAGTCTCTTCTCCTCGTCGATTAGCCTGCAAGATGGATTTAGCGTATCTGACACACAACTGTTCTCACTGCCGAAACCTTGTCATCCAGCTACCCGATCGCCATTATCAAGACCTCTGGAATCCAACAACACACGTCACCTGCACCCGAGATCAGATTACGAGCGCAGTAGAAGACGGCTGTTTGTTCTTTGACTCTTTAATGAGAGCTTCTTTGCGGAAGGGCAAGACGGTGCATGAGTTGCCAGCAATTGATACAGATATACATGTTCTTTGGCTCTTCGTAGGGAAAGAGCTTCAGGCATTAGGATTTCAGGTCTGTCCGTCCGACAAGACGATGGATTTCGGTCAACTCTTTACGGAAAACATCTTGGTTCTGCACCCTTTCGCGCAACTTGGATATCCAGGTGAGCTCAGAATACCTTTCTGCTTCGATATATGATCTAAATCGTGGTCGGTCAGGCAAAATGGATCTGAGGCGACCACCCAACCTGCAGCCCCACAGCAAAGATAATTACCGTCTCGCACGATCATGGATTGACAATTGCATAAAGTATCACGCCCATTCAACTGCAGAGAACGCGTTCTTACCCACCCGCATTCTGCAGATCCAGAGATACCACGAAAGTTACTCGATTCGCCTAGTCCTCCCCTCGACTACTTTGTATGACGAAGGCACTCAGTATGTAGCTTTGAGCTACTGCTGGGGGGGTGATCAGCCCCAAAAAATGACGAAATCGAGATTTTCTCGAACCCTGGGAATCATTTCTTTTAACGACATGCCGAGAACCATACAAGACGCCATAGTTGTGACACTTGAGCTAGGGTTTAACTTTCTGTGGGTAGACTCATTGTGCATCATGCAAGACGATATGGAGGAAATGAGCTGCGAAATTTCAATGATGCCTGAAATCTACAGCCGCGCAGTTGTCACCATAGCAGCATCTACCGCGAAATCGGTTCTGGAAGGGTTCATTGATCGCCGGAAATTTGTCGACCACGTTTTTCCGGAAATCCTCATGCAAGACAGTGTGGGAAAGACATCCGTACTAGGACTGGTCAAAACGCAGTTTTTTGAACATCAAGCCCTGGCATTGGATCGCCGTGCGTGGGCCTTTCAAGAGCATCTTCTCTCTACCCGCATCCTACAATTCCGGCGTCACCAGATACGCTTCATCTGCCCCGGCCAGACACTCAATGCGGATGACTGCATTGACGGATGGGGATCGCTTCACCCGGGTTATCCACGCGCGGGATTTTCTCTTTCTTCCGAGGCCGATGCAGACGCTTTTGAAGCTGTTTGGCACGACACAGTAACTAAGTATTCTGAACGATGCCTCACAAACAGCACAGACAGAATCCTCGCATTTTCCGGAATAGCACGCATGGCTACAAAATTCACGAAAGGGGATGTGTACTACGCAGGTCACTGGATGTCAATGATCTCCAGAGATCTCCTCTGGAGCACACCGAACGCTAGAGCAGGCAGTTCGAGCGATTTTCTCGGCCCGTCGTGGGCTTGGACTGGGGTGAACCAAAGAGTAGAATTTGGGGGTGTTTTGAAGAAGACTGATTTGAATAGCGATGGTGCGAAAAGGGGGAAACACAGGCTGATATGGGAAATATTGAAGGTCAAAATGACGTTGGTGGATCAAAGGGCACCCTTTGGAGCCGTCCAAGAGGCTATTCTTGTCCTCAGGGCTCCCATTCGATGTGTGTGGTTAAAGTGGTGGTTCCATGGCGGGCGCTTTCGACTTTCGCCCATCCAGCCCATACCGGGAACGGGATCTCAAATGCACCTGGGAGAAGAGGTGGAATCAATTGGATTGCTTTGGGATAACCCTCGGATAGATACGTTCGGAACTTCTTATTACTTGGTGCTAGCTGCACGGGAAAACTCCTGGTTTGGAATTAGAGGATTGATTTTGAGGGCCATCGATGAGGAGAATAACGACGGGGTTGGAAGGTACGTGAGGTGTGGTAAGTTTGTTTCTGGTCAAGTGTTTCACACTCAGGTCATGCGAGCATGGATTGATGGGTTTGAAAAAAAGATCTTGGAGATTGAATGATTCATCTTCCATTAAATAGGGCCTCGGCTGCCTCGAATTCTTGGAGGTAGACACTGCGTCGTAGTTATGTCACGGTCTCAGCCCAACCTTCAAACCGTCAAACGCCTCCAAAACCTCTGTCCCACTAATCCCTCTGCCTCCACTCACAATCTTGTCTCTCAATCTCACCTCCCCATTCCCCCCCGCCCCCACCACCCGCACCAAAACATCGAAATCCGCCATCACAAACCTACTGGTCTCCACCTCGCCCCATCTCCACGCGGCCCGCTTTACTCCGATCACAAAAGCCACCAAAACCCCAGCAACACACGTATACGCAATCACCGTTCCCCTCCCAGGGACCGCTCGATTCGAAACAGTGCAGTATGACCCCTTGAGCTGGTTCTCTGGTGGGAGGTTGGGCTGCGGAAGGGACCCATTTAGGGTGAGAGGGTGTGTGGTGTTGATGGGCAGGACGGTGGGCTGGAAGAGGTAGACTGGCATTGTGAGGGCGTTGCGTAGCCAGTCTCGGCCGAGGGTTGCGCCTCGGAGTCTCTCGCGGAGGGAAAACCAGAGATTACTTCCGACGTTTTGCGTGAGAATGTATTGTTGGGCTTTGCGGTCGTAGCGAAAGTCGTTGACTGTTTGGTTGGGGCGGTAGAAGATGGAGTTAAGAGAGCGGAAGAGCGATGCCGCGGACATGATTTCGGGTATGGGAGTGGACAGGTGTGCGACGGATAAGATGGTGAAATCCGTGCGTGAAAAATAGATATCGACAGTACGTCGGTAGAAACGCATGTTTGTCTTCCAGCCGAAACGGCCGGGGAGTGAACCTGGGTTGAGACAGGTCCCGTCATCTTCCGAGTAGCCGCTCTGGCACACGAACCAGGCTAGAACTGTCAGAGCCCGTACCCATACTTCATGTCGGTGCACTCACCTGCAACAAGAGCTCCCTCATCCCTCTCACCAATACACATCAAAGTCGAATACTCATCCCTAGCATTAAATCCGCCATACAGCACACACTCGGTCTCCGCCACAAACCTCCCCTCCTCCTCATCCTCACCAGCTTCCAGATCCCACAACTCCACCATATAAACCGGCGCCTTTTCCAGCAAAAACGCATCCACGTCCCCCGTTTCATTCGTAAATGGCCACGGCAGCACTGTCCCGTACGGTCCCGCTAGTAAATATGATTCACACGATTGGCTCGCCTTACACGCAGGACTGTATGCGCCTATGGGCCAAGCAATTGAGCGGTCGCGAAGAGTGCTTTGGACTAGCTTCGCGATCTCGGGGCCCCATTGTGTACGGTAGACTTCTGCTATGCGGGGGTCGTAGGTGGCTAAGCCTCCTGTTACAGACATGCTCGTTGTGGAGATGAAGATGGGTTTGGGGGAGATATTCGCTATTATCCCGATTAGCTGCACCCTCCCACAAGCCAAACAGAAGCAGAAACTCACCTAGCAGAATAATCCCCGGCCCGGGAATCAATATAATCAAAAATGCCAGCCTAGCCAAACTCCACCTCATCTCTTTCCCCCTCTTCCATCTCTCCCTAACCGGCACCCTCCCACCATCACCGCCCCTCCTAAACAGCCTCTTCAGCCCCCTCCACAAAATCCCCACCAACCCCCCCACCCCCGTCGCACTCAACAAACTAACCCACCAAACCAACCCCATCGTCCCCCTAACACGCCCCCTCTTCCTCAACTTCCCCCACGCCAGTGTATCAAACGCATCCTCGACCGCAAAAGCGAACGAGATGTCGCCGGCTTTGGCAAGTATGGCGAGCACCCAGATGCCCCATTCGGGAGAGATGCGGCCGAGCGAGGAGGAGGGAGATGTGGCGCGGTAAGCGGTGCTGAGGGTGAGGGCGTAGATGAGCAGGGCGAGGAGGGGTTTGAGGGTGTATTTGAGGAGGAAGAGAACCTTGCGGAGGATGGTCGGGTGGAATGGAGAAGAGGGATAAGGGGAGTTGGGATCTGGGAGGGAGTTTGAAGGGGGTTGAGATGGCGAGGGGACCGGGGTGCTAGTACTAGCTGCTGATGAAGTATTTGCGACGGGAAGCAAGTTCTGCGCCGAATCCGCCGTCGTCGTTAGAGGAGTATTCGATCCGTTCGTCGTCCCTTGCGGTGGTGCCAAATTGTGGAGCTCCGTTCCATTCATGCTGTCGCCTATCCTCCGAAATCACGCCTCAGACTACGACTATGGGGGTTATCTAATCAATTCAATCACGCTCCAACCATGCAGCCCATCTCATCCATAAATAACCCAATGAGGCTCTGCTCACAAGGCATCAGCAACATCACAGAGCCGAAATATTGATGGTTCTTGGGTCTCGCCTAACCATGTACAATGCAAACGAATCGACACCCTGCCTTGATGTTCAGGTGGTACGCCACAGTAGTCTCGTTTAGGACCAGATCTCACCGTTTGGGAAATGATTATCATCGTGGGTTGACCAGTGTTCGCGCGTCGGTCCGACTTGTGTTCTTCCTTCATTCCCAGACATCCATATTGCCGAGCTCTGATCGAGCGAGGGATTGGCTGGCGGACGATACCAGATACTCTTCGGCGCTGTACTAGCCTATATGTTGGAAACCCTTCCGGATTGCCCTCAGCCCTGTACACGAACGCGCGGCAACGACAACACCAGCTGTGCCACACTCGGCGGTGCCCTTGCCTGATTGCAGTCGAGAGTTTCTAGACATAGTGAAGGGAATACAAGGGTATTCCGCGTCGCCAGCCACAGTCCTAGGCAACGTGGCAGTCATCCCATGTTTCCTTCCGCAAACCATGAATTCGCCCCAACACGCGTTCACTGAATACGAGAGGCGGCTTGTGGACCCCTCCATCACGATGAAAGTCGAGAACCGTGGTGCTGAGTATTTGAGGGCTCGTTGGGCCGGGTTGGACCAGCATTAGCGATGGCTGATCTAAGTGCATTTTGAACCTGCTTTTGTCCATTGGTGTCGTCTGACGGAACAATCCCGGGCTTTATCAAGATTCTAAACGTTCTTGCTGAATCTTTCCTGGACCTACTCTTGTGCATCGGCTTCCCAGTCTCGATCGAACAGCCGACAAAGCCCTCATGACAAAAATCGGTCGAGGTTAGGTTCTCTGTCGGACGAAGCATTCTAGATGTTAGAGATTAGCCAACACCCCTCATACACAATGCGCAAGCTACTCACCATCATCCCCCTCCCCAGCCTCCTCATCTCCTCCATCCCTTTTATCACTCCTGCGGCAGCAGCGGTCGACGCGATCGCAACGGCAGCCCTCCACCTCGCAAAACGCCACCCTCAATACGATCTCTCACACCTCACAATTCAAGACATCTGCGGCGCCGATGCGAGCGACTGCGGTTCGGGCTACTGCTGCTCAGGCGGTACCCAGTGCCTCGCCCCCTCCTCCCCATCCTCAGAGTACCAGTACGCTATTATTATCTCACCCATTCACCAAACCATCCTACTGACATGCGTAGATGTCAAGACCTCCTCTACCCCGCCCTCACAATCCCCGCCGTCGACTATTCCGCCTTCCAATCCCTCGTGGGTCTCACGTCCCTTGCGGATCCCGACCCCCTAACCTCCCTTGGCATAACCCTGAGCACGGTTCTGCCAACGACACCAAGCAGATTCACCGGATTTCCTACTTATTCCGATAACGTCGTGTCTTCTACGTCTTGGGCGACGGCGACCTTCGAGACCGCGACGTTGGCAAGCGGCGTGGTATCGAGATCGGCGGGTGGTGCGGCGATGCCAACGGTCGCTCCGGGTGTGGGAGTTTTGGTTGGGGTGGGGGGTGTTGTTGGGATGATGATGGGAGGATGAGTGAGATTGATAAACCTGTGGGAAGGCTGGATGGTAAAAGATAGGTAAATTGAAGCAGTGACGAGGGTATCTGCAACAGAACGCTACACGAAAGCACCAAAGTGCGTACTGGAACCTTTCCAACAAACACAATCGAACTCTATCCCAGAACTTCCACTCTATGCGTCGATGAGTGAGATTAAACCAGTAAGGGAACCTTACCATGCCTTCCAACTTTTCAAATGCGGTCTACTTCTCAGAGATCGCACTTTTGTCTCCATCAGTCGTCCTTCTTCAGGTAGTTGACCAAGTCGACCATTTCCGCCTGCGACATGGCAGAGCTCAGAGCCTTGTACGCTTCGTACAGGATCCAGACGGGGAAGACGACCCAGAGGCCATTGAAGAAGACCAGGTAGAGCCATCTGATTTCTATCAGTAGTGGTACAACACGAATGGTGAGGAGTCGACGGTGGAGAAATGGTCTAAGCGCAGCTCCAGCGCGAACCTACAGGACGGCCCACGGCCCGACATGCAGGGACAATGGAACTGTGCATGCCAACGGAGCGGTGCATGAAATGCGGAATGGCGAATTGCGCCCCGACAACGCACAGCGCCATGTCCTTTCAGAGGTCAAGGAGAGGGCTAGTGCTAGCCGACCAGCAGCGCTTGCGACCCTAGATAAGCCCTTCAAAGAAAGCAACCACGTGTGGCCCTCTGAGTCAATGTTAAACGAAATGAGCATCCACTTACAGATACATCCAATTCGACGTATCCAAATTGGGCGAGCCCGTGAACCATTCAGGTGCGAATGTCATCCAGCCTGGAGCGGTGAAACACGTGTCAGCCCAACCCAATTGGTACAGCTCACCAAAACTACCCTCGGCCGGTCGACAGGACCCACATGCGCCTCACCTATGCGCCTCGCATAAAGAAAGGGAAATGAATAAATAAGGGTGATACGTACCGCCGTAGATCTCCGCTGTAGCCAGAATCATCATCCAGAACCACCGCTTGAGCACGCCTTTCCGCTCTTCGCGGCGGAGGAGCTCGCAGCACCACACTATGCACGTCGTTAGCATTCTATATCCCCTGCTTCACATGCTTTCCCAGCACGATGTATCGACCATCTCTTTAGCCCTCGGATGAAAGCCACTCACATGCCAGCGGCGCGCCCACAAAAACCGTCAAGACCTCAAGACTCACGACACCCAAATCAGCCCCTCCCCACCGGCGATCCGCCTTCGCATACTCCTGCCACAGCCTCGAGAACGGCCCCTCCCCATAATTCGCGCCGTACAATCGATCCTCCCGTCCCAACCAATACACATCCGGCGGCGTCAACAGCTTGATCCGCGGATGCCGCCGACTCGCCACATCGAAGCTCGTCGGCAGACTGTAGCTCACAAAAAAGCAGTTGTACAGGAAGCTTCCTTCGAAGAAGAAGTGGATAAGGGCGTCGAAAGCGTGCCAGATAAACAGGATGCGTGTTTTGACGGTCGAGGTTTTGGGTAGGAGACGGAGCGAGGCGCCGTAAGCGGCGGCGAGGAGGGCAACTACAGCCAGTAACGAGATAATCGTGGTGGCATCGATCTCGGGCCCGGAGCCGGCTTGTGGAATGGGCGGTTGGGTGCGTGGTGGGGGAGTCACGACCTTGGGTTTGGAGGGGCCCCAAAAGCCGCCGCCTGAGGAAGCGGAGCGTGCCATCGTGGCCTCGGTCGTGCGCTCGTGTAAATATCGTCCGAGCTCGGTGTCACACGGCGAGGAAAATGGCGGCGTGGGCGCTTGGAAAATGGATGAGGAGGATCGTGAATCCAATGGGCATAGGCTGCGTTGCTGGCTATGGTAAGCGGTGTGCTGGACCCTGACCTATGGGGCGGCAGAATCCCGGACCAGGGGGATCACGCGGACAAGAACTCACGATCCAGGCTCGTCGCGCTTCATCTTGCTGAATCGAAGTGCGGGCAGCGGCAGTTCGGCGAAATTCTCCCCCGAATATAAAGAGTGTGTGGCCCTTCTTTGGAGCGCTTCATCCTCTCACCCCCACCTTCTGCGTCGACTCTCCCAGGCTTGACCTCAACGACGAACGATTAACTCTATTGAACGACAGCTGATTATCCAATGTTTTTGCATTTGATAGTGCATGAGCCCACAGCCCATGCCAATTCGACTGACGATAGTATAGACACCAACCAGACCCGAGCGAACGAAACAACCACAGCAACAGGAAAACACACCAATGACAATTTAGGCCACCCACGAAGCAATCGTCTCGCATCTCGCTCGCATTCTCAACCAGCTCCTATCGCCTATGTACGAAAACGACAGAGTTCCATAATAATGAGTCGACTCGAAAACGCTTAGCAATGCAAACTAAACACCAAATCACTTTTGCCTTCCCACGTATCGGACGCGAACGTTGGAGCAACATAAAAGACAGAGACGCCAGAGCCGGAGAGGGGAGTCGCTCAGCCGGAAAAGAGCATTAAAACCATTCTATGGTGAGGAAAGATCGGGTAGCAAAAATATCCGAGCAAGACTCCGTTGCAAACCGCCAGAACGCCCACGCAGGAAAAGACATGCAAGAACAAACCATCCGGAAAATGCAGCAAGGAGGCCGTCCGGGGTGATATGCTGAAATAACGCAACACTCAGGTCGCCGCCGGACGAGAGACAGTAAAAAGGAATCGCAAGGCCTCTCGACTTCGTTCCGCACCGGATAGAAGAAGACTCGTGAGCGTCGGTGACCAGCATGTTAGGACGTCCGCTCCACTCATCGCAAATCAGACCAGGTCGTAAGCGTTGTCGTCATGACCAAGGAAAATCGTTACATCGTCGGTCCTCCACCACCTACTATCCATTCTTAGACACATGCTTGGGGGGTATGGTTCTGTTCAGGAAATATACCGCCATGCATGTTGTACCCGTACTGGTACGGGGATGTCACACGATCCTCGGGACCGGATCCAGTGACAGGGCCTGGGGACGTTGAGCGCGTCAGGAAAGGACTACGCGCTGTAGACTTATGATCGTTGGCTCCGTCGACCAAGACAGGGAGGGTAGGAGAGGGGGGGCTTTGAGAAGCAGAAGACTGGGCGCTCCCAGTGGCATTGTGGAGAACATATTCCATCGCCCCGTCAGTATGTGAGGTTTTGGTGGCCGGTGTCGTTGCCTTTGGGGACCCCTTGGAAGGAGTGCCAAACTGGAAAAACAATCAATATCCGTATCAGGCCGTTCCGGATCGAGGAGCACCTACGAAGCAAAATTTCTGAATCAGTTCATTGTACTCTGCCGACTGCAAGCCCGGCTTCTCAGAGGACAAGGCGTCGGGCCGGGTGCCAGGAACAGGTCCAGCCGGAGCAGCAGACTTTCCAGCGGGGACGGTCTTGTCGAAGTAGCCTTTGGAGCTCTTGTTGGCAGAGTTTGCGGCAATGCCGCTGCGGTCACCAAGAGCATGCTGCGCATTTGACAGCGCAGCTGTGAGTGAGGCGCCAAAGTCATAGCGCGTGGAGAATGCCAGGCCGGCTGGCTGACGTTGAACGGCCTGGTCCGGATAAATGCTACCACGCTTGCTTCTGGGCTTTAGCTTGATGGAGGAGCTGGGCGAGTCGCCAAAGGCGCCACGGCCGCTACTAAATTCGAAGCCGTGGCCAAAGTCATCATCAAACGAGCCAACAGGCATCGACTTAGGTCGAGGAGCAGGCGGCGAGTGTCGGCTGCGAGGAATGGCCCGAAGGGGGCCTTTGCTGCTCTTCACCTGCGGCTGGGCCTTCTTCATGAAGTCGACCTGGTAGTTGATCGAACCGTTGTTGTCCCAGAACTCTTGGCCATTGACTTGATAGCGGACGCACAATAGCAGAGTTTTGGACTCCAGGTTTGCCTGATCGGCTAACTTGATGTTAAAGTTGAATCGATCGTAACCGTCCTCCTTTTGTTTTTTACGCACATCGTGATTGAACTCAGCAACCACCTCAGAAGTCGTCTTCCAGTAGTCGAGCGTGAAGCGTGCAACAACGAGCTTCTGGAAGGAAATGTTGGCACAGGCCACAATACCCACAAGCGTCTTGTTGTCGGATGCCAGGAAGATGCGTTCAACGCGGACCGGTAAGGTTTGGCGCTCATAGGCGTCTGCCGATGGGAAGTTGGCAAGCTTCATGTCCCATTCAGGCTCCTTTGCTTTTGGTTCTTCGTAGAAGGGATACTCGCTCTCGCTGTCGTAGGTCTCCACCGGGGAGGAGCCGGCACTGACAGCGATGGGACGGTCGACTTGCAGGAAGTGTCGCACTTGCTCCATGTTCTCGTTGAAGTGGACAGCTTTGGAGTATGTCGGGGTGCCAGGCATGCTTGATGGCCGACGTCGAGAGGCGGGTCGCAGAGCAGGTTTCACCAGCTCACCAGACTTCTTGCGAAGAAGCGGCGGTTTTATCCGCAGCTCATCGTCTTCGACGTCGCTACCCTCAGAAGAGCTGATGAGTGTCTCAGTGTTG
This sequence comes from Lentithecium fluviatile CBS 122367, assembly GCA_010405425.1. NCBI lineage: Eukaryota > Fungi > Ascomycota > Dothideomycetes > Pleosporales > Lentitheciaceae > Lentithecium > Lentithecium fluviatile. The sequence goes on along the minus strand of MU005614.1, from coordinate 212,894 downwards.
AGCGGCGAGGGCATGTGCTTGGAAAGCATGATCTCGCTGGAGGAACGCGAATGGGAGATCTTGCGGGCATCGGCGGATAGAGGTCGAGCAGGCGTTGGCGGTACACCTGTGTTGGTAAGGGGATTGACAGCACCATCTCGGTGTGGTGAGCCGGATCTCTTCACGGGGATGTGTTGTAGTGCCTCCTGGAGCTCCTTCAGGTTGCCGATCTTCCGGCTCCGGTCTTCATCGTCGTCCGAAGAGTCAGGAGGCGTAGTGATGGCACCTGAGGGAATCAGAAGATCGTTTACAGGGGGAGGAGACTGGCGGAGGCTACCGTGTGCAGAGGATCCTTGGCCATGGTGGGCAACCGCAGAGGATGCTACGCCGTTGGCCTGGCTGTTGGCAGCGGTTGTGTTCGTGTTGATCGAGGGCGAGCGTCGGTGCTTGTTGAGGTATGAGGTGGACGACACGGAGCGGGGCAGTGCCGGTCGCTGGGTTTTGGAGGGCGAGGAGGGGGACTGCTCGCAGTAGGAATGATTTCGGCTGAGGATAGGGCTGTTTGGCTTCGAGGTTGCAGGCGACCGCTGGGTGGGCGGCGTGTAAGGCATTCGGTCGACTTGGTAGGGTCGAAGAAGATGATCGGATGGGGTGAGTATTAGGGCTGCGTGGTCATTACAAAAAGAGGGTATCAAGAGGGCTTTATCGTCTGCGTATGGAGTCAGCGTGCTGTGATGCCGTGGGCAAGCGACGGGTAGAATGACTAAGATAGAACAGACGATGGCGCCATATGGCGCGGCGCGGGCCTCGTGAATCAGGCGTCTGATGCCGGGGAATCAAACTTACAGAATGCAAGTAAGTGAAGAGCGGCTGCGGGGAGGCTGCTCGGTGCGAGGCGGTCGTAGGAGGCTCGCGAGGCGGATGGGCTTCACAGCTAGTCAAAGCTGTGACGTCGACGGTCTGCGATGTGCTCGGTCCGTGAAAGACGCGAGGCAGGACTCAGCAGATTCCAGGTGGTGGATGTCTGCTCGAGGCGGTGCCGGCGGCTTCCGTGGTTATAGAAAGCTCGCTGGGTGCACACCGGGGGGGAAGGTGCGCTGGGTGAGGCTGCCGTGGGAGGACGTATCAGACAGCGTTGGCGGCGGGCGCTGGCAGGCCTTTGAAGTGGGTGACGGCGGGCAATGGCCGGGCGAGGTAATGAGGAGGGAGAGAATTGGTTGAGGGAGGATATGCAACAGGTGCAGAGCGCGGCGACTATTGGGGACGGCCCACGGTCGCTTTTGGAATCGCCTGCGGCCGGGATGGCAAAGATTCAACGACGGATTCTGGGCTTGGGGCTTGCCGCACAGGCCAGGCTGTTAGCGAATTAATCTGCAGCCGGCTCCACTTCAACAACCAAGGGTAGTATGCAGCTCGACCAAGGATTGCGCAGCCGGAGGCCAAGCGGCAGCACCGGCTTGTCGTGGGTTCGCGGGAGGAGGCTAGAGGCTACAGGCTAGAGGCTACAGGCTACAGCGCGGTACCGCGAGCAACAGACCAGCAGCACCGGGGAGAGCTGGCGACCGTGGAGTGACTGGCGGGGCGGCCGGCGGCGACGGAGGCACAACAAAGAGTCTATCTGGCACTCGCACAGCCGCCGACAAGCGGCCGCCGGTGTGCATTCCTCTTTCATCCTTTATCAGCATCAGTCCACCGCCTGAGCCAACAATTCCGGAGCTGCTGGGGCGCGGAACATGGAACAAAAGACGAGGTGCTGCCTTTCACTCGCGATGTCAGACCACTGCCCAGCGCAGGAACATCGCTATCAGTGCGCCCCATGCTGACCTGCACCGGTGCTTGATAAGGCCTCTCATCACTCTATGCGCACGCAAAACGGCGTGTCGCCGCCGATTTCGCCCACGGCGCGCCCAACTTGCTGCCAGCGCGAGCTCCAGCCGTTGCACGGGCGGCCTACGAGATCTTGCTTCGTGCTCGCAGCCACCGTCCCACCTATGCCCACGCGCTGTGGCGGAGACGAAGACGAACGAAGATTGTGTACATGCGCCCGTGCCAAGCGCAAGCGAGACTGATGTCATGGTGACCCGTTGTGCCGTGCGTTCCAAACGGCCTCGCCTGCGCATCTTCGTTCACCTCTTGGTGTTTTCTTGCAATTGAGGCGCGTCCTTTTTGCGGGAGATGCGCGGTGCGTCGCGGTACCTGGGGCGCAGGCCCGATAAGGGCGCGGCGGTGCTATTCTTTGTCGCCGTCGCTCCCCTCAGAGAATTCACTGTTCCCTTCCTCGAGGCTGCTCGTTTGGAGATCATTTCCGTTTGCGAAAGGGCGGTAGAGCTGTTGTCCAATCCTAGCCGAGAAACCCAGCCACGCTATCCACATCCTTGTCGGCGTTCGTTTTCCCCCTGTCTGTTTGGGGGTGGCCCATGCGACCCACGTACTCGCTTCGGCCAACGCGCTGCCGATGCGATGGATGCCTGCGCTGTTATGACCAGACTCCGTCGTCTCCGCTCAACGCGGACGACAGTATCCACGTACGCACCCCCATATCGCCACGACGGGGCGTGGAGACCCTGTGCCCATCTCCGCTTCATGCTTTGCCTCGCCACATTAGGCTCTTAGTGAGGTGAAACTCATCGGCCGCCTGAGCTGCATGCTAACGCTGAGCACTGCACCCTGTCCGGCATGGTCATCATGCTCCGCAAGCTCAGACACTACTCGGGTCTCGAATCGTCCGCCTGTATCGTGACGGCTGTGATGTTGCGTGAGGGGCTTTGGATTTCCCCGCATTCTCAGCTATAGGCCTGGGCGACGTACACACGGACCTAATGAATCTCAAGACGCGGCGACAGACTAGTCGGAGCATGAAATCGTGACATCTCCTTCAAGTTGCGTGTTGCGGTGGCTGTCTTGCATCCGTATTGCGCGCGGCTGCGATGTCGTATCTTATACATGGCCTGATGCGAGCGGGATGTTTCGAGTTCAACGTACTCGGTGGCTGAACTAAATTTATCACCTTGAATTTGTTGGTAAACAGCGCGCCGAGAGCTCCAGACTCTATACATGAGCAGATGGCTCTCGCAGCGCGTGTCGTGATGTATTTGTTGGGGCCGGCCGCGTCCGAATAGCTTCAACTGCGATCTCCGAGATCACACCGACAGCGGATGCGGACAGCAAACTTCCGAGTCTGTTGTCTCACACCGCAAAGTCGAAATTGCCATGAGGGGCATATCCACATCGCCGCCAGGCTTGGAACGCATTTGGAGCGAAATGCCTCCACGATCCCTGGGCCTAACGTAAAGGATCTTGTCCTCCGTGGAAAGTTGGCGGCATCGCCAACTTCCATCTCACACAGGCCAGCTCCAAGCCCCTGGCGCCCCACTTTGCTCTGCCGTCAGAGATTGACCGTGGCAGAATCGTGACCTGCAGCCACTGACACGCCACGGTCAGACTCATTGCTCACCGCCCGCCATCCTTGGCTAGGCGCCTGTTCCCCCAACGTCGATCTGCCTAACGAGCGGCGATTGTGAATAGTTGGTCTGAGAGTCCGTTGCCAAGTGTACATGAGGCTAACCCCCATTGCGGCCCACTCCGAGGGCTGCGGCATCCCAAAAGCAACACGGCTCACAGAGTTATGAGGCCGTGTCGACAGGCGATGTTTCATAAAAGTGCTTGACGACGACTTGTGCTCCTGGTTCATTCCTTACCCCTTTCGCGCCTCCTCGGGGCCAAGTTTTCCATCGAGCGTCACGACTTCGGTTGCACAGCGGCTAGTCAGTCACGACGGTTCCCAGATCATGGCCTCACGCAGTGTGCTCTGACTAAATGCAAGAGGAGTATTTCCGGAGCCTGTCTCATTTTGCCTTACGCTCACATTGACGACTTGAAGCTGCAGTCATACGTGCTGCGCTCTCGTGATTATAACAGCGATGATATTATATATCAGAACATCAGAAACTCACGCACGCAGATATTGACAATGAGCATCAGGCCACTGTTTCCATCACGGCAAATCTTCGACTGCGCGCCCTTTATGCTGGAGCATGTACCTGAAGCACGCATTACATTACGCGGTCGTTGCGAAGGTGACGATGGCCGTTCTAGACGGGAGGCACGGAGACGTGGGCCTGTCAACGACACGACTCGCGTGTTTGGCGTCTCGCTTCTTTGTCGAATCATCTACAGTACCAATGGCAGGCACATCCCTGCTAGATCGGGCTTGCGCAGAGGCCATGGTTCCCAGCTCAATTGCGGGGAAGGCCAGACCAGCGGGCTGGATGCCAACAGAACGTAGTCGACGTCGAGCTGTGAGTATTTCATGGACCTTCCAACAGTCATTCGACGCTGCAGTCTGGAAGCACCGCACCTAAGGTCTGGTTATTCGCGCCAGTTGGAGCGGAAAGGTAAGTGGTCGGGGGCTTCGGGTGGTCCCTGCAAGCGTGTCAGATCTCCAAGGGGTTTGATTCGCGACAGCAACTTTCGCATCCCCACACCTATCGCAATGTGCCCTTTGCGCCCGTATGAGGCTCAAAGATGTCTCCACTCCACCAGGCACCCCACTAACGATGGACGAGCTGATTGCTGCGAGAGTTTCGGCGAAGCAGGTAAAGCAGTGAATGACGCACGGCAGGCCAGTCGGGCAATTTCGCGATTAAGATTGGCATGTTTTCTTTTGTTCGTTGACCAAGCTTTGCACATCCTCACACCGCTCATCCATCGTCAGATCGGAGGCTTGCGCTTGCGACTTCGGTGCGGCCAGCTGACGAGGATAAACTTGGTTTTAGCCCAGTCACCGTCTGCGGAAATCGACTGAGCCGTCCGTCCCCGCTCCGCGTACCCCACCATCCGCAAGCTTCGTTCGACGCCCAGTGTGGAAAATCGTCAGCATCTCCGCCTCTGAAGGCCGGAATGAATCACACTTCCCAGACACGTCGATTTACATGTCAGTATGGTTTCCCCAGCATCTTGACACGCATGCGTTACAGAGATTCGTCCGGATGACTTGAAAGGTGTTGCCACGGTTCTTGTTCTATTTGACAAGCAACATCTGTCAATTCACTTTGACATACTACGCATACCCCTACCACGGTTTCAGCCGGGGCGAAACAGACAGGCTCGACGTACCTAAGTACACCATAACTTTGTCCATAAAAGACGACAATGTATCGCTGGAACCTACCGCGCTGGTTGAACCAAATGCCCGGCGGCCCTGACGTGGCTGCGGGGATGACAGTCGTTAAGTACTAGCCAAGCGAGCCTCCGTTTCCTCGTACAAAGAATCATTCTGCGCCCCTATACGGGCTAGTACGGGCGGCTCAGCGACTGCATACCCCTCAGTACTACCTATTACACGTTGTGCCCTTTTTCATTTGTGCGACCGCGCAGCGCGTTACCTATCCGCGTCCGTTTGCACACCCCAGAGCTTTACCACCCCGCTTTTAGGTGGTTCACCTTGACGCTGGCCGTTTATGGTTACGAATTATGTGCCCAAGGCGGATGCCCTCGAAAGAGCATTACCTTCCCTATCAACCCCACAATTCCCCCCCAGATCCTCAGCGCAGCAGCCATTGATCATGCACAGTATCGTATCGTCTCCACATAAACCAGGCTGGCGAAGCTGATGAATTGCAGATATCGAACCGCTATCACTCCAACAGCCAATGTTCCCCGCAGTGCGGTAAACCCTCGACGCTCGCCCTATACGTCCTTTACGGGGGCTTGCATCTGTATGCATCCTCTCTCCAGCATCAACTGCTGCGCTTCATGTACCCCAGACGTTTTTGAGCTATGGCGCGAAAGCCAATCTGGATAGTGCTTGCCGTTCTTTCCGATATCCACCCATAGTTGGGGGTTGCTCTTACTGTGCTACCGTCCAACCAAGCCAAGCGATAAGGGATCCTCCCTACAACGACGCAGTAACAGGTTTTGTGTACACCTGAGTGAGACTGGTCATCCGAACATCATGAATACATTAATTGGTTCAACACGCCGAGTATATCTGATTGCGGGGGGGTTGGTATTGCACATGCGGAGGAAGGCGCGGACACGACACGCGGCTTCCCTATCGCAACGAACCGTGATAACAACGGCTCAGCAATCCTTTTACCCTATCTTTTCCTAATTCTACCCCTCCACAAACACCAATACTCTCAGAATCCTCATGATTCCCATATGTGCGCTGTGTAACACACCACCGTGCTGCATGTCCCCAAGCCAGCGAGTCGGAGGCGCGCAGCCAGCTTTCGCCCACCTACAACGTGCCCAAGCGAATCGCTATGCATGCACGCAACCCTGCACGCCCTCATGCACTCTGCTCAACAGTTTTCCTCTCGGCTTGCCTCCATACATCAAGATGTGAGCTCAAAAACGGGCTATTATCGCGAATGCGGATGGAAGATGCCGTGATATGGTCGGCCGTCGCGATAATCGGCGCAGGGGATCCAGTTCGGTCCGATGAAGGCCGTCTTGATCACCGAAGGCGAGGCGACGCGGGGCGTTCATACATCGTGAAGTCCCAACGCGCGGGAACGGCATGTACCGTAGATCACAAGTACACCACTCGCAAGCATGAGCTACTCCACGTCTTGCACGCAGAGATCTTCGAAGCTACCACCTACAAGCACGAGTTCTCCGACTCAGTTCACCGCCTGTACAGATGTCACACTTTGCCAGTCCCTTTCTCGGCAGGTTAGGCGAAACACTGAGGTCTGGAACAACTGTCTGAGCGTCATGTCACATCGCCAGCCGAACGCGCGAGAGTATCTTCGGAAATTCATCTTACGAGAACAAATTTTAATGTCTCAGCTCGCGTTTGTGTGCCGAGCCCCAGCTGCAACGGGCGCCACCGTGTCCGATGCGTGGCTGATAGAGCAGGAACATTTCAGGCATGGTGGCGAGTCGCTCAACAACACCTAAACGGTTGAACTGCGACGCTGCTTGCAGCTTAGTCGGCATCCTTTTGTATCGAGAAATTTTTTCCTCCCACACCTCTTCTTCGGGCCACAATGAGTGCAGCTCCCGATTCCGATCAGGGTCTCTAAAGGTACCCGTTCTCGTTACACTCCTCTCGTACCCTGGTGACACAGAAAAATAGTCGCCTGGCGATACTTTCGGGGATTCCAAGACGCACCCTACGCTCGCTTACGCAACAGCGGAGGAACTAAGAGCCAGTGGCGCTTAGATTCGGCTTTAGCGCTGCTTCATGCCCAGTAGCGCGTTGCGTTATCCGCACGGCCACAACATGCGCGAACTGCTTTTAGCACATTGTCGAGACTACAGGCAGATCCCTGAGTGAGGAGTGCAGATGAGACACGTTGGGGAGACACGAGCGGCACTGTGGCTGCACTGGACTAGTAGTTCGTATGGAGCAGCTCAGTGTCTAATCTAGGGTCTCGGTCCTTGAACATGGGCGAGGAGAGCAGGAGGGGAACCTAAGCGCCTGTCCCCTCTTTTCACTCAACTCTATACCGTTGGGCAAGCTTCGTATTCACGAAGCGATATTTGCAGGCAACGTACGTGGGTGTGGCTTGCACCACTGCAAATTTTAATCTCGATATGCCAACAGAATCCTTCCAGATGGACATGAGAATGCCGCGTACCCGCCTCCAACTTCCCAGGAGCTTCAGGTATCTGATGGAGGTGCTGCTCGTCACACAAGTGGACAATCACCCCAGCTCGCCTGCCCCCCCGATCCTTTCCATGTGGGTCGAGCTTAGCACGCAGTAGCCTATCTGCATGTTCTCCGATGCAGGGTTGCAGCATGGCGTCTAGAGAGGACTGCATAGAGGGGATTCGATAGGCAGATATGGTGTTGAGTTCTGCGTCTGGATCTATAATGAGGAAGCTTATCATTATTGGCTGGGAGGCAAGTCTGAAAGCTGCATGCATGATATCAGCCATCGGTCGTTCGGAATGCACACGGCACGCCTCACATATGCGTATGCGTATGCGTCTCATATGAGACGAGTCGAAGAGAAAGTGCGGAGAAGTTGGGCTTGATGTCTTGGAATGGAGCTGGGGTGCGTCAGGTTATGGGGCAATAACAGGGTAAGTATCACGAGTAGATGGCAAGGACTGAGATGCTCGCAGCACAGTATGGAGACTTGAAGCTCCTAGTCTGAAAGACCCTGATATGCAGGAAAGTACTGACGGGGGAGAACATTCGCTCAGGGTCTTTCATGCGACGATCAGGGTCTTGAGGCGGCTACTCGCTTCCTGACACCTTCGCTCACCTGGACCCTTAACCAACCCCGCAGTTCCCGTCCGAAGCTCATAGGATGAGCCGCATATATGCAACCCGACGACATCTGTCTGTCTTGAAAGCCTCATCTCGTTGATCGCGGAGTCGTCTGTAGATCTGCAACATACCTAGGTCGCAATATTGTGGGTCTGGAGAATTGCAGAATTTGCCACCGAGGGACTACGGCCTCAACAAGTTCACCAGATCTTCGCCTCCAGTCTTTGCTGAGAAGCATTGGGGACTGCGTCGTATGCATCGCAGCACTCCAGACGGGCAAAAGTGGGCCATATCTATCCATAGCGTGGAGAACAGTGGAGAACAGTGGAGCAGTGCACAAGCACCCATCTTGTATGCACAACAATCAGTAGGTGGAGCCTTGAACACCCTGCATAGCAATCTAGAGCACCTCGGTCTACACTGCGCGAGCACTACGCTCTCGATGTGTCAGGCTTTTGCAAGCTCGAGGCGGCTTCGCTCGCTTCAACTTGTACGGAGTGGCTCAGGTGAGGTTCTGCGCTATGCAAGAGCTTGGTGTGGGAGGGTGGAATCTTTCCGCAGGGGTCGGTTGGTCGATCGGGCGCTTGGTGAGATGAGATAGCTCAACAATGGTGGCGATAGTTGGACCCTTGTGCGGGCCGCGGAAATGAGTTTCGAGTATCACCTAGCTAATCGTGGGAACAAGACGCGTGTGGGTACGCACAGAGTCGCGTCCGGCCAGGTCGTCTTCGGGAAGTATTACCTTTTCAATATGATCAGGTTGAATGATACGCAGGATGAGCTGTCGCATGAGCGGTTCAGTCAGCGGCGACTAAACGGTGAGGGCAGCGAGTTCAATGGGTGCGAACGCGTCGGGGGAAGGTAGCATGCTGTACGATGACAGATAGCGTCTTGTTGCTTGACTGATCGGCGGCAACACCATGCAACGCCGGGTTGGGTCGCCGCTGAGGGGAAATGTAGTGCTGAGTCGCATATAGTAGGTTGACGCGTGATTGACTTGACAACAGGCACAATGACGGGCATGGCGTTGCTGCCTCGACACAGCAGTGTGCATCAAAGTAGTGCGATCCCAGCTGCCGTATGTCAACCACAACAAGCTCCCGAATCGCTTACCTCGATCCCCAGCAACGTGAGCTCACACCAACAGCGCCAGTCGTGGCGTTGGGTACTCATAGGAAATACGAAGGTAGGCATCGGTCTACGACCCCATAGCACCAAAGAGATGAAGACATATTGCGACAAGAGCTTGGTGGAGGAGGGAATAGATGAAGGTAAGGCTAAGGTAGTATTGCAGGACAAGCCAAGTGAGTGTCACTGTGCCATCCCACCTTATCTATACCTATCTTCCAAGAACAGCATATGTTCTTGGTACTTGCCTACTCCTCCCCTTTCTCTGCTCTCTTCTCTGCCCTCTCCGTTCCTCTTCTTAAGAGTCGGAATCCTCAATCTCTCCGTTTATGCCGCCCTGGGCACAGCCGTTATCGTAGGCATTACCGTAGGTGTAGCGCTGGTTATCGACTCAGTGGTCTCTGCAGGCGGACTCAGATCGCATGGGTGTTTGCCGGTAGGAGGCGTTGGCTTGAAGAGGTTTGCGCACTGCGGTCACATCAGCACACTCGTCATGTCGTCAATGGCTCCAGGCTGAATACGTACGGTCCGTGTGGGCGACGGGCACCCAGCGTTCATGAAGTGGCAGCCGAGAGAGTGGTTTTCCTCGAAGATACAGCGCTAGTTTTCTTCACGTCAGCCTTCTCTTATCTTTCGGGTCGTGCCTTTCTTCATTTCTTCCAGTCCTTTCTTTCTCCTATTGCTGTTCACTTCCCGTCGAAATGTCTTTCCAACGTCCATCCCTGCTATTTTCCTAATTGCCCCATTTCCTCCTTGTGTCTAGAGATATAGGAGAGGAAAGGAGAAACGGGTACGCACATTCAACGCATCATACGCATAACACGGATACGCCATCGTCGCCAAACTCGGACACCCGCAGTTACTCGTAAAAATCGGAATCGGCTCCGTATGCGGCTTCCTCGTCTTGCTCCTGCTGAAGTAGGACGTGATCTCCGTCGGCAAGGTCGCAGAGCTGGTGATCGGGCTCACGGGATCCGTCACCGTGACGTTCGGGGGGATGGGCAGTGTGGGCAGAGGGATGGAGGCGGTGGTGTCGACGACCGTGGTGGTGCTCGCAAGCGTGGGCTCATCGGACTCTGCGTCCGTGGGCCCATCTTGCGGTCGGGGATTCGGTGCCGCCGCCGCGAAGGCTGCGCAGAGGAAGACCAGAGCGATCCGCATGTCGGACGACGATCAGAGGCGCGAGATGGTAAGGATGAGAAAGATACGGTAGGCAGGCACACTGCGATGGAACGGCGAGGCGGGACGGGAACGGCGAGATGCAACGGTTTTCAACGCACTGCGTACTAGGTAAACTACCCAAATGAAGTCAAAGTGGGCTCCCGCTCCAGACTGCCCTTTCCTCCTCCACGCTCAGCTCATCTCCGCGCTCCGCACTCCGTGTAGCCTACACCATAGTATTTTACCTAGCCCGCAACCATTCTCCCTCTTCAGCCTCGCTACATAGACACCGACACGCAAGCTCGCGCCCGGCATCTTCGTCCCCTCCTCCCTTCTTCCCCTCTGCCATATTACGCCCCGGCCATCGCACGCGCAGATTGTCAGGAACAGGTAATAGATGGGCCAGTGTTTTGGTCCACGGAAGGAAATGATCGTCTATGTCAAACGCGTCTCGAGCGGTTTGGGGCCGAGGGGCTATTCTTAGATGCGGTTGTGGGCATTGGGGAGGCAGGATGGGGAAGGGTGGAGAGTGATATAGAGAGGGGATATGGTGGTGGTTTATTTTTATTGTATGGGGAGTGTTGGGAGGTTGTTGGGAGCGGGGTGATTGGTGGGGTTGGTGGTCGGGTAATTTGGATATTTGGGCGTGTAGATTGAATGTGCGAACTTGCGAGGTGGGTTGTGGTACCTTTCGCGGAATGGTAAAAGGTCAAAAAGTCCCCAGGTACTGTGTATTGTCCGTGGTGGGTACGAGTAGCTCCTGTGTTTGTGTTGTCTGTTTCGATTACTCATGCGATGCCGAGAGCGGAAACTACTTTTCTTATCAGAACACCTTACCTCGCAGTATATCGTATTATATGCCGAGCCGTAGCAAAGCTGCACGTCCGCTGCATGTCCGCTGGATGTCCGCTGCGAGATAAGTGGCAGTACCCATCTTGCGGCCTTCGTTTGTGCGCCATATTTCGATATTGATATTGGATGGATAGCGCGTAACGAGCACTTGAGTATATATCAGGCCTGCAGTTGGCGAGTTGCTGCCAACGCAATGCGCGCAGCGGCAACTATGCTAGACATGGTGCGTGGGCCCCGTAGCGCCGCTTTGGGATGGCACCGTTGCACTTGGCCGTTTGGCAACCGCTCTGGAGACAAGTGATGGCTCCAGAGAGAAGGGACAGCCGGTTCCGCTGCGGAAACGGAACTTGCCCTGCACTGCCATGAGCTTGGGACGTCTGGATTGGGAAGGGATAATTCAAGGTCCAGGAAGGGTCTCGCCAGGCAGTGCGGGCGCGGCGGGAGGTGCGGAGAAGGCAGACAGGCAGGGCAGGACACGGTCCACTTTTGTTTCAACATTTTCGATCATGCCATCTCGGGTGCGAGCCTGCACGGTGCTATACGGTCCGCATTCGTTGCAGCATACGTCAGAGCGCTTACTTTTGGTGGGGACTGCCATGGATGGTTGGGCGAGGCTCTAGGTGATGTGATGGGAGGGGTTTGAGGGTTGCATGATGGTGGGTTGGATGGGTGTGGTTGTCCGAACGGTGGAAGAGTGCTGATAAGGAGCGGAAAGCGTGGCGGTACGAGGGTACGGGGAGTGACTTTGAGGTACTTGGGGTTTTTGCGGAATTGCCCCGCTCTGGCGCGCCCATGGAATTGCTTTGAGACGGGTGGTAAGGACTAGAGTGTCAATGATGTGGGGGAGGGCCATTTGTTGGGATCGGTAGGATGATCGATTTTTGGGGTGGTGGTGTTGGGAGGTAAAGAGTGGCGGGGAGGTCCGATGTTCGGCGGGATGGAATTAATGGGAGATGGATGATGTAATCCGGTCATGTGATTGGGCGGGTGGACGTCGGGAGCTTGAGCTTGGGCCCTGTCTGCCCTTCCATGACGAAACTTTGTGAAGGAAGCTTCCAGCTGTCAAACCGCACGTCGGGTCCAGCACCACGCATCGTGTAAGTGTCTATCGCCATATAGCTCTTACAACTTCAATTATCTAACACAAATAGCTAAACATCCACAATGGCGCCCTCCAGAGCCCTCCTCTTCACCGCAGCAAAGCACACCCTTCGCGCATCTCCGTCCACACATCTCCTCTCCACCTCGTGTCGCATGGGCATCATACAACCGGCAGCACACCGATTGCTCGCACCCCGCCTAGCAGCCCTACACTCAGGCCTAACCTCCCCATCGCTGACACGAAGCATCCCCGCATTTCCGTGTCCGCCGAGACGAGCGTATTCGACGCCCAGCGCGCCGCCACCCGAGCCGCCGGATTACCTGAACGAGGCCGAGTTACGCATTTTTAATAAAGTAAAGGTGGAGCTGGAGCCGGTGCGACTTGAGGTATGCGATTCCTGGGTTGTCTGACGTGCATTCGGAGATTGGGTGTGCGGTTGGAGAGGGGATCATATGACGAGATGAGATGCCACTCCTTGTGCGTTGGGCATTGCGTTGCGGCGCGTTGGCGAGACCGATCGCTGCATGAACAAGACGCATGTCATACAACCCCGCATCATCTGCCCTCCTTGCATCGCACAATCACCCCCTATACCGCTTACATGCAACCGAGCAATCGATGACGCAAATCCTGAGGTGAAGGAATTCGGCGCTGACGTTTCGTGTGTGTTGTGCAGGTCCAGGATATCAGCGGCGGCTGCGGAACCATGTATGCGCTTGAGATTGAGAGCCCCAAGTTCCAAGGCTTGACGGTTTTTAAGCAGCATAAGATGGTGAATGAGGTGTTGAAGGAGGATATTAAGGGGTGGCATGGGGTGCAGCTGAGGACGAAAGCTGCGTAGAGAGGAGACTAGGAGGAGGGGGAAAGGGAGAGGGGACTTGTACATATAGGTGGGTGTTGTATATTATTATATATATCATGATACGAAGGGGAATCGGTGATTCGGAGGAAGGTTTTCATGTAGTGTAATTCTGATTTGCGCAACTCAATCGTGATCCTCGGATGAAGAAGGATCGAGCGAGGCGATGAAAAAAGCTGGCTGCAAGCGGCGTGTGTCATAGTCAACAATTGAGTGTTTGAAACATGACTTCGAATTCATATCTGACTGGCATAAGGTGAGAGCCACCTTTACAAAAATGTCAACAACATATTCCAAGACATTTATCCCTTACAACACCAACTTTTTCGACACGCCAGAATACCTTGCTTACCATCACACTGACTACAACTCGACGAACCCCAAGTCCTTTGCGCACTGCGGCATCTTGACCGGTCCACCCAGCTCCACCGGCAATTCCCACTGCATTTCCTTCTGCTCAGCCGCCCGCTTGCTCTTCTTGTACAGTCTCAACCATACAGCGTCGGCATTCCTGCTCTCCATCGCTTTCTTGACCTCGGGCTTTTCGAGAACAGGATCGAGCATATCTAACACATCGTCGAAAAGCACGTCTTGAATATGCACGTGTTGTGAGATGGCACAGAGTAGTCGCACGAGGGCATCCCATATCATGCGTGTAGGGGCGTTCACGTAGAGTTCTGGTCGAGAGAGGAATGTGTCGTTTGAAGGGGAGGAAGTGGTGATTCTACCGGTGCTCGTATGAATGCTGGTGCCCGACTTGGACTGTGTAATGTTTGAGAGGTCGATGAGGCGAGTGGGCTTCCTCGTGCTGGTTTGCGGTTTGCTGGTGTCTTTTTTGGTGATTGTGCGTTTGTAGATGGATTTAAGAAGCTCCCATGCGCTTTCGATTCGGGTTTTCATGAAGTTTCCCGCATGCGTACACATTAGGCCTACGATATCTAAGGCATTCGCCACGATGTATGCCTCCGGGTCTTCCAGACGCGGAAGCAAAACAGGCCACAGCGTGTTGATGAGTGGTAGGAAGGAGTTTTCATGCCTGGCCAACGCGGGGATCGTGGTATGCAAAAGTGAAAGTAGGGATGTTCTGAGCGCTGGTGATGATGATGTAAGGTAGTGCTGTGTTAGATCTGAAATCTTGAGGAGGATGTCGAACGTACGGGGAGCGGGTGGTGGTGGGTCTTCTGGTGGCTTCTCGTCGGTCGGTGGTGGATCTTGGTCTCCTGGGAGGGTGGTTTGTTGTTTGAATTCTTCTTCGGTCAATTCTTTCCAGGGCTTTTGAGGGAATGAACCCGCGGGAAGTTCTTCAATGTCTTCCTTTGTGGCGAGGAAGTCGGCTTCGAGCTTTCTTATCTTGGCGAAGAATTCGAGGATTATGGTCTCATCGTCCTGCTTTTTGATGTCTGAAGGTTGATCGGATGAATCAGTGATGGCGAGCTGAGGCGCTTTGACTCCCTCTTCCGCCATTCCCTTAAGTACTGCGAAAAGAAGCTCGACGAGCTTCGGATAGCCATGATATCTTTCCAGTGCTCCGAAAATACTGCCGACGAGGTCATCCAGGTATGGTAACAGTGATGGTCCACATAACCGCATCATCATCAGAAGGACTTGGGGTGCCTGTGGTGATACATCACCATAGCTGAGCCTTAAGCCTACGGCGTTGACAATGTAATCAACATTTGCTATAACGAGTTCGCTAGCGCTGGAATAGTCGCATGACTCTGCAATTATGTTGAGGCAAGTAATGGCGTGACTCCGAAGGCCTGGATTCGCGCTTCCTAGGTGATGGAGGATCGGATACAGCGTCTCGCTCAGCTCAGCGCGGAACTCGGTCTTATACTTTGTTGCTTGCAGCGCCAATACTTCAAAAGCCAGCGCCGGAAAATGCCAATGTGAGGCTGTAGCAGCGTCTCGTTCGTTGAGGATGGTCAGCGAGTGAGAATAGAGGTTGTCGAGCAGTTCCTCCTGCGGATGTGAGGCGCCGATGTCGATGAATTCACCCAGAGGGGGGTTGGCCGCCATTGTGTCCCGGAGAAGATTGACCGAGAGCCAGAAGCTCGCTAGTCGACTCTCTTCACTACCCACATCCAGACCGTTGACTAGGTCCTCTGTTACAGTAACTGCGGTGTCTGATCGTGCCAGCTCTCCCAGCAGGAGTTTGAACTCTTTCATCATTTCCTCCTGTCCTTTCAATCGAAGTCGCAGGGGCTCAAAAGATGCAGATGTAGCCCTGCTAAGCACAAGCCCACTGTCAACTGTGGCGTTGGAGGCAGTCTCGACAATAGACGTTCCCTTTGCGTCCGTCAAAACAGCCGAGACACCATCGCGGAGACTGACTGCTAGAAGATCGTTCACCATGACGTTGTTATCGGCCAGTAACCGGAGCGTCACTGAGATCTGATGAATGATCTGCCTTCGGCCTGCATCGTCCTTTGACTGCATCAATCTGGGCAGAGAAATTATCCAACCGTGGAGACTTTCCCGTAAGAGGTCCGAGAGTTTGTCATCGGTTGAGAGCATGATCTTTAAGTCTTTCTCTACCGTGTCAGAAGACTCTCCTCGTCCCGCCAGCGTCACCATCGTCTCGATGACCATGCTCACGCAGTCTGCAAGAGACGTTCGACACTCTTGTATGACTGTGAGACAAAGGCCAAGTAAGGCCTGGCGGACCTCCGACTTGTTATGGTTCCGCAGCTTGAGAATGTTGGCTAGAGCGATCTTGATCTGCGAAGCAGTTGCTTGCAGCCAGGATGATGACCGTACGACCTTGCTCGTATCTTGCGAAGACTGCGGACCGGTTTTAGGTAGGTCCTTCGTTTCTCTGTCGCTGATTAAGCGAGTGAATAACGCGGAGAGCGATACTAAGCCCCGTTCAAGGACCCGAAAGCTGGCGCGATTGCTGCTGCTGGGAGTAAGAACTTTTGTCAATGAAGAAACTATTCGTGGCAGGAAGCTCGCGAGAGCATCCTTATCATCGATAGCCGTAATCAACGAGCTCATCGTAGTTACAGCTTGGAGCTTGACAGGGTTCGAGTTGCTACCCGTAACGCTGTCCAGGATGACGAGAACAGCCTCTCCCAAGGCGGGGATATTTGCTGTTGCAGTGAGCTGCTGTTTCCCTGGAGTTGTGCGAGAGACCTCGGTGAATAGCTCTCCTATGCACTTAAGAGCCAGTGTCTGGAGTTCTTCAGACGACCCGGCTATGCCATTCTCAGCAGATGACGGCTTAGCCATGAAGGTGAAGAGAATCAGAAGCTGGCCGGAGAGCTCAGGAGCCAATGCCCCGCCCCATCCGGCTTTGAGAAGAATGGAGATGCATTCTAGACAAAGCTCTAGAGCACGAACGGGCACTGTCCGGGAGATGCGAAGGACCTGAGATATCGGCACGAAGACGTATTCGGCGAGTCTTGCATCCAGCGCGCCAGGTATGGCGGTCACTGTTTGAAGTGTGCTCGATAAGGCAGTGAGAGCTTTGGTAAGATCACTCCGGGCGCTCGGCCGTTGAGGAAGGCTTGCAGTGGCCTGTAGCACTTCTACAGAAGCCGCCTTCAGCTGCGCAAGTCTTAGTAGGAGAAATGGCTGTCAAGAGTGCGTGCATACCTGGAAAAACGTTTGCTGCCTCTCCATAGTGTTGGGATGAGTCCATCCAGCAGGCTGCGCCGACTATGTAGACACATAGAGGTGCAGCGGTCGCCTAATCGGGCCTAGGCGGGGAATGCTCGGTGAAGGTATTGAGCTTCGCTAGAGTCAGCTGTCGCGGGTCGGCTCAGCACGATTGCTTCCACATGTGTATTGTAGATATTTGCAATTCGGACTTGTGCGTGTGTGACGGTGAGAGAGCAAGACACTCACTTGACGAACATAAAGTGAAAGGGTCGGGATGACTAAGGTGGTCGGGCCGCAACAGCGACAGCACAGAGCGCGTCGGTCCAAGCGCGTGTTCCTCATCGAAGCTCCCCTCGAGCCCACGTCTGACGCCGCCATCTCCCACCACCACCGCGCGAACCCACCCACCACCACGGGCCCCCGCCGCGTAATTGCTGCATCCACGCGCCGCTGCAGCCACCCAAACCGAACGATACCATCCACCCTCTGCGACGCGCGACGGCGACGGCACACGCGCAGTCACGCGAAATGGCGACACGCAGCCGGCGGAGCGCCGCGCCTGCAGTCGTCGAAGAGGAGGAAGAGCAGGAGGGCGTCCACAGCCTCAAGTTCAAGCAGTCGCTCGTCAGCAAGCCGGGGAAGTCGATTGGCGTGGCGGAACTGTTGACGCGCCTCAAGACGCTCTGCGACGAGCTGCGGGACATCGCCCAGGAAGAGGCCGACACCGAGTCGCTCACGCCCAGCGCGAAGGAATTGGCCCACCACAGCCTGATACAGCACAAGGATGCCGGCGTGCGGGCCTGGACGGCCTGCTGTCTGGTCGAGATGTTCCGTCTGTTCGCGCCGAATGCGCCCTACTCTGGTTCCCAGCTGAAGGTACACATTTGCCAGCACACGTCAGTTAGATGCGGCTAACCCATGGCCAGGATATCTTCACCCTGATCGTAGTCAAGATCCTGCCGCTCCTCGTCGACCCCTCCCATCCCTACAACAGCCAGCACCTGTACATGCTCAAGTCGCTGGCCGAGTTCAAGAGCATCGTCATTATCACCGACATTCCCGGCTCCGCCCAGCTGACCAATGCGCTGTTCACGACCTGCTTCGACGTGCTCTCAGGGCCTTCGCGGGCGTCAAATGGGGAGGAACTGAGCAAGAACGTGGAGCACCACATGACGGCAATCCTGTCGATCCTGATTGACGAGGCGCCGGTCATCTCTTCAGACCAGGTGGACGTGATAGTGGCGCAGTTTCTGTGGGCCGATCCAATAACGCTGGGAAGCTCTGCAAAGGGAAAGAAGAATGCTCCGGTGGATACGAAGCAGTCGACTCTGCTCCGCAAGGAAGCGCCACCCGCATACAACATGGCCAAGAACCTGTGCAACGCTTTTCCAGAGAAGATGGCGCGTCTATTTGGGACCTACTTCGGCTCCGTGATTGTGGACTTCGCTAATGGACCCTCAAAAGGTCCCCGAAACCGAGGTGGCAGCGCAGACGATTCGGACGATGACGAGGCCAAAGGACCTTCGGAGGAAGATATCAATGACGCTAGCAAAGCCCACCGCCTGTTGCGAGAACTATGGAGATGCGCGCCGGGTGCACTTCAAGAGATCATACCCCACATGCAGGAAGAACTGGGTACCGAAAACGTCCAGCTGCGCCAGCTTGCGACCGAGACGTTTGGCGACATGATTGCTGGTATTGGAGCGGCTGGCCCACCACCGCCTCCTGATCTCGACCCGGCTGCATACCCCTCACAAAGTCTTTCTCATTCCTCCGTGCGCACCTACAACTATCTTACCACACCTGCATCGCTGAACTCGTTTGTGTCGCATTACCCAGGCGCCTATCACACCTTTCTCTCGCGCAAGATTGACAGATCGCCCATCATCCGCGCTTCATGGACCACTGGAATCGCTCGCATAATCATGACTTCTGCCGGGGGCGTCGGGCTTGACCCTGAGGAGGAGCAGAAATTGCTCAAATATCTCGCCGAATCTCTTGTTGATAGCGACGATCGCGTCCGCTTGACTGCTGTGAAGGCGATCGAACACTACGAATTCGACGACATAGTTCAAAAGCTGGGGAGCAATGGGGGCATGTCTCAGCCTGGATCTATCCTCTCTAACCTCGCGGACAGAGTGAAAGACCGAAAGCCCGCAATTCACACCGCAGCCATAAGGTTGCTTGGGAAGATATGGGGCGTAGCTGCAGGTGCTATTGCAGAAGGGAATGTAAGAATCACTGATTTGTTCGGACCCATACCCTCCAAAATCCTGGATGCATGCTACGTACAAGATCCTGGAATGACTGCTCAGGTCGATCTCACTCTGTACGAAATGCTTCTGCCACTCAACTATCCGCCAATGAAGCCCAGACCAGCTATGAATGGGGGATCCCAAGTGGTCAAGGACAGCCAACCCAGCGGAGACCAAGGTTATACCGAGGCCGACCTGGACAAAATTCGCGCTGAGCGGCAGCTTGTGCTCATCCGTGGGCTGGAAGAGAAGGCCAAGAAGGTGTTCTTTGCCAACCAAGGCAACCAGGTTGCGCATTCCACATACATGGAACACTTCTTGAAGCTATGCGAACAATACAACGGAGGCGTTATGGACAACGGCGAGAAGGAGATCAAGACGAAACTCGACGGACTCATTGCATACTATGCAAAGACACTGCCGGAATCTTCCCGCGTCATCGAAGATCTCTGGAAGTTTGCAAAGGCCCACGATCGCCGAAGCTATGCGCTGATTCGCTTCTGCATGTCTCCTGAAAGCGACTATCGGAAGATATTCAAGTCCATTGTAGGTCAGCAGCTTATATACTGCTTCCCTAGCTAACCCACTTGTAGAAAGAACTACGCAAGAGGATCGAAGAGAATCCACCCAGTCCTACCTTACTTGAAACTCTAACCCCACTTCTATACCGTGTCAGCCTTCTCTGCTTCAACAAGAGCCACGTCCCAGCCATTATCGAGTTTACGCGCACTGACGACAAGGGCCTCGGATCCACAGCGCACGAAGTGCTGAAAGAGATCTCTACAAAGCATCCCAAGGTTTTTTCTATGCACGTCAAAGATCTGTGCAAGACACTTGAACATGAGGCACCCACAGAAAAGACTCCGAACCCGCCCGGTGCGGTGGATGATCTCAAAGCTTGCGCCAGCTTTGCGAAGAAGTTTCCCAAGGATGTCCCACTGAATGGGAAAGATAGCCGGAAATTGGTGCAAGGCTTGCTCAACTTTGCGCTCTATGGTACACCTGCAAAAGCAGCGAAGCATGCCATTACCATCATTATAAGCAGCGACAACAAGAAGGAGGCGCATGCGAAGGAAGTCCTGAAGAAGAGCATCAAAAACTTCGATTACGGATGCGATCATTGGCTGACCAAGCTTGCGGCTATCAGCCAGCTCGTGCTCCTTGCACGGCAGGAATGCGAGGATGACATCGACACTCTGGTGGCAATCGCTGTTGAGAACGTTCTGCTCAATGCTCATACAACATCTCCTGAAGCGGAGGAGGAATGGATGGAAACACCAGATGACGACATGGCCGCTCGGACGTGGGCTTTGAAGATTCTAGTCAACCGGTTACTCTCATTCCCTGAGGAGGCGAATTTGTCTGACACGGCGGCCCCTGTTTTCAAACTCCTCAACCGAATGGTAAAGGAGGGCGGTGAATCCTCCAAGAAAAATGCTACACCATTAGCGCACCGTAACCGTCAGCGACTTCTCGCAGCCAATTTCCTCCTGAAACTCGCTTGTCAGCGTCGCTTGGACAGCCAGATTATGCCAGCGGACTTTAACGAGCTCGCACTCGTCACACACGATGGGTGCCTACAGGTCCGGAAGGGATTCGCATTGAAGCTGATGAAGTATCTCGGCCAAAACCGACTTACCACCCGTTACTACAGCATTCTCTTCCTTTTCGCTCATGAGCCCGATGCAGGCCTCAAAGAGATTCTTATGACCTGGATCCGGTCTCGACGAGCCATGTTCGCGTCTCGCAAGGAGACTGTGCTAGAGACGTCCGTCTTCGCGCGTTTGCTTAGCCTGATCGCTCATCATCCGGATTTTAGCAATGAGGAATCCATCTTAAAACAGATGTCCTCGTTCATACTATACTACCTCAAGTGTGTTGCAACCGAGGAGAACCTAGCCCTCATTTACCACATGGCCGGGCGGGTGAAGACGATCAAAGACGCCATCGATCCCTCGGGGAAAACAGACGAAAACCTGTACATCCTATCCGATCTGGCGCAAGCGCTCATCTTGCTCTGGGAAGACCAGAATGGATGGAGCATGCAGACGTTCCCTGGCAAACAGAAGCTACCTGGTGGCATCTTCAAGCCTCTTGAGAGCCACGAGCGCGGCCAAGAGATTGCTCAAAAGCAGTACATTGACAAGGACTTTGCCGAGGACCTGGAGCCGCTCGTACGCAAGGCCATCAAGAGCAAGAAAAGGAAAGCTGGCGACGGTGTGGAAAAGCCACGCAAGAAGGTCAAGGGCGAGAAGAAAGAAAAGGTCAAGGCAGAAAGAGTCACCAAAACACCGAAAAAGAAAAGGAGAGCGGCGGAGAGTGGAGAAGAGGACGACATGGAAGAGGGAGCCGCGCCGTCTAGTGGGCCTACAAGGAAGAGTGACCGCAGGAGCGGAGCAAACAAGAGCTACGTCGAAGTCTCCAGCGACGAGGACGAAGCTGATACCGGCGCTGGGGCCGAAGAAGTCGACGTCATGTCTGAGGCAGAGTCGCAAGAGTCGGACGTCGAGATGCAAGAGGCCGAGAAATCGCCTGCCGCAGAGGCTGTCCAGGATGCCACATCCGAGTTGTCAGAAGAAGAGCCAGAACAAGAACCCGAACCCGAGCCCGTGAAGAAAACACCTAGAGGCAGACCACCGAAGAAAACGAACGGCGTGACATTCTCGTCGCCCACTTCATCGTCCGCCCCTCGGGGCCGAGGCCGTCGGAAAGCACCTGCGCCCGAACCAGTCGAAGAGCCCACTTCGGCTAAAGCTGGACGTAAGAAAGCAGTTGCACCTGAACCCGTTGAAGAACCTACGCCGGCTGCATCTGCTAAGTCAACGAAACAGGGGAGAGGCAGACCGAAAAAGGCCAAGGTGAACGGGGCTGCTGATCCGGTGACTTCGAGTCCGGCGGCGAATGGGACAGGGGCGGTGAGACGAAGTGGGCGGACTAAGGGTTAGTCCACTTCTTGTCGATCGGGTGGTGTGTATGCATTTCTTATCGTCACGCATAATGAATGTAAGAACTGTTCCTTCGGTTCGCCGCCTCTTCTGTATCTGCTATTTCGAATTCGGAATTCCCAACTTAAAAGTGCGAGGGTCTGGATGGGTGTTCTCAAATGGTCGGATGAGCAATGAGGTGCAAGTCGGAAGCGTGTTTGTGTTTTTCTGTTTCCCCTCGCGAGATTCTTTTCAGTAAGCTGCGTGATACCTGGTGCTGTGTATAGGGAAGGGGTGCGGCATTTGTCTTTACCTGAACAGGCATGTTTCTGGATTCGTGTGCGAGTCGTCTACGGAGGATGGGCAATGAGGAAGGTCGTGTAGGATAGAGAAACATATACAGACTGAATTTTTAGTTAGTTAGGTTACTGCTGAAATATCCTGAATTTCACCTGTGCCTGGCGTGAAACCCCTGTGTTTTTCCGTCCCGCTGTATTAGTGCTTGTTCGCAATCTAAATGTACTACCCGTACGTCATTACATCCCAGTCGTTATATCATGTCTCATGAATGCGAAATGCGAATGCAAAATGCCGCCAGATCATGTAAAATCCCAGGTCCATCCCAGCCAGTCCCGTCAGATGTACCAAGCCTACCTTCCGCCCAGCCAGTGTTTCTCCCTTTCCCACCTCACTCAGGACGACCCTCACAACCCGCGCCCTAAATAACACCCCCCCTCTCTACCCCACCCCCAACCACCCTCCCATAATTCCCAGGAAAGAGCCCCTTACTCCCCGCATACACCCCCCAGTACCAATCCCCATTGATATCCTCCGCCTCGGTGATCTCGGCGAAGCGCGGAAAACTCAGTTCGTCGGTCACGCCCGCGGCGGGGAAGTAGGACCAGCGGGCTTGCACGCGCAGGCCGACGCCGCCGTCGGGCGGGAACTGCCGGTGCTTTTGCTGCGAGGGGAGAGAGGAGATGTCGGATTTGTGGTGGGGGGAGGAGGTGGTGGAGGAGTATTGGTGCCGCGTGCCGTCGGTGTCGCGCCAGGTCCATTTGTCGTTTGGGTCGCGGGGGGCCTGATGGGAGGAAGATGGGAAGGAGGATGTTGTGGGTGACATGGTGGAGGAGGTGAATGTGTCCGCGTCGCGGAGGGAGAGGCCACCGACTAAATCGCGGACCACGACGCGGCGCTGGCCACCGTCCCTATCTTCGAAACCTACGACGACCATGCGGTGGCCCCTTAGGCAGCGCCTCCAACCGTTTATCCCGTCTTCGACGCTGATTCGACCGGACACGACGAGTTTCTTGTAGCAGGAGGTACAGATGTCGTAGTCGCCGCCGTTACACGTGGAGCAATGATACCGCGTGTGAGAGGGTGGAATGGGATACGTGCAAATGTTACAAAGTGTGGTGAAGGTTAGGGGGCGAAAAGTGCTGTTTGCCAGCGTGACGTGGCCGGGGCCGCCGATTAGGGAGGCTGATCGGGGTGTGAGAGGGGGCGTTGTGGGTGGTGAGGAGTCGAGGGGATAGGGAGGGGCAAGGTGGTCGGGTCGAGGGGAGGTTTGGGGAGCGGTGGCGATGGCGTAGGATGTGGAGGGGGGCGTGTGGTCTTTGCCGACGTGCGTGATGGGGAGGAGGGCGTGTGTGCAGTGGCGGCCTTGGTTGACGCAGTCATTGCAGTAGCCCCATTCTCCTTCGTTGCAGTAGTCGCATTTCCAATAACATGCATTTGCCCATTTACTGCAGACGTCGCAGAATACACCGGCCTCCAGCCTCCGGTCTGGGTCGTCTTCGCTGACGAGCGTACCGGGAGTTGTGGCGCTTTCGATGAGCTGGACTTGGGGCTTTCGGTATTTGTGACCGCGGAGGATGTGCGGATACTCGTGGGAAGGAGGATAGCCGCCCGGGGGAGCTTGCTTCTGATATAGGGGCCAGGCAGCCCAACCAAAGCCATACCAATGCTTGCAACCTTTCTTGCCACGATAGCAGGGTTGGCAGAGGTTGAAGGTCCCACCGTCGCAACGGGAGCAATTGTAGTGCAACTCGTACTCAATGTGATCTTTGTTACAGGATCGACAGGTAACATGAGGTTCGGGGTACAAAGTCGGTGATGGTGCGGGCGCAGGCGCGGCTGCTAATGACGTTGGGCGCGAGCGTGGTTCAGGTTGCGACGGATCAGTGGTGGAGCGTGGAAACGCCGGAGGCGAGTTCATGGGGGGTGTGCCGGTATGTGAGGGGCAGGCTTGTCGTGAACCCCCAGGATCTGTTGTACGACGAGACGAGGGAGGTTGTGAGGGTGTTGTAGCTGGAGCCGCCGCCAACGGAGATGAAAACGGAGCAGCGACCACTGCCACAGCGCTTGTTGGGCTCTCAGTCGTCGTAGGCACATTGAACGCTGACCTTCGAGGCGAATTCGGATTGGAGGACGAAGCAGTCTGGAGATTGTTCCGGAATTGTTGCCGCTCCTCCAATGTCGTCCGCTGTTGGGTATCGGATTGCCGCCTTCTTGATGGAGCCGCAGTCCCTGAGGCCACTGGTCTGGAAACAAGATCAGTCGACGAGATACTGCCTTGTCGAACGGCGGAGACCGCCAAAGGAGCAGGACGCTCACTCCGTGTTGACCTCGCACTTCCCTGGCTTGATGAGCGACTATGTCGTGTGCGTCCGCCTTGGTTTGCAACACCAAGAAGACCAGGTCGCGATACTGGAGGCCTGTTGTCCCGATCCCGAGGAGTTGATGCACCGCTCTCTGACCGTATGTGAGGCCTTCTCCTTGCTTGATCTTCTTCGCGGACGGGAGGACTCCGTATCTCAGGCGTAGAATGGCCGGACGTGTTGACCTGCCCTTCTCTTGCTAGGCGTTCCCTCCTCTCCCGCCTTTCGCGATGACGTTCTGTCTGCCTCCTCCTGTATGCCTGTGCAATCCGCTCGCTAATCTCATCCTCTTGCGCAACATCGATATTGTTCAGGTCGATGCCATCTAGCAGTCCATCCTCCATGATCTGCCGCATAATCTCCTCTTCCATCTCTTGCGAATCCAGCTCCGAGGCGCTAAGCAGCGATCTCAGACTGGACTGATGCTCCACCACGCGCGGAGGCATAATCTCTCGCGGCGCAGAAGTTGCAGGCGGATTCCGACTCCGCGACCGTCTATCATCCGCACTCCTTCGTGTATCCCGACTTCCATCCCGCCCTCGATCAGCACTCCGCTCTCTCCTCCTCCGCTCCCTCGGCGGCTCCAGCGTATTCCCACTCGAACTCCCATTCCCGGTCTCGATCCCGACCTCCCTCAAACTCAACGCCTGCACACTCTCAATCATCCTCCTCTCCTCCTCGTCACCCTCCCCACCCCTCCGCCTCAACTTCGGCAAAACATTATCCCCATAGCGAAACTTCTCCCTATCCGCTTTCTTCTCCTCCTGGCTCTTCCCCCGCTCCGGGTTCGCCTGTATAAACATGTCTAGCAATGTGGTAACCGTCGCATTGGGCTGCGTGGACCGCACCGAGGCGCGACATGACGGGCAGGTGTACGGGTGCAGCGACGTCGCGGTCGAGGCTTGGAAGGCGAACCATTCTTTCAGGCAGGCGCCGCAGAAGGTGTGCAGGCAGTCGAGGAGGGTGAGCGGTTGGTAGAGTAGGTCGGTGCAGATCTGCGGGTGAGAGAGGCCTGTTAGTAGGGATGCCCTTGATATGGTATCTACGAAACAGTCCGTTTGGGAAGGAACAAACACTAGCTGTGCATATCTCGAAGGTCTTTCGATAATCAGATAGCATTTCTTCACCATCCAGTCGCGCTCGAAACCGCGAACATGACGTCCCATGCGAAACCCCCAAACCATCCACCCGCACCCACAGCCCCCTCGCCTCCGCACCCCGCTCAAAACCAGAAACACAAACTCACCGAGCACGTCAGCTCCTTCTCCAGATCAATCGGCGCAGGCCCTACATGCCCGTCCTCTGCCATAGCTCGCAAGTGCACCTTGGAGAGAAACAGCTGTCGCCTTCGGGTTGCGGCTGTGGCTGGCGTGCAGTCCAGGTCGCCAGCGTTGCAGTCAGCGAACAAGCGCTTGGCGAAGGCGGAGGCGTTGACCAAAGGCGAACCATTGCCCGCCCTGCTAATCCCACCCCACAAACAAATCCATATGCAAGCGAGTGGAAGCGTCGGATATTCGGGTCCGCGCAAGGAATCGAGGTGCTGAGCGACCAGGTAGGTAAAGGTGCGATGTCATACATCACGGTACCTCATCTCGCGTGACCTTCCGCTTGGCTTTGCTTTAGTCATTCGGAGCGCCCCCAGCCCTCGTCCTCGAGCAAACACCAGCATGGCACTGCGCCGAGGCTGCGAGATGCAAACGTGATACTCGCGCTGTTTGCTACAAGATGTGTTTCTGGTTCCGTCGATCGGGGGTCGTCACCTCCTGATCAATGCGTGGTGAAACGAACCCGGATCGTTGCGTCCCGAGTGGTTCTATAAACGGATTCTCCACCTTAGATCTCAGGTTTCGAAACCTGAGAATTTAGGTATGACAAGCTTTGTATCCTGGTGATAATGATCTATAGCAACAGCTTGGTCGGTATGGTGGCGTTCACGTGATAGCGACCACACCGCCAGAGCACATTTGACCCCGTGCGCAAAGACTCTTGAATGTGAAAGGCTATCATGACTTTGCATGAGCCGCTGTCTGTCCAAATCTACAGAACAGATCATAGTCTTCTGCGGGCAGCCGAGACGCAGGGTCCGTACCATCATCTGGGGCAGAAATGCTTTTGCAATGCGAGAAGCGGGACTGGTCTTAAAAGGTAGAATCGTATATTAAAGGAGCGAAGTGAGGTACAGGGAGAAGTCGTAGCTACAAAGAACATTCCATTCCACTATCCGTCACTCCCAATTCGTGTGCAGATCAACTGCGGACTATTTACAATAAATACATATACTAAGAAGGAAAGACCGTCCCAGATTCATATTCTTATGCGTCCTAGGGGAGTAAAAGTGGTCGTTGATCACCCAGCGCTTCAGCGGTCACCGTCTTCACCAGTGATGCGCTTACTGGGTGGCACCAGCGGCCGCGGCACCAGCTTGCTGGCCCTGTGCCTGAGTGGCGCCAGCTTGGCCTTGAGCCTGAGCAGTACCGGCTTGTTGGCCCTGAGCGGCACCAGCTTGAGCAGCACCAGCCTGTTGGCCCTGAGCGGGAGTCTGAGCACCGGCTTGCTGTCCCTGGGCGGGAGTCTGAGCACCAGCCTGTTGTCCCTGAGCAGGAGTTTGAGCACCAGCCTGTCCTTGAGCGGGAGCCTGGGCGGCACCTAATAAACAACTCAGCCATGTATTCATTCATGTCCATATGGAGAAACGTACCAGCAGCACCACCGTTCACAAGACCGTTGCCAGTTCCGGCAGCGAGCGCGTTGGCAGCATCAAAGGCAGCCTGGGGAGTTCCGGGGGTCTGGCCGGGCTGTGTCGGGCCGTTGGATTGAACACCACCGATAACACCAGTGTTGTCACAGACAGTGGGGCGGACGGCCGCACCGGGCTGTCCAGTGGAGGCCATGTAAGCGTCGATGTTGGGGAGCACTGGAAAGTAGTTAGTTATACCGATCGCTGCCGAGGAGCTTGAGGAGTGGCATACCGTTAGTGCAGCGGTTCTGGTTGATCAGATCAATGTTGGCAACCGCAGCACGGCCCTGAACCGACATGATCTGGAGCTTGTCGACGACATCCTGGAAAGCACCGCCGGTAGCGAGGGTGCTGTTGGCAGCAATGACATTCGGGTCAGTGCCGGTGGCGCGATCAATGATGGCCTTGTGGTTCAGCTCATCGACCTCGGCGTTGAACGCAACAGTCGCGGCCTGCTTGAAGGCAACATTGTTCTGGATGCTGGCGCCCGTGTTGAGGAAGTTGGATACCATCGAGGTATCAGCCATCCAGTTTGCGACGGCCGTGGCGAGATCGGCCTGGGTAGGAGTCTGGCCTGCTGCTGCGGCCGCACCCTGTTGGGGGGCGTTCTGAGCGCCAGTCGCGCCCGGCGGGGTCTGAGCCTGAGCAGCGCCCTGCTGAGTCTGTCCAGTAGCAGCCTGGCCAGCTTGCGCGCCCGCGGTGCCAGCACCAGCCTGGGAAGCTCCGGCATTAGTATTAGCCTGACCCTGCTGGGCCATTGGCGCAGCGAAAGCCGCGGAGGAGAGGAGGGAAGCGAGGATGATGTACTTCATCTTGAAAAGATTGTTGGACCCGGTGGTACTAAAGTAAAGAATATGTATATATGTAAAGAAGAAGTGCACCGAAGAACGGAGTGAAAGAAGCGAAATAGAAGTTAAGTAGCTGATGAGTGAATCGGGAACCTGCCTGTCGAATTGAAATCGGGCGCCGCTACTGCTTATATTTATACAGAAAGAGAAGCAGATGCCCTCGTCAGATGTTCTGCGACTGCATTGGAGACTGCACCAGACCACCGGGCTGGGCGCATTCTGTAGCGCAGTGTCGGTGTTGTCTTGGCAGCCGTTCTTTGTGTGAGAGATGTCTTCTGGTGCTCGACGATGCTTCAAGTTGGGTTTGGAGGCTTTCGACCAACCACCACCCCACATTTACTGAGGTTGGCATGATACTCCGCACTGGTGTGTAGTGTTTCTCTAGGATGACCATGCGAAGAAACAGAGTCAAGCCATTTTGAAGCGACCAGGAGTTGAACTCCGATGTTTTGCAGTGGTATGGGAGGAGTTTCGCCAAAAGCTTGGCATCGAAGCTTGCCGACATCCACCAAGGTCTTGTGTCAACCTTAGCGACCATCGTTAGTCAAGGCGAAGTTGAGCGAGCAGGACGAAAAATAACCTCAAACTAGCCCGTTTGGTGTCGGCTTTACCCTTACGGACTTTATGCAGCGAGAATCCCAAACGTAACGCCACGCTGCCGGTTCGCTTGCCGCGAAGACGCAACATTAGCGAGTTTATTTTCACTTAACAGCAACGCTTTTGGTGGCTTGACTCGCGGAAGGAGGATGTCAGCCGAACAGAGTTCCCCATGACGAGGGACCAGTCGTACCGCAGATTGTTCGCTGGATCTTCCCATCGAGGACTAACAGGTGACATAACGGTGACATGGGTCGGATGTCTTGAACAAATACCTGGTGATATTTTTTCGTGGGTAGGAAATCCTCGGCGAAGGTGACACAAAGAAGGTGGAGGACCCGACAAGGGATTCGAAAAGAAGGCATAAAATAGCTGACGGACATCGAATTTTCTCGGGCGTGTTGTACTGAACTGGATCGCAAAACGATGAAAATAGAACACCCTGGTCTACATGTTTGATCTGCGGAGATCAGACGATCATGAAAGTGATGCTGTTTAACTCGGTGCTCTTTTGTCCCTGTAATAGTGGCAATTGGTGAATCCGTATGCGCGAGCTGTTGTACGTCGAGTTGCTAACGATCGAAGTCTTGTCGTCGGGTAGCTATTGCTGTCAGCAATAAGTGATTATGTGAACGTGATTTTGGATAGCCTAGCCTACAGGCAGGGATCAAGGGGCCTAGACGTCGGTCGTATCCGGCGTATTCACCATAGCCCAACCCACAGACAGCGATCGAGACGCCCAGACGTCGGTCGTGTCCGGCGTGTTTACTCCGTTTCTGGCAGTGTTTGGACAGCCTCGTCCCGTGCTCCCATGTCTGCCATCGGCACTTCTGCCCCCCCGATGGGTTCTTCGGACCGCCCACTCCATTTGGTGCTGTCTTCTGTGTCCATGGCGGTATCGATCTTTCTGATAATCTTTGCCGGGTTACCTGCGACAACGGTGAAGTTGGGCACGTCCTTCGTCACAACACTGCCCGCTCCAACCACGCTGCCGTTGCCAATATTCACGCCAGGGAGGATCACGACGTTGCCTCCGATCCAGCAATCCTCCCCAATGTGAATCTCCTTTCCCAGCTCTGGCCCTCGAGTGCCTTGACGTATGACGGGGTCCAGCGGGTGCGTCCCGGAGAAGAAGGAAACATTGGGACCCACGAGCGTGCGGCTGCCAACGCTGATGAGGCACGTGTCGAGAAACACGGCGTGGAAATTGATAAACACATTCTTTCCAAGCTTCACATTGAAGCCGTAGTCCATGTTCACCGGAGGCTCAATCCAGGGATCATCTTCGAAAAGCTGATCATCCTCTTCCGGTGTAGCAGCAGGTGGAGGCAGTGGTGTCTCGTCGCGCAAAATACTAGTTATCGTAAGGACTGGAGAGCGGACATCCAAACGCTGAAAAGACGCACGTACTCCCGGAACAGCTCGGTCAATTTGCGCCGAGAAACGTCGCCGGCATTGTTGTAGCGTGTGCATGCGTGTTTACAACGAGCGCGATCTGCGACGAGCTCTGGGGTAAATGCGTGATACAGTTCGCCTCGCAGCATGTTCCGTTTGTTGTCCGAAAGTTCCATTTTGGGTGAGACAGATGAGATGTACCAAATATTTCGGACCAGTGTTGGTTCTACGTTTGAGGCCTGAGGCGTCTTCGAGATGTTGACTATGTGGGGGATGACATAATTATACATTGCTAGTGCACATATGGATTAGCGCCGGAGAAGGCTCGGAGCCAGTCTTTTACCAGGCTGTGACTTCATTGTCTGCCCACAAGCAAGACGCGCCCAAGGACAACGCGAAGAGCGCCGCTTAGTATTGTCCTCTTGTGCGCGTCTTTTTGCAGCGCTACGCTCCGTGCGTACTCTGCTTGCTTTCGTATCATGTTGTAGTACTCAACCTCCCTTGCTTCCTTCCTTCGCTCCTTCACGTTGCAGACTCGCCTCAAAGTCAGACACAATGGCTAACCTCAACGGCACGCCCACCTCCCCGCACCCGGAGATATCCTTCCCCGTGCACCGTCCGTCCGAGAAGGGGGAGTGGACACCTGAGCTGGATCGCGAGTTGCGAGCACAATCGGCGGTCAACATACAGTTCAAGAAAGTCAATGCTCTCCCACGAGCGTACTTTCCTGGCGGAGACCGCTCACTCGCTGGCATCGCGATCCGCGCCTTCCTTCTGGGAGTGTGCGGCGCGCTGGGCTTCGTTCTCAGCGCAGTCCTCGCCTACTACGAGAATCGCCTCTGGCGCCCCTGCTTCTTTATGGGGACCCTCTGTGTCTTCCACTTCCTCGAGTTCTACATCACCGCCGCATACAATACCCCGATCGCATACGTTTCCTCCTTTCTCCTCACGAATGGGGCCCATTACCGACAGGCTCATACCATGGCCTTGATCGAAGCTGTCGTTACCTCGTACTTCTCTCCTGGTTGGCAAGCTCGCGTCAACCCGCCGTCGATAATTGCGCTAGGCCTTGTAATGATTGCTGTCGGACAGGCCGTGAGGAGCCTTGCTATGAAGCAGGCAGGAACAAACTTCAACCACCAGGTTCAGTCGAAGAAGAACGAGGGGCATGAGCTGGTCACTACGGGCTTGTACTCGTTCTTCCGCCATCCATCGTACTTTGGCTTTTTTTGGTGGGGTCTTGGAACACAGGTTGTCCTTGGGAATACCATCAGCCTTATTGTCTATGCTGGTGTTCTGTGGTATTTCTTCCACACCCGCATCATACGTACGTATCTCAAACTTCCAGAAATGGACTTGTGCTGACGATAGCAGACGAAGAGAAACATTTGATCGACTTTTTCGGCGATGACTACAAGGCGTACAGGGCGCGAACTCGAGTTTGGATACCCTTCATCTAGGCGTTTATCATCTGCATTTCGAGGAGTCTTGCTTTTCGAAGATGCAGGCTATTGGAGTTGATAGGCGATCCATTTTGTACACCTTTATGCAGAGCCGGGAGTATGGGCATTCACTTGTGGTGCTCTTGTCTTTGTCTGATTTTGCCGTTCTCCGACTTCGCCTCATTAGTCAAAGAACGACGCCTCGCTGGAACAAAGACATTGTCCCATTCACACATCTACATTCACGCGTCTCTTTGTCGAGATATAATTACCATCTTCCCATATGGTAGCACGGTAATCCTGCTCTTGGTTCTCTATCAATATACTTTCCGCTCATACCCCTTCCTTCGCCGTCTTTTGTGTTCGTATTATATCCCCCAATCTCTCGTCTTGCACAGTATTTCTTACCCCTGTCATCTACCTATGGCGTCCCGGAAGCGCTCCCGCAATGCCAGCAATGGCTCATCCTGCACCGCCATCCCTCCAGCTCCCAAGCGCTGTAGATCATCGCGAGCCGGAATCTCAACTCTTGAACTCCTCCCTACGGAAATCATACAAACCATAACCGCCTTCCTACCCCACCTAGCACTCACCCGTCTCGCACTCGCTTCCCACCACCTCCACGCCCATGCCCAAAGAGCGCTTTACACGCATCTCATCATCTCAACGTCCCGCAAGGACTGCGCAAAGGCGCTATTCCAGAACCTTCTTGACAGAAACGATCTCGCAGAGAATGCGAGAAGTGTGAATGTCAACGCCGACAAGGGGTCCTGTGCAGGAAAACGATGCGCTCACGGCAAACGCAACGCCACCAGGGGCCGAGGAATCGAAATCAGCAAAGAAGACCGCGCAGCATTCACAGCGCGATTCGAGACTCTCCACGGCCATCTATCCCCGCAAGTAACTGCGGAACACATGTTGCGCGCAGCCAGCTCCTGCGATACCAAATTCTTCGCACTAATCCTGAGTCTCTGTCCTAAAATCCGGCGCATAGAAGCCAATTGTCAAAGCACCACATGGACGCACCTCCTCGCGCCCTTATTCCATCCCTCTCTCCCGCAACTCATCGGCCTAGATTCCGTAACAAAAATCTCCCTTTCACAGTCTACAATGAGCTTCGCAGACCGCACATCCCTCGCAAACCCCAACCTCTGGCTCACACTCCTCGCGCTGGTCGGGTTGCCCGCGCTACACACCCTTCGCATTGACAAAGTCGAAGCCATCAACGCACCCGACATTCCCTCTCCTCCTCCCACGCATAATCCCTCTGCATTGCGCACCCTGGAGTTGAAAGACTCCGTCCTCCGCCCCTCAGCCCTTTCCTCCCTCCTAACCCACACCCCACATCTCTCCTCCCTCAAAATCACAACGCCTCACCACTACGCAAACCAATACGCCACCAAGCACGCCTTCACGCCCTGGGACGGCCTCGCCGCCGCGCTCTCTCCTATTCAGCATTCCCTCGAGGAGTTGGATTTTGATGCCAGAGGTGTGTGGTGGCATTATCAGGCTTGTTGGTTTGCGGAGGAGTTGGTGGCGCCGATGGGGTGTTTGCGTGGGTTTGAGAGGTTGAGGAAATTGCGGGCGAGTGAGGGGGTGTTGTTTGGTGGATGGGGGTTTGAGAAGGGATGGGAGGGGTTACTGCGGGAAGAGGGCCTGGCCGGGGTGCGGGACGTGGGGTTGTTGGTTGAGGGGGGTGGGGTTAGGGAGTTAGTTAGCGATTGGGTGATTGTTGAGGATGGGGAGGGGGTAGAATAGATTTTGGTAGCAGTGACTCTCATCATAAAATTTCTCAACTCAGCCGGCTCTGTTTCTCTAAGACTGTTCCTTTTACCCTGTATCCCAATTCCAATATGGCATTTGCCTGGCTACAACGTCAAAAGCTGCCTGATAGAGTTCAGTGCTCCATAGCGAGGAACTACAAGAGAGTCGGTGCCGCTGAGCCTGGTGGCATAACAATGATAGGCGCAGGAGGGGTGGCAATGAATACCACCATCACGGCCGAGAATCTGTTCCTTGATCAGTACGAAGGAGGCATTGCCATTGGTCAGGAAACTTATGCAGCAGTCGCAGCAAAGATCTCCAAGACAGTTCCGCGAGTAAGCACCATCGACCCGAAAGCGAACAGAGGCGAAAAGCCTCCGAAGTAAAGGAGAAGGTTCCGAAGTCTGTGGACTTGCGACAAGACTGTTATAGGCAGGACCGGTAGCAGGCATGCAACTAGAGTCGTCACACCTAATGAGAGCCTCCGTGATACTGCTAGACCTAAGTATATTTTGTTTTTGATGCAATCTTCATCTCGGCGGCCTGGTTGCCTGGTTGCATCTCGTTCCACGTCAACTATCCTAGCATCTATTCCAAACCACTAATAAACTTCATATTTCAGGTAATAGTAAAATGGTTCAAACTCAACTTCGATCCACCGTGTCAAGCCTCCAATTTTGTCTGCGACCCAATTCCCGCTGGATCAAGTTCACCGTTTGATGCCACTTGCCTCCACACAAGGCCACGGATGAGGGTCCAGACAAGATGGAAGAACTGCAACCAAAGGCTCCTTTCGGTGGTGGCTTCTGGTCTCCCGATGCTTCCCCATATGTTCTCCAGCCCCAGTCTTAGGCTTCCACGGATTTCGAAGTTTCCGTAATCCCTATGTTGCAGCCACGTGCGAAGGGCACGCATGTAGTAAGGCTCAGGATCCTGTAGGGCACAGATTTGGGAGTATTGAAAAAGGGCACCGTCTTCCACGCAATCAGTTAGCAGGAAAAGTGTGGAATAGTCATCAACGAGTCAGCTTACTGTATTCCTTTAGGAACACCCTGATTTCCTTCACTGTTTGAAACTGCTCCGAATTGCTCTTTACCAATGTGTCCGCGTATTTATTGTAATATGGTTTATAGCCACATCCCGAGGAATGTGCGTGTTCCCAGTCGCGGCTCCGTTCGCGATCCGCATATTCCAGTCCGTGAAGCTTCACTTGGAGAATCTTGAGCTGGCATTGATAGTAGAGAAGGCTCTTGACCTTGAGTTCTCGAAAACGGGGAAAGGGCGCCATTTCCGGGGTCACCGCCATCAAGCGAGCTAGCTGCGGCTATCCCTCTACTGGCTCTGGGTGAGCTTTGGCCTCGCGTTCCAGATCCTTTGATCTCGGTTCCTGCGTTCGCAGACTCTGTTCTGTGGAGCTAGATTGTTGTTCCTCGTTCTGACCTGGGATTTGGTTGTGTACTAGAGCCGGTACTACATTTTCGGAACCTCTCTCTGAGTACGGAGGCGGGCTGTTCTCACTTTCGCGCTCATCGTTTGTGGGAACCCCAGTAGTTTCGAGGTATTCGCTCCATGACATTCGCTGGTGAGAGGTTCCTTTCATTGCTGAATTAGAAGATTCGCCCATCTCATTCATTGTGGCTGTGGGCGGAGGCCGCGAGTAGTGGTAAACGACGCTTTTCCGATAGTTCTGAGGTCTGCTTGGAGTGTAAAGTAAAGTGGTGTCGGAAGGTTTCACAACATGCTACTGCAAAGGAACTGCACCTATGTAAGTTTAGACAAATGAACAAATACTCACACCATAGCCGAAAGGTGGACTGAAGCCACAGTGCCTCCACAATAGCTTCAGCAAGGCGTTTTTTTTCTCTAGACGGCAAGTGCATTGTGTGCGGCTGGGGTAAAATGACCATTTAGAAGACTGTGATTTGGTCTCGTCGGACGCTATACACGCAGGTGTGGCAGCAACGAATGCACATCACCAGATTTGACGTGATCATGTCTCGCCAGTCCACGAACGCTGACACTGTGGCTTGAGAGTTGAATACCATGTGTCACAAGGTCTCTCACAAGGAAGCGTGGTGTATGGGCGTCGGTGGGGTGTTGTGGTGAGGTAGTGTGAGCTCGCGAGCTGAGTTCTGACCAGTTCATTTCAGCCATGACGTCATGCGCCTTACAGTGGAAAGCGCGATGCACACCTTCGCGCATAGGTAGTGTTGAGAGAGGTATTGAGAAGGGTAAATTGACTTGCTGCCGAGCGCTTTCCCCCCCGCGTTAGCGCAGATGCGCCAATACGGTACTCAAAGACTTACACTCTGTTTTGGCATACATTCAAAATTTGTACACGGGTCCGTGACAGGTACATATCATGCACCATTCCGACCAGGTAAGGACCAGACGTATACACAAGTCATGATAGAAAGTTTCGTATTGCAAACAGTTGAACAACGACAGGCCGCTAAATGCACCAAAAACAGACACACAACTCGGACTCCAAACACATTTTCCTTTTGCCGACCCTGGGTCGAATATACAAAGCAATGAGACAATGACAGAAAGAAGGCTTACGCAGCATCTGTGACGCAGCCGTGACTCGCGTCCTTGACGAACCTTGCGTACTTGAACAGCGTGCCCTTCTGGTACTTCAACGGCGGAGCAACGAATTCCTTCCGCCTCTTCTCCAGCTCCGGCTCAGCGACGTTGAGGTTCATCTCGTTCTTCTCGGCATCGATCGTGATCTCGTCACCGTCACGGACAAGGCCAATCGGCCCTCCCTCTTGGGCTTCAGGGACAATGTGGCCGATCAAGAAACCGTGGCTGCCACCACTGAAACGGCCATCAGTGATGAGGGCAACATCCTTGCCGAGGCCTGAGCCCATGATGGCAGAGCTAGGCTTCAACATCTCAGGCATGCCAGGGCCGCCTTTGGGGCCCTCGTAGCGGATGACAACGACGGTCTTCTCGCCCTTTTTGATTTCGCCGCGCTCGAGGGCCTCGATGAAGAGATCCTCATCATTGTAGCATTTCGCTTTGCCGGTAAAGACCAGACCCTCCTTGCCGGTGATCTTGCCAACGCAGCCGCCCGGTGCGAGATTTCCCCTCAAGATCTGGAGGTGACCAGTCGGCTTGATCGGGTTGCTAAGCGGACGGAAAATTTGTTGATCTGAAGGGAAATCTTGCGCATGCTCCAGGTTCTCCTTGAGCGTCTTGCCAGTCACCGTCATGCAGCTACCGTCAATCAAGCCCTCCTTGAGCAAGAACTTGCAGAGCGCAGGAGTGCCACCAATATCGTTAACATCAGCCATGACGTATTTTCCGGATGGCTTGAGGTCTGCAAGGAACGGGATGCGGTCGCTGACGCTCTGGAAATCGTCGATGGTGAGCTTGATGCCGACGGAATCCGCAATGGCGATCAAGTGGAGGACGGCATTCGTGGA
This sequence comes from Lentithecium fluviatile CBS 122367, assembly GCA_010405425.1. Lineage (NCBI taxonomy): Eukaryota > Fungi > Ascomycota > Dothideomycetes > Pleosporales > Lentitheciaceae > Lentithecium > Lentithecium fluviatile. Next base: position 175,930 of record MU005614.1, on the reverse strand, counting down.
GCCACCAGTGACGCTGACGAGCACCATGGCGTTCTCAAGAGCTTGCCGAGTGATGATGTCCTTGGGCCGGATGTCCTCCTTCAGCAGGTTCTTGATGGCGCCACCTGCTGCCAGACACTCCAGCACCTTCGCCTTTGAGTTCGCGGGATTCGAAGATGATCCAGGCAGGGTCAGACCCATGACCTCGATCGCAGTAGCCATGGTGTTCGCGGTGTACATGCCACCGCAAGCGCCCTGGCCGTTGCAGGCATGCCTGATGATGTCGAACCTCTGCTCCTCTGAGATATCTCCCGTTATGAATTGACCGTAGGCTTGGAACGCGGAAACAATGTCGACGGTTTGGTTGTCCTTTGGCAGAGAGCTTGCGCAACCGGGCTGGATGGTGCCGCCGTAGACCATGAGCGAGGGTCGATTCACGCGACCCATGGCCATGATGACACCGGGCATATTCTTGTCGCATCCGGGGATCGAAATGTTCGCATCGTACCACTGCCCGCCCATGACCGTCTCGATTGAGTCCGCAATGATGTCGCGCGACTGCAGCGAGTAGCGCATGCCCTTGGTGCCCATGGAGATGCCATCGCTGACACCAATAGTGTTGAACTGCATGCCTAGAAGCCCCGCCCGCTGCACGCCCTCCTTGACTTTGTTGTTCAGATCCAGCAGGTGCATATTGCATGGGTTTCCCGAATACCACACCGACGAGATGCCGACCTGGGCCTTGTTCATGTCCTGCTCGTCCATCCCGGTGGCGAAGAGCATGGCCTGCGAGGCACCCTGCGACTTGGGCTGGGTGATGCTCCGACTGACCCAGTTGAGCTCATCGTCCGACCTCGTCCAGCGGGCTGCGGAGCTCGAGAGAGCTCGACTGTGTCCCGTTAGCTGTGAGTGGTTGGTTGTGGGGCAATTGGGGCAATTGGGGTAATTCAGCTTACGTATGGTTCCATGACAGTCGCGACGAGCATCTAGAGCGCAAAAGCGCGGCTCCTAAGCGTGTGAGGGGCTGCATGGTGGGCTGCCCGCTGCAGTGAGTCGCCGCTGCACTTTTTATGCTTCACTTCGGAGCTCTGCGGCCATCTCCCCGAAGTGGGCCCGTGCGCTCATCCGCGGGGAGAAGGCCGGCCAATCAGCGACTGCTAGTTTGACGAACCTGCCGTCATCGCACCTGCAACACCATCAGCCATGCATCTTCATCCTCACGCTTCTTCCTTCAACTATGACGAGAAGGCGTCTCTTCCAATCATCTATTCTCGCCAGCACGCTGGTATCTTCACGGACGCCAAAGATGAGAAGGCAGAGGCACCCCGATGATGGGCGGGTCTACTCTTCCTTCGACGACTAGCAAAGCGGCCAGACAATTCAAACCACATACTTCATATCAAACCACTAGCCTAGACCACCGTGGTGGGTCAGGGCGAGAGAGAATGTGTAATCGAGATCTCCTCTCCCCTTGACTCACAGTCCCGTTGTTGGCTGCCTTTCAAGCATTGACCATTCACCACCTTCAAAGAACAGCTTCACAATGTTTGTGGTCAAAGATATGCGAACAGACATCCAACAGCGAGCACGGGGTAGCGCTCACTGAAAGACCTGAAACCCGTTCGGTATCCTCTTCAATACATTGATTTCAATACATTGATTCAACTGTTTGTGTCAACCTTGCTTCCTATTCACCTTATTCTGCATAACTACATTAAACGCTTCTCCCCCCCCTCGCTCATTTACAAGTCTTCCCTGATAACTATCGCTCCTACACTGCAACTTCTACTAGAGCAAACTCAACCTGCCCGCATCACTCCCATCAACCATGAAGCTTTGGAGCACCATCCTCCTAGCCGGGCACTTGCTTGTGCCTACCGCAACCGCCGTATACACCGGCTTCGCGTACGGCGCTTACTGGAGCGAGGCAGAACCGAAATTCAAAAAGGACTTCGTGCGCCAGTTCAACCTCGCCAAAAATCTCCCCGACGTCCCCGTGCCCTTCAACAGCGCCCGCTTGTTCCAAGCAGGGCAATGGCTGAAGCCAGATGAACCCAGCGAAGCCTTCGAAGCGGCTATCGAAACCAAGACCACACTTCTCCTCGGGCTGTGGCTCTCCGCTATCGATACGGAACTAGTTGCTCTAGACAAGGCCTTCGAAAAGCATGGGCAAGCTCTCGCTGAACTTGTTGTGGGAATATCCGTTGGTAACGAAGATATCTATCGCTCGACGCTTGATTGTACTCTTGCCGACCCATCGAACAAAACATGCACCATGGCGGGCACCGCAGACCAAGTTATGGCCAAAATCATGACGGTCAGGGCACAGTTTGCACAGAAGCCATGGTGGAAATTCTTCAAAGACCCTCCGCCGATCGGTCACACAGACGTCGCCAAAGAAGCCGGACTGAAGGGCCTAGATTTTACCGGCACAACCATCTACCCTTGGTGGGCCGGTGTGCCAATCGAAAAGGCCAAGGATAGCTTCTTCGGTAGCCTTGCTGGTGTACAGGAACGGGCTGGGAACAGCACACCTGTGTGGATCACAGAGACGGGCTGGTCTACTACAGGGCCGACCAATAAGACATCTGTTGCCACTGTCGAGGCCATGCAAAAGTACTGGACTGAAGTTGGCTGCTCGATTTTCGGCAAATACAACGTCTGGTGGTTTGAGCTTGAGAAGGATTCTCCAGACGATAAAGACTGGGGTATCATCGATATCCCATCTCAGAAGCCAAAGATCAAAGATCTCAGCTGTCCCGGAATGCCCAGATTCAGCCCCTCAGGAACGCCTTCAACCCCTCAACCACCCGCTCCTTCGAGCTCTCAAGCATCCGCTCCAGTATCGTCTTCTCCCCCGCAGTCAAGCACTCTGGCCACGGTCCCCAACCCAAGTGCCTCCGCTCAGTCATCATCACCTCCGCCGCCAGCTCCTCCAGCTCCAAGCTCCCAAGCACTCCCTCTAGCGCCAGTACCTAGTCCAAGCATGCCCGCGCCGGCTCCCTCATCCCCAGCGCCCAGTTCAAATGCTCCCGCTCCAGTACCCTCGTCACCATCGTTGTCATGGTACTCTCAACTACCAACTTCGGCGCCACCTACCCCCCGCTTTCCCGCGCCGGCTTCATCCTTACCTCCGACCGTTCAAGGCACAGCCGTCCCTACGCCTCCCTCCACCCTGGGTGCCCAGACGTTTTTCACCACAACCACCGTCTACGTCACTGCGGGCCCAACAGCTTCGCCCGCTGCCGCTAATGTCAATACGTCTATCAGCAAAGCCAACACTGCTCCTGGTGGGTCCAACGCCTCGGGATCGGGAGTAGCCTGGGTCACTGTAGCCACAGGCTGCATCACGGTCGCCAACGTCGATGAGAAGCTCGTGACTGTTGCTTCAAACCCACCGGGTCCAGGTGGCGTATGCCCAACGCCGCCGCCTTATCCAGGACCAGCGTACTCGAGCGCAGCGGCACAGCCTCCAGCTCCTACCCCGGCCCCCGCTTCAAGCCCCGCGAAAGTGGTAGTGCCAGCACCGAATTCAGCAGCGGCCCCGCCGCCAGGTGTGCCGGCTTCGTCTGCGCCTCTTCCTCCTCCTGCTTCAAGCGCTGCTGCTACATCTGCGCCTGCTCAGACTTCTTCTCCTCCCTCGAGTGCCGCTGCTCCAACTGCACAAACTACTTCTACCGCCCCGAGCTCCGCTACTACATCAGCGCCGGCGACACCTTCACCTTCAGCGTGTAAGCGACGCGTTCGCCGCCGTCGCCCCGCGAACTAATTAGTTTGCCTTTCTTTCTTTCTTTCTTTCTTTCCTTGCTGTTTGGTGGCCTTTTTCCCTTTGTTTTGGAGATTCCCAGATGACTTAGTTCACAATGTTTCCTTATTCGAACAAGGCGGAAGTGACCTGTCAATGGCACGGCTCGTAGTTTCTACACTGTTTTCCTATTGCACGGTGGAATATTTCAAATTGGCGAATCCATGATAGGGCTTTCTTAGCCATTTACGATTTTAGCGTTTTCATATCGTTCGAATAATTATACCTTTTCTTTAGATATGTCCTTTCAAAGCAATTGACATGCGTGGCAAGACAAAATTCAGAACGGATAAGGGTATTGTTCTTCAAGACAGTCGTGATCCAATCATGAGATTATCCTCGACGTAGGCCGCTTTCGAGCACGAATACTGTACATTACAATCAAGAATGCCTATTAATACATGACAACTGGGCGGCAGAAGAAAGCCATAGTAAACATATTACGATGCTATAGCTATTATTCCTATAGGAAACTAGTCTCCGACGAGGATGATCGCGATGTTAGTTACAATATTAATTGTATTATTAACAGTGTTAATCGCGGCTTCAGCTAGACCCCCCTGTTTAATCGCGACTTTAAGACTTTGTTAAATATTTGGAGAACTAGGGAGAAAGTCCTATTAATATAGCCCATGTCTCTAAGCCTTACAAATTAATTAAATTAAAGCAATACACATTCCAGGAGTTTCGCCAGGTGAAGAATGAGCCGTAAAAAGCATTCCAATGTGGCCGGATGTTTTAGCGTACTTATGTTATATAGTATTGTACTATATTATACTATACCGCTATCCCTACCTTGATTAAACTGGCCCTTAGAGTAACTGTGGAGCAATAGCGGTAGGTTTCAATAAGCTTCTATATAGACGTGCTCGGCTTTTGTTGTTTCCACCCGCTCGCTGTTGGCTGGAATTGCCTCGCACTACCTTACGAATTAACTCTGACTTGGCTACAGCCTAATACTCTGTAAATGCCTACAGGAATCGCCACATTATAAGTTTAGGGTAGGAGTGGGTTGGCCATCCTCCTTCTAGCGTGATTGAGCCGTTTATTTGCATCCGACAATAAGTAACGTTAAGTAGCAAATTAATAGATGATGCTTATGTGAGCAGAACCTTCTCGAAGCATCGTTGCGGCAAGCCCGCATAGTATATTATCTTCTTGATCCCCGGTCCCCTCTATGAAATAGAGATAATATAAAATATATTATAAGAAAGTAGTGTGTATAAATGCTCTAATGTCTCTGGGATGTGCTACTCTGAATTTTACATATCCACACTCTTCCGCTTCCAACACCAATGGCAATATCGTTTTCTAACACTGCTGAACAAGATGGTCGATACTCCGAGGCAACCATAACAGGTTCTCTGTGTTGTATGCTATCCAGGCGCCAGCTGCGCTTAAAGCTAAGCCTTGATACTGAGGACGCTGAGGTTCCAGTTGGGCCGATAATGATTTTGAACTTGACGAGGCACTAATATCAATAACGCCAATATCAGTCTGTAGGCATGAGTCTCTGATGTCGAACGAGATGCTTCTGAGAAACTTCCCAACTTCGAGCGTCCGAAGGCAGTCGCCGCTGCGGGGTTGCCACACCTTGACCGTGCGGTCGTTCGACGTGGACGCCAGCCGGGTCGAGTCGTGGGAGAAGGCCACCGAGTTGACCCGGCCGCTGTGGCCCTCGAGCGTCGAGAGGCAGTCGCCGCTGCGGGGGTCCCACACCTTGACCGTGTTGTCGTCCGACGCGGACGCCAGCCGGATCGAGTCGTGGGAGAAGGCCACCGAGTTGACCAGGCCGCTGTGGCCTTCGAGCGTCGAGAGGCAACCACTCCATTTGTCTTGCATTCCCGGCTTGATCACTATACTCTTCGGCTCTTCATATTTAGAAAGCGTTCGTATAACGCTACGAGTTGGACTGAACAGAAGTGCAGATGCATATACCTGGAGTGGACTGCTCTCGATTGCCGATTTATAGTACATGATGATTCGACGTGCATCTCGAACGACTTCGATTGTCGAGGATGTGGCCGCTCTCTCCTACCGTAGTTAGTATAGGTTATGTTACGTGGTATAAGCTGCTAGGGGATTACATTAGTCAAAGCCTCTAGTTTCGTCATTAAGGCTACACCTTTCGACATGCTCTTGCAAACGCTTAAAGCCTCAAGCCAGTAAAGATACTTCTTCCTCAGGAAGCTGTCGATAGTACCTCCGCTCTGGAGGACGTCGCTATCATACATTAGAGGGCTAGAACTCCAACCGTAGAGATGATCGATCCAGTAGATACACGAGTAGCGCGACGCTGCTAGTGGATCAGGCTCTGGCTGTTGGACCTGCTCAATAGGATATCCTAACGCATCCAGTTGGTACATGTCTCGCTGGAGACTCCTAGACATGACCTGAATAGATCTAGAAATGATGTGTCCATGGACTTCTCCTTTCCCGGATAGAAAGACGCTAGAGCTCGCTTCATCCGATAAAAAAAACCCTAGCTGACTGGTGAATGACGTATACATGATCTTCTCGTAGTGTAAGAAACGAGCCACACATTTTACGATCGTTGCTGTCGTCTCTTCTACGTTAGGGCCTTGGTTAGGCAAGTCTGCTAGGACGTAGAGTTCCTGTAGATGTAGCGGACGGTACGTAGCGACGACAGTGGAGAGAACTTGTCGGCATAGTTGCGGATTCTGGCGCTTTAGTTGGTTGATATGCTCTATCATTCGCCGATATACGTCCGTCAGCTCTGTTGGGACTTCTTTATTGACTTGCAGTACCTCCCAGGCCAGTACATCTTTAAGCTCTTTCATAATAAGAGACACCCAGAGGAAAGTCCCATTTGCCTTTTATTGCATTTTCTCTCGGACCGACGATTAGAGTAATTGGTCGTGTTAGATTTGTTTTAATTCTAGAAGGCGATAGTCGATATAAGCGTTAACAGCATGGGATACTTGCGCAGCGTTTTCTTTTAGCTTAAGACTCAACCTTATTCCAGAATTATTGAGCTGTAGTCTCTGCTTGATGTTAGTATAATTACGACTCGTGAGTATCCACTTGACACGAGAAGATAGAGACGACTTCTGTACGATGAAGGCTAACAGCTTCTCTAGGTCCTTTACGCATTCATCGAGCGCATCGATGAAAAAGCACGCATTGTCTAAGCTCGAATCTTGCAGGATGTCTGTAAAAATCTTACATAATACAACCTAGGCATTAGGATTCTCGAAGAGCGCTTTGCCTGTCTTGTCGTGCTTCTCCCGCAGATGCGAGACGAGCGATGGCTGCTGGCTGACAAGCATGAACAGCAAACCCCGCAGCACAGCCGTTGCGCTGTTGATTCGTGAGTCCGTGGCCTGGCACAAGAAGTAGCACAGATGGGCTGCTATTGCCATTGACCTGCTCAGCTCGTTGATAATGCCGCAGAGCAGCATAGTTTTGCCTTTGCCGGGATCGCCCTTAATCCATAACAGTCGTCTTTGCGGGTCGTTGCGCCAATGTTGGAAGTCTGGGTTTTGGAAAATCTAGTGGTACGACTCCTCTAGCAGTCCGCCCTTGGTCTCCTTAATACGAGCTTTGTCGCGCCGGGGATTGGTGATATATAAGTCTTGTGTACACTTCTCTAGCTTGTTAATCTCGTCTTGGAGTCGTGTTAACGCCCTTCCCATCCCTTCGCCGTAGAAAGGAGGTATGTAGACGCCGAAAATGCCCAGCAATGAGTACACCTTGTCCTCTTCATGCTTGGTCTGGCGGTGTTCCATCCTCGACAAGCGATCGTTAACGCAGAATTGCGACACCAGTTCTCCTCGAAGTGCCGACTCGGGAATAGCAGTAATTTCATGTATCTGTTGCCTAAGTGTATCTTTATCGCCGAGTCGCTTGCGCTGCCGGGAAAAGAACTCGACTAAACGAGGCGCAAGAAGCTCTTAAAGTGCCCAGCCCTAAGTAAACCATCGGCTGCTCCGAAATGTAGGCTCCCACTCGTAGGTATCGCCATTTATGCCCCGCTTAGCTGTTGAGACATCTGACAGTGAGACATAGCACCGAGCCGCGTTGCAATACCAGCGAAACATGGAGTTGATGGCCTGCAACAGCTCAGCCTTGTTTGCCTTGTTAATACAGCAAGTGTCGATCCAGAAGTAGTGCAAGCCGTCTCTAGCAGCCTGCTCCGCACAGAACCGAATCTTTTCATATCCGGGCTTATTATTTCTAGTGCCATTGGATAGATCATCGAAGGTGACCTCGTCAGAGTCTGCTCCCCATGTATGCGAAAGGATCGCATACGGAGGAAGAGCCTCGTCGCTAGCAAAACCCTTTGTGAGGTGGTACCATCCAGTACCGCTGTACTGCAAAACTCGCATCATTCCGCATCGAGTTGAATAAAATGAAGCAGTAGGAATAGGTCTCGGTCGGCCTCGATCGCGGCAGCCTAGCTAGAAATGCGAGCACAGCAACTCGGTCGTCTATTCGCGTCGGCCGTAGCTATTAGGTCAGTAAATGCATAGAAGTATCAGGAGAATGGATTATACCTAAGGATTGGAATGGAAGCTAAATGTGCGAATAAGCTTTGTCAAGCATTGCTTACATGCAGGTCCCGGGGATCGAGCGGTGAGGTGACTCGCGCGCGGATACCAGGTACATGTTACCGAGGCTGTGGGTGGGCTTTCTCCAAGAAATATTTCGACCGCGTCGACTGCTGCCCGGGGTAGGGTGATTCAAGAAACGCGGATCAGAGCTGTCGCGATGTTCTCAGCGTCTTCATTTGACCGCATGTCGATATTTACAACAGGTGTAAAGAACGTTGACAAGATTAAACATTTGTGCTGGCGGTACCTGCTCCATGAACGCGGCTCGCCAAGTGGTGTCTACGGCGGCGAAGCTAACGCACCTACCTTTTCGTTCTACCAGATTCCGTAGTTACACGGTACTTATGATCCCTCACTCGCACCATTTTATTTGGGCGCTTTCTGCGCCTGCCATGATCTGACTTCAGGGTAATTAGCCGCTCCAAGCGTGGAGTAACAGGCGAAACATATGCAACTTGTAATCGGATATAGAATGACAGAAGCGTTTCTAATATAGACGCTGAGATAAATCGAAGAAATGACCAAGGCGCATTGATCCCCATTTTCTAGCTGAAGGCCACGCACATTGTTGTTGGTTGTGAAAGTTCCTCAGCAACGAATAAGAAGGCGTGGGACGGTCGGGACCGAGGGTTACAGTGGCACGACGCTGTATGCATCCAGGCTAGGGCCACCCAAGGGGCCCTGAAATGCTCGCTGCAAATCCGCTAGTAATCAAAGGTGATCAAATCGCCTACTTCGTCGTTTTGATTGTCGTCATACCGTTCGTGAGTACAGCAACGGTGATGTACGTCGTTGCCGTGCGATTGATATCAACTCGATCGGATTGGCTAGCTGCAGGCTGCGGGGTGCCTAGGAGGAAGAGAAGGAAAAGGGAATTCTCATGATGGTGCGTGGCCTTGTCGAACCTGAGAAAGGAAATCAACACCGAATGTTGTCCGCGTCGGCAAATCGCATTTCACCCTAGGTGGCGATTCATAAGCTTAAATCGAAGAGAGTCAATTTGCCTGCCCAATCAGGTCGATGTTTTGCTTTGGTCTTGAGCATGAGATCAGAAAGGGAGGCGGACAGTGCGGCTGAGCTGGGCCATTTGCAAGAGGAGAGCGCGAGGACGACAAGTGCGTTCGCGTACAGATGGATTAGGTTTTCGGGATAGATATCGGGCAAATATTCAATTAAGAGTGCTCCGGCTCGGTAGACCCAGTGAGGTGTCGGGAAGATGTGGATGCTGCCCAAGCTGACAACAGCTTCGAGGACGTACCTAGTGGGGAGGTATCGAGTCAGTAGTATTCATCAGGCCAGCGTGTGGATGAACGTCCTAGCCCTCTGCCGCTCCGGCGCTCGCGAACAAGGACACGTGAGATGTGCTTAGAGCACGCGAAGGCCACGGGAATAACTAGAGTCCGGGATGTCACTCACCAAGCGGTACCCCAGCAAGGGTTCAACAGCATGTGGGTCTGATGCAGCGCCATGCGCAGACCCGGAATAAGTCGTGACTGTTCATCTAAAGGCGGCAAGAACTTTTTAACAGCTTCCTTAGCTGCAAAGTCACCTTTCCGGAACCTGTGTTGCAGACGGTAGAGGGAGCACAGATAATCGGCAGGTCGAGTCTGAGGACTGCCAAAGCATAGCTCCCAGTGCTGCGATTGGTCAGTATCATGCGGAGCAGCGAGCAGAGATTACGCGGCGGACGCTTACTGGTTCCGGAAACGTCGCGGGCCGGTCCAAAGTGGATGCGATTTCATTTTCTATGCTGAAAATGGTCGAATGCATATTTCGCATCGTTTCGGCATCGTTGGATCCCAGATCTTGTGTATCGATTTGTGACTCTAACATCAATGCAAGCCTAGTCGCCAGTGCCATTTGTTGTCCGATGTTTCCGTTTTTGGGGTCGAACAGGCTGTAAATTGCGAGTAGCAACACAGAGCGGAGTGTGTCGATAGATGATTCAGAGGTCGCCGCCTCGAGATACTCCATGGCATTTGCATGCTGCGATGCGGCGATGATCTGATACTTAGCGGCATGCTTCTGTTGGAGCGAAAGCTGACTAGATGGGTTCACGTTTGGATGCAGAGGTGTCTTCTTGTGAGCAACGCTGGGCATGACATGACATGCGATGGCATACACCATGTTGAGATGGAAGCGCTCCGAGTCGGTGAGATCAGCTGGCAACTCCTGGGACAGATAGCGGGCCGATAAGTCTAGGATAGGATATAGTGGTTGAATAGATTCAAGATAGACCTCGATGAGCTCGTATTCCTTGGCACGAGATTGCCTAAAGCTCAGGTGCCACACGTCGTCGTCGTCGTCTTCAAACGGAATCTGCTCGGAGGCAGCCGCGAGTCGGGGAGACTTGACCAGACACGACTCTGAGCCCAGGTAGCGGTAGCTGTCCCCAGCATAGGCGAAGTGGTGGTCAAAGTGGGGATTGGCATCGGAAACAACTGACTCGGCCTTGACCGGCGCACTCCCAGACGGTTCCTGAGGCGGTCCCCCGGAAGCGGCTGGCGAGGGATCGGTGCGGGCCGTGAGGCGCCGCACGTGATCTACTAGTCCCGCAATGTAACTGCCCAGGTCATCCATGCGTCGTGCAACGAGACCAAGTGGCGTACCTTCTGGGCAGATATTCATTGCGCCCGTGGTCGTAGAAGATGCAGTCGGCGCCAGCCTTGGTGCATTGCCTGCCAATGTCAGCTGTAGCCGCAGTAGACGTTTCATTCGGCGCATAGAATCATACTTGCACTTCGGCAGCAGTGTGTCGCAGCCGCGTCGACAGTCGCGGCATCTTTTGCACGCGGGAAGGCTCTGGATGAGGGCCTCAAGATCGAGGACGCGGGTTGTACTGGAGGCGGACGACATGGCCTGCCATGTCATGCCCGCGGCGCGGTAACGGTCACGGAGTCAGGGCGGAGGCGTTGGTGGTGGTGGAGAGCACACAAACGCGCTGCGACGAAGACGCGGGCGGCGTTTCTTATCTGGCGATCATGCCGCATCGCGTTGGTCGCACCGGCCCGACTCGCGAGCCAAGGATGGCCGCTTGCCTTCTGGACAGTGCCATCCATGGACGCATCCGTCCATCCCAATGACCACTCCGCCCGCGACGCCCGCTTCGACGTGCGCGACCGTCGTCCTCCACGATGCAGCACAACCGCACCAAAGTTCGTCGGCGTGTGCTTGCCTGCGCACGCTGTCGGAAGCGCAAGCTCTCGGTGCGTCCCCACGGCGCCTCGTTCATTGGTCGCTAAACCGCTAACTTGAGCACAGTGTGATGGAAAAGTGCCTGCCTGCACTCGATGCGTAGATGCCGGAGTGTCTTGCGTTGGGTTTGACTCATCTACTCAGCGGGAAGCACCCCGCAGCATCGCAGATTATCTGGAAGCCTACATCGCCAGCCTTGAGGATCCTAGGAGCCCTACGCCGCTGCGGAGGATAGGCCGGCCGAGTGAGATTTTCCCCTCACCGGCAGCCTCCCATGACTCCGAAGGCCATTCAGTAAAATGGGGAGCTGAGAACGGCACCTACGCTGATAGCCTTGTCAACCAGGTCATGGAAGATGTCACACCTTCATTCCTTGGCATATCGAAAATGCGCCCCATCCTCAGCTGTGTTGTAAAGGGCACGCAGCTGCCGTCGAGAAAGGGGCTGGTGGGGTCAACAGACTTGGATGAAAATCATCCCAGATCCATCATCAACCCACAGCCTTTCACGAATTGCTTGAATGGCATTGACTACAAGACCGCCGTTGGCCTGTTCAACAACTACCTGGACCGAATCATCACGCAGTATCCCATATACCACCGAAACGACGTTACTGCTGCCTTCAATTCCATCTACTATCCAGTGTCGAATCCAGGGCAAGAGACGCCGCGACATCGCTACATCGTGAGCATCATCATGGCCATTTCGCTTTCGACCGCCGCACGGACCAACCAAAGGCAGGCGAATGCGTTGGCGTATACCTTGGTCCGGCAAGCAATGCACTTCATCCCAGAGGTCGCGACCAACGACATCAGTGGCCTCCAAGCTATTCTACTTCTTACGCAATACATATTCCTCAACCCAAGTATGGCGGACCTATGGCTGTTGACAGGCCTCATCAGCCAGGCGGTCATTGACCTCGGACTGCACCAAGAGCTACCAAATGATGCTAACATATCACCTTACCAACGCGACATGCGGCGGCGACTGTTCTGGTGCGCTTGGGAGATGGAAGTTGGTGTGTGTTGTATATTCTTACGACCAGTCAACCTACCAATTCAACGCATCGATGTGGCTTTTCCCCTGGAGGTCGACGACACAGCTATCACACAGGGTGGCATTAACCTCAATGGGCGGCTCTCCAAGTTCACTTCGCGTCGCATATGTCAGTTCCGCATGATCGAAGCCGAGATTTACGCCGTCATGCGTCATGGCGAGCCCATACCGAAAGAGTGCCCTTCTCTGCAGCACTGGATGCAGCGGTGCGAGGCTTCAATACTCGAATGGCAACGGGAAATCTATGCATCAGAAGCCGCGAACCAAGATCCTAGTTTCGAAGCAAGGTGGAAAGAAATGAAGCTCTACAGCGACATTGCTACACCTTACATTTTCGTTGCTCTCTATCGCCCGCACCCTATGAATCCTATGCCGACGATTGATCAGCAGATGACTGCTTTCGTCAATGCTGTGCGAGTTGCCGATGGCTATTGGCAACAATCCAACGCCGACTACGGAAGGATAAAGTATGTCTTCCACCCATGTCATCACGTTTTCAATTGCGCGAACATATTCCTGCAAGTGTTGCAACGCTGCAAGCAGGAGATTGCGGAGCGTTATCAGTGGCAAGAGATTGAAGACTGGATGGATCACTTCTCTAGATGCTTCTCGACTATCGCAGAACGATGGACGGCTGCAACGCGCTGCCAAGAAGAATATGAGCGTTTGTTGGCTGGCATCAAAGAGGAATACAGGGAATTTCTGGCACAGAGGACGAGCTTCGTTTCTCACTCACACCTGGCCGCACCCATGACAGACACGACCGGTCTTTACACCTATCCAGTCTCCGACATGGATGACATCAACTTCTGGACGGTCTTCAACCCGACCACTGCCACAGAGACTATTGAAACATTCAATGCCAGCACATACAAGGTGCCTTACGACTGGAACGAGGAGTTTAGTTTGGAGTTTGTACCTTTGCAAGAGGCAGAGCAAAAGTTTGTTACTACGGCGCAAATCTGAGGGGCTTTTTTCTTCACTTCTTGCTCCGCTAAAAGGATTCGCTCTTGATAGAAGGCTTCGGTATTATTCGGCTAGGATGTGCATATGGTGTTCCTTTCTGGTTCGTTTGAGGTTGGATGACGACATGCAACGCACTCGAACGGTGCAACCTCCGAAAGCGGTGGTTGATCAGTTCCTCAACAACAATCACTTCCACGTTCCCGATGGCTAGTTTCCACCCAAGCCTGTCCTGCCAATAATCAACGAACACCGCATCATCCATGGATCTCCTACCAGTCCGGTCTAGCGTCGTGCGCCCTCTTCCGAAGCCGTAATCCTCGAGACGGTCTAGAGCGGGGCCTAGCTGCGGATGACAAGCCGCGACAGGCGGGCGGGACCCGTCCCATTACCCGTCATACTCTGATTGGATGGTCCGTTAGGCATTTAAGCTTGGCGATCTTGTGATTCATCCTTTCCGAAGCCGCGGGCCGCATTACGGCGGGGAGTAGAACGCGGATGCGGGCGTAAAAGGAGTTTTGTGCGAGGAGGGTCTGGTGGGAGGTGACGGGTTGGGCGAGGACGACTGAGAAGGCGAATCTGAGGGCCGTATGAGAGCTGGTTTTCCCTGGTTATACTTTTTGGTACGTGGCGGACCACGAAAGGTTCCAAAATCGCTGGAGGGCTTTTTTGTTGTCCGCGGATACGTCAGCTTGGATCTCTGCGTAAGTGACTCGCAGCACACTACATTGGTCCCCGCTGTCAAAGGTTCTGTCATACTTTCCGTCCCTCCGGAGATCCCACGGTCGCATTCCGGCCGCGGGTTTGCTCCGCGAGCGCGTTGCGCCATTTCTTTGAAACATCCACTCTACCGCTAGAGATGTGTAGATATACGTCGTGTTGCGCTATAATAATTTAGGAACGAGGATGGGTCTGCGAATTCGAAAGCTGGAGCGCAGTCTCGGAAACATACGAATGCTTACACTCTGCGGATGAATCCCTACATACTGGACACTTACGTTCACAGCAATTGCCGTGAGCATCCCGCACCGCCGTTCGAAGCTAGTGCGCTTCGCTCTCAAGCTCAAGACATAATTGCTGGAAGGATACCTTTGTAAATTCATCTCGGCAATGCCTGCGAGAATATAGTGTCCCCTTGCTACCTCTTTCTTCAGGCAGCTCATCCTACACCTACAAGTCAACGCCACCCTCAACACTGACCCCACCCAACTTCCCAGCCTTGAACTCCTCAAGAATCTGCTCCATTGTTACCCACTCCACTCCTTCATATCCATTAATCCATTCGATAAGGCGCTCATGCATCAGTATAACTTGCGGCTTCCCACTAACCTGCGGATGGATGCTTATTGGGAAAACAAAGCTACCGTCTTCGGGACACTCGCGATAGAGGTACTCGAACTGCTCTTTCCAAAGGCGCTCAATGACGTGCGTATCGACGAAGCCGTGGGTGCTAGGTTGTGACAGCGAAAGCTGGAAGGGCGGCCAGTCGTCCAGATGCCAGTTCGCAGGGATCTCAACGACAGAGCTGGATTTGAGCGTGGACATGGGCGTCATCCAGTGAGAAGCAGGCTTGGAAACGTCAGTTTCGACGTGCGTGGACAGGTAGGGGTCGGGAAGATAGTACGGTTGAGAATCGTGGTGCATGAAGGAATGGTCGTATTCCTGCTTGCCATTAACATCATGCCATATAGTACTCACTCAGGTGGTCAGTCACTCACGATCCCAAATTCTTCTAACAGCTTAACCGTCTCCTTGCTCGTACTCCAAGCCGGCGCTGTCCATCCCCTTGGCCTCGTCCCCGTCATCTCCGTCAAAACCCTGATACTCTTTTCCAGCACATCTCTCTGCTGCTGCTCGCTCAACGTAGACACGAACTCATGTGCGTACCCATGCAACCCCACTTCATGCCCTTTATTGACAATCTTGTAGATCTGGTTCGGGAAACACTCAGCAGAGTGCGCGGGCGTGAACCAAGTTGTTTTAATATTGTATTTGTCCCACAGGGCAAGGAGCCGATCGATGCCGACCGTGGCGCCGAAGATGCCGCGGGATATGTCGGTTGGGTTTGCGGGGGCGCCGGTGCGGGTGTTTATCCTGTCAAGGGTATTAGAATGTTCTTGGTGCTGAAATGGAGGGTGTTTACCAGCCCGATACGGCGTCGATGTCGACTCCATAGCTGCAGAGGACGCGCTTTGGCATGGTGAATCGGTAGTTGGATTCTTGGACTACAATGTCCTCAATGCTCCTGACAGGCTGAGTTTTAGAAATGATACGGCGGGCATGTCTACCTATTTACCTCTACGCCTCGGCGGGGTCATCGAATGGGGTTTAGAAAGCTACGCGAGCGTGCGGGACAAACGCCGCCACCCGCCCCATTTCAATCCGCGTCAACATGTTTTCCAGCCATTCACAGAATTTACAGAAGTATACCCAGGGATCGGTCTAAATTACGCCCCATCGACATGCACAGACACCTTCAAACGGCATGCCGCGTATCGGAAAGGCCCCTGCTGCATGCAGCCGACACAACTGTGAGAACTGTATCCTATCAAAAGGTTTCCCACGGACGCTAAGAGCGCGCGGGGTATGAAGGATGTAGATCGAAGGGCGGAGTTTGGCGCGATTGTGCCGAGGGAAGTGGAGATCAGCGTTATCTGAGCGGGGCAGTTTGTCAGGATGTCAGCACGTGGCGAGAGATACTGAATCGTAACTTAACAATCGTCTCATATGCAGTGTTGAAGATAGCTTCCTGCAAAATTTACACGTGTATCATTCTGTCAAAGATGTTGTTCATTGAGGGTAAAGGAAAGCCGTACGAGGTAAGCTACGTCATCCTTCCAATTGCGCCGACACCACCGACTCCGAACCTCTCGTCCTTCAACCAACGGCCCCGAGCTACTTTTCACTGCTGACCGCAATGTTAGATCGGCCACCAGCATGGAACAGCAGCAAAAACTGAAATAGCTCGCTGCATAACCTTCTACGCATCACTGTTCAAAAAAAACTGCAAACAAGATTGGCCTGAGGTTCTCCAAGAAGCCAAGAAGTTCGAGCAGACCGCGAAAGAGAAATGGCCTGCCTACCATGAAGAGATGTGCGGAATCGCTGATGGTAGCGGCAAAGAGCTACTGGATATCGTAGCGATCAATGTGCGCACGGAGATCAACTTTGGTTTGTTCAGCGATGGATGCACAGCGTTAGCTTGGGGGACGGAAAAGAGAGCTTGGTTGGCGCAGAATTGGGATGTATGCAGTTTCTCCTCTGCCTTGCCTAGCAGTTCCGGAAGAGATGCTGACGGAGTGTGAATTAGTGGATGACCGAACAAAAACCCAACCTGATCCTTATGAAGATCACACAACAAGATAAACCAACCATCATCCAAGTCACCGAAGCCGGCATCATCGGGAAAATAGGCTTCAACAGCTCCGGAGTCGGCACCCTCCTAAATGCGATAAAAGTCCACGGCGTAGACGAAGCACGAATGCCCGTGCACTTTGGGCTCCGCATGGCGTTGGAATCGCATTCGGCCGAAGAAGCAGTGCAGAGGCTGCAAAGCTACGGTATGGCTGCTTCAGCACACATCCTGATTTCAGACGCCAATACGGCAATCGGTCTCGAGTTCACGAAATCGACATTTGCGAATTGCTTGCCTGATGAGAAAGGAAGGATTGTCCATGCGAATCACTTGCTGCTTGAGCATCCCGGGGAAGTAGATACCGTTTGGCTCAAAGACTCACCTGCGCGCGTCAAGACTATGACGGAGAATAGCGAGAATTTGGGCAGTGAACCAAGTTGGGAGGAGGTTGGTAGATTGTTTGAAGACGAGCGGAATCTGCCTAGTGCGATTTGTCGGTTTGAGGCGCCGGAGAGTGGGAGTGCGACTTTGTTCAATATTGTGATGGATTTGAAGAGTAAGACTGCGGTGGTGAGGATGGGGAGGCCGACGCAGGTCGAGGAGACTGTTACGCTCTCATTGTAGAAGGTAGATGTGCGCGAGGTACGAATCTAAAACCGTTTCACCACGACTTTAGCTTCTCATTCACTGAGCACGTCGGAATGGAGCCGCGAATGTCTTCCTCAACACTAAGTACTTGTGGTCAGCAATCGGGAAAAATAATGCAGAGCGCCCGGGTGGGTATGGGCAATTAATAGCGGTGCTGAAATTTGGACAAGTATTCATTCAAAGTAATAATCTACAGTTCACACCAAAAGTATATCTCGATAAAGTTGAAAGTTCTTCCAACCCGCTGTTGGTGCGGATTCCGGATCCGGGTGTTCATTGTCCTCCCTAGCATTACTCTTCTCGTTCCACTCCTTTGCTTCTCCAATCCGAAGGGTATTTCGCATCTCGTTCTCCAAGGTCAACCAATCGAGTGGCCGAATCGTTTACAGGAGGGCGTACATGAACGCTCCCAGTACGCCGGCGAAGACCAGACCGTTGTTCGTGCTGAGCGTCGAGGCAGCGCCGGTGCCGGAGGTACCGTTGCTCATGGTGCCGTTCTGCATCAACATGCCGTTTGTGCCGGCGGTGCTGTTCGGGGAGACGTTGGCGCTAGCGTTCGCTGCAGCGGATTTAAACTTCTCGAGTGTGTTGCCAGTTGACCTGTGTGCGTATTAGTGATAGAACAAGGTAAGGAACAAGGATAGCGCTCACGGTCCGTTGATCACACCAACCATACCGCCTTGGCAGTGCATGCCTTGGGTACAGTAGAACCAGATGGGCTTGGAAGCGTTGGTGACGGTGTACATGAATGTTGTTGCAGCCGCCTTCTCCGTGCTCGGGATGAAACCAGACCAGAAGCCCTCGGCCATTGGTTCGCAAGGGGCAGCGAAAGTGGCTTGGGCGACGGAGTGGTTCTTCGGCCAGAACTTGAAGGTGACGGTGTCACCCTCGGCGGCCTGGATATTATCGGGCTCAAACAAGAGCTTGGAGTTGTTTCCCACAACGACGAGGTGGTCAGCCGCGAAAGCGGAGCCGACGATGGCGAAAGCAGCAGCGATGGAGAAACGCATTATGATTGGATGTGGAAGAGGAGACTAGCTCGTATAGGTATAATGAATGGAAGTATTAAACGGATTGGATGAACCGGATCGAGATACTTGGTGTCGAACGTGTATGAGAATGGACCTGCCTGGGGAAGAAAATGCACCTGAGGGCAATTGAGGCCATTATATACAGTAGTAGTTCGAAACGGGCGGCTGGGCAGAGCATGTCCAAGATGGAAGAAGCGGCCTGAGCAGGCAATGGTCGAACACCTTCGAGACTGAAGATGTCGCGAAGGCATATAGAATCGTACCTCTAGGCTGTATTCGGCATCGTGCGAAGTGATATAAGGAAACGAGGTATTGTTGTGATTGGTGCTGCTTGCATAGGCGCCAGCCTTCAGCCACTGGCAACGCGGAGGCAGACCCTTTTTTGCCTGAGGTCCCGACGTGGCTGTTTGAGAGCCAAGCAGTCTAGGACGCCAGAGAGTGGACGATCAAGGTCATGGCGTTTCTGTGGAAGGGATGAAACGCGTGAAAGGGTGTTACGAGGACGTGAGACATTTCTGAGGCGGCGCACGGACCACAACCCAGCAATCTAACCCTCCCGCTTCTGAGCTTCGCTTGACGTCCACTTGCTTTCGAACCGGCTCGCAGACGGGAACATTGACCCTGGGGTGCATCGCGCCAAGCTTGCTGTTCGGAGTCATTGCACGAGCTTTGTTTGTCGCTGGATGACGGCAAGGGGAGGCACCCATGTGCACGGTACGTCTGCAACTGCCCCTTCAACCACCCAAGAAGTTTGGTGCTGGCCCTCAACAGATTCCAATGTCACGATGCCATTGCGCAACTTCCAGGGCAACGGGCGTTAGATTACCACTCTCTGTGCAGAGGCTGTGCTGTAAGCTTCCGCGTTGCGAGCTGACCCACCAGCACAACATCAATGCGGCGGAAGTGCGGTATTGAAAGGGCGAGGGCGACGCGCAGTACGGGGAGCATCTCGAACCGATGAAAGCCCTTAACGTGTCTTGCGCGGCGATGTTTCTGTTCTCGTGTGACATCCCTACTGCTGTGTCAAGAGACTAGAATATGTGCTCTGAACTCCATGGAGCGTTCATATCACGAGAGCGCCCGCGAACATCCGATTGACTGATTGCTTCTCGAAGCACCCAAGGAAGTTTGGCCGATGTCGCTTCACTGTGGTCGATCCAAGGATTCCTTGCCCTCCGATGATACAGCCGACGAACACTCTTGGTCGGGTGTTGTGCCTTGGTGCTGAATGTGTCATCAGCATTCCGCATATATAGAGCCAAGTACGGACGAATGACTGTCCCCAATTTACGACCACTTAATACGTCACAGTGGAAGCTCCAAGCTCTGGTTTATTGATCGCTCTATAAGTTTGCCCGTTGTGGCTCGCACGATGTAACCAGCCGTTAGCCTCGGAGAAATGTCTCGCTTGTCCAGCCCAAACCGGGTGACAGGCCAGCCACTTCCGCGACATCTTTCTAAAAATAAATCCAACCACTAGACAATCTTTCCAGAAGCTATGAGCGCATCTACAGCGGTGAGCTTCCGAATGCCACTTCATACGGTCAGCTGCACCGCTTGTAGCTGGGTCACCAGACAACAATATTGGATCGCCATGGTTTATCCCCGCTTGCTAATTCGGGCCAATCCGGAGCGTCGCCGTGACGACGGATGATGGTTACTTAGGGCCATAGTAGTATAGAAAGTGCTTCGGGAGAGGAGTATAAATATTATTGTTTGCTCAAGCAGAAAGAATCATCAACACCTCGACTCTTCAACTCAACCAATCACACTATCCACGAACAACCGACGAACTTCGTCCTATCGACATCTCAGCAATCCCTTCAATTAACCAGAACTCCCTACAAGCAACATGAAGTTCTCGACCGCCATTTTTGCTGCCGCCGCTGGCTTTGCTTCACTCTCCTCAGCTATCACTGGTAAGTTACTCTTTCAACTCCATTGGGCGACAAGAAACTAATTGCAACAGTCTCATATGATACTGGCTATGATGACAAGAGCCGCTCGCTGACCGCTGTGTCCTGCTCCGATGGTGCGAACGGCCTCATCACCCGTTACGGCTGGCAGACGCAGGGAGCCATTCCCACCTACCCTTACATTGGCGGTTACCAAGGTATCGCCGGTTGGAACAGCCCTCAGGTAAGGACTTGCCTTCCATGTCCCATATACAGACTAACGAATCATGTAGTGCGGCACGTGCTACAGCGTTACCTACAACGGGAAGACCATCTATGTCTTGGCCATCGACCACACTGCTGCCGGCTTCAATCTTGCCAAGGCCGCCATGGATGCTTTGACCAACGGTCAGGCTGCGCAGCTCGGACGTGTCGACGCGCAGTATGTCCAGGTTGCTAACAGCAACTGCAAGATCTAAATCGCGAGTCTAAAAATGGACAACGGAAAAAGAGAAGAACGGCGAACGAGCATGAGTAATGTCTTTCATTCATGAAGCGAGCTGCATAGCGTGATTTTCATGGCTTTTGCTGGGTCATTCCTTGGTGTCTAATTTATAAACTATAATGCATATCTAAACTACACGACTTCGTCGACTTCCAATGTTCTCGTACTCAGATAATTATCAAAGGCTTTGAAAGCTGACAGCACTCTAGGCATTCGAATCGATAGCGCCATCTGTCGGTTTGACCGTCTCGAGATATAGCACACGCATAGTTCTCTCAGCATATTGATAGCTTTCATTTCGTCCCGAGGCCTCTGCAGAATCAAATTTTCGAAACCAGGCTCTTCGCTTAGCTGCGAGACCTCGGTATGCCTTTCAAAATTGCTTTGCCGCAACGACGCATATTTCATTAGCCGGTCACAGTCGAAATTGTGAGCGGCTTTCCACAACGATGACGACCCACAATGCGGGACCATCCGTCCGCACGACTATCGAATCAAGCTGTCGTGAAGATGGTACAACGCAGTGCAACGAGACGCAAAGTTCCAGCTCTCCGACGCCCCTACGATCCTGAAGTCCTTACTGTCTTGTAGCTGGCCGATCACCAACAACTGGGGCGCGCAATCACACCATGCTCCCCACATCCGCTCGCCTACAGCCCCAATCATGCCTAGTAACTTCTCTATCAATATCGACGCGGGTGTGGGTCCCCGACCCCATGGGCTCCTTTACCCCGGACCCTCGCCATATTAATACCCCAACCGCCGTGCGGGGTGGAACGGCCACCTTTCAACGTCGCGCCCTAATTTTTATCTAAGCTTTCGTGGCTGGGATCTAGCTATCGTGAGTTTAGTTTCCTTTAAGTAGAGGTTCGTGTTCAAATTGTCGTGGGAAGAGGCAACGACACTGCTCGGCGTGCTTTAGTTCAGGGTGCCGGATCGCTTACTGAGTTTAGCAGTTTATTTGCATCCGCGGTGTTGGTATAAGCTGGAAGACGTGAGCGAGTCCAACTCTCGAAAGTCAAGAAGAGCGATCCCGAATACCTGGTTGATTGCTGTTACACTGCGAGATCTGACGCCATGGGTTACAAACGCAAGATCGTCGTCGACGATAAGGCTATTACTGAGGGCGCTGGCCTCACGCTCAGGCAGTCTCTCGTCCCTTGCGGCCTCGGTAAGCTGAGGTTTCATCGAAAAGCTCTCTTGAAATGTTGAACTGACTTTACTTTGCAGTTACCATCCTCTTCTTCCTATGGGGATTTGCGTATGGTCTCCTCGATGTGCTCAATTCCCACTTCATGGCAATCCTAAGTATCGATGCCACCATGGCCGCCGGTCTCTCCGCCGCTTACTTTGGAGCTTACTTCCTGTGTCCCTTGACAATCTCCGGGTGGATCCTGAGGAAGTTTGGATTCAGGGTCACATTCATGACTGGTGAGAGTTACTCTACTCTCCACGTTCGATTGCATCAGCTTGAGTGAAACCTAGCCTGTGCTAACACGTCATAGGCCTCGCTGTCCTGGCAGTAGGCTGTCTCCTCTTCTGGCCCTCAGGGGTGAAAGCTTCCTTCGGTGGCTTCTGCGGTTCAATGTTCGTCGTTGGCGCCGGCCTTTCCACCCTCGAAACAGGCGCCGACAACTTTCTCGCTATATGTGGACCTCCTCGCTACTCCGAGATTCGCCTCAATCTTGCACAGGGTATCCAGGGTGTTGGGTCTTTCGTCGCCCCTCTTCTCGCAGCCCGCATCTTCTTTGCTAAAACAGTCGATAATGCGCAAGGCTTAAAGAATGTACAGTGGGTCTACCTGGGCGTGGCGTGCTTTGTGGCACTTTTGATCATCCTTTTTTATCTGGCACCTATGCCTGAGGTCACCGATGCAGATATGAATCTACAAGAGGTGGACATTGGTGGTGAAGAAGTGGGACCGTTGAGGAAACAGTACAGTCTCTTCCTTGGGGTTTGGTCGCAATTCTGCTATGTTGGAGCGCAAGTTGCGGTCGCGAACTACTTCATTCGGTTTTGTGAGGAGTCAGGCTATGATAGCGCATTCTCCTGTGAGTTCTCATCTAAAGTGACAGTGAATTTGTTTACTGATAATACGTAGCCAACCTGCTCGCGGTTGCTCAAGGCCTTTACGCCTTCAACCGATTCCTCGCATCTTATCTTATGACGCTGAAGGCGTTCAAGCCGCGACATATCCTCGGTGCTTACCTCGGACTCTGCTTTGTCTTCGGTCTCGCTGCCACACTTACCAAAGGCCACACCAGCGTTGCACTCCTCATCCTCGTCTTCTGCTTCGAGAGTGTAAGTCTTCCAATATCACACCTTATCTCAAGTACTAATAGCTACAGGCCTGCTTCGCAACTATTTTCACCCTTGCCCTCCGTGGCCTCGGCCGACACACTAAGATCGGCGGCAGCATGCTCGTCGCCGCCATCTCAGGCGGAGCCGCTATACCTCCCGCAACCGGCGCTGTCGCCACCCACACTGGCAACTTCCACACCGCGATGGCGATACCAACCGCATTCTATGTGATGGCATGGGTGTTCCCCATTTATGCAAATGTCTGGAACGCGGAGGTTCTTGATGGACACAGAGCTAGTGATTTGAACGTTGATGCGGCGAGGACGGTGCATGTGGAGGTTGGGGAAAAGGGCGTCACTGAGAGAGTAGAAACAGGGGAGAAGATCTGAGTAGAATGTAGGGTTGGAGAAAGAACAGCGGTGACTAGCTATTGCTGTGAGAGAACGCTTCGGATGATATAGGAAAGTCGAGCAGATAATGGTTTTAAGTTGATAGAAGGCTGGCATAGATGCTGCAGAGGTCAAGTTGCATATACTAACTACTCGTTCATATATGGTGAGATATATTTATCGCTCCGTTTAAGACCTCAAATATGTCTCATCTTCGATCAATTTGCCACCAATATGTATACACAGTTGGCTACAATCTGTTCGCATTTCCCCATTGACTTGACTGTCTGCTGAATCCCCACAGCATCCCTTCTAACCCTAGCAAAGCGCCTAGGTGATCTTCAACGGACAGCCCGAGTTCTGAAAGATCGGATTCAACTGTGTCAACACCCAAGTCAAAACCTGCAGCGGCAACTCCGCCTCGTTCGCCACCGTCCCCGGCACGTTATCCACCGCCAGCTGATACAACAAACAGACGAAATCCTTAGCAGTAACCTCGTCCGGCAGCGTACCATTCTGAATAATACCGAATGTAGTATTCAGTGCCAAGAAATTTCCGGCTCCCACATTGCCACCAAACAGCTTAGGAAATCGACCGTACTGGTAAGCGATCTCATTCCCAATCTCCAAAAGGCCATACGCGGCGCGTCTATTGAACCAATTCTCGGGGATGCGCTCCGGCACATGATCGTAGCTGCCGCTATCATTGGGGACGGCGCCGTAGAATGTGGATACCGTGTCGAAGTTTGCATCACCCTCTGGTCCGAAAACGGGGAACACTTCGTATATGAAGCTGGCTGCTCCATAAAGAAGAAGGGCTTTAGGACCGAAGTAAAAGTTTGGATTCTCGGCCAGTGACTCGTCATAGCGACGGCTACGATACACGGAGATGGTGTCCCTGTCGAAGACGCCGTTGGAGGTTTCGTTTGCGACGCGGTACATATCGGCAAACATGTCACCTTGGAAGGTGAAAGCATCGCCATTGTTGAGGAAGTAGTCGCGACGCGTGAGGGAAGTGTCGCCCTCGAATTTGTTGTGCGCATTGAGGCCTGGTTCGCGGCCGAGCGTGCCAGTGGGATCGATCGAGGTGCGCTCGGTCGCATCGCATCCGATACTGAGCTTCGTCGTTACGACATCACCGTCTAATGCGATGCCGCGGACGGCTATGAAGGTCGCGAGATCGAAGTGGAGGTTGTAGAGGTTTTGCTGAGCGGAGACGAGTTCGGCGAGGTTCGTGATGCCGTCGTGAGATAGGAACTGAATATCGCGTTATCATTTATTTGTAGTATAGACGACTGGGCATCTTACGTTGTGGTTTGCGGCCGTGTTCATACCAGGACACTAAGTTACTCTGGTCAGTAATGTTAAAACAACAGGACAAGCCAGATGTTTGAGCCATCTCCTCCGGACTATGCACAAAAGGCGCTCAACTCAATGCAATAAAGTGGAAAGTGAGCTTACTGCTCACTGATTAGCAATTTTCTTATCTCATGCTCGAATATTAACATTCATACCTGGCCCTCGAATATCATTCGGACCCGGAGCCGTGAATTCATGAGCTGTATCTCCCGGCGCGGGTACTTGGACGCCGCCAACCCCGGTTCCTGGGAGCCCATCGATAGAGCCTGTGTAAGGGAATTGTGGGTCAAAGGGAGCGGCACCCGTATGGTCTGGGTTGAAGGGGCAAGTTGGGTCGAGCCCAGTCTGGCGACGCTGTTTGGCAAAGTTCTCCGGATGTGCGTGCATGGCCGACAGGTCTACACCTGGGACATTGGCAATCCAAGGCCATGCTATGATGGATGGCACTTGGGACAAAATAATCAAAAGTGAGAAGGACTTCATGCTGATGTTAATTCGTAGCTGCAGGATCTTGATACTTGGAAAATCTGCTCCTTCCTGTGCCATTTTATATTACTGTATTCTCAGCTGAAGGCGAGCAAATGCCGAGCAACTCCATCATCCATTTTTTAAAATAAACTTCAGTTTCTAAATGCCGACGCAGCTCGAACCGTCACTTTCACAACTTGGTGCAACAACTGACCAGTAGCATCTACAAGGTCATTTTCGATGCCTCGGGACATCGTCTTGTGAGTATTTTGCGACGCGCTATCCAAGAAGCAAGTCAGACGTTTGACCAATCGATCGGCTAGATCAGACATCAGATTGTGCGAAAATCCGTGTGGATAGACGTTGTACATGCGCCACAAGGTTGACTGTAGCGCGGGCGGGATTGCGGGGAAATATTGGGACCTAGGGTGTGACAAGGTAGATGCTTGGGCGGATACCGGGTTTGGATAGGTTGCTGAGCGTAACCCCTCAGTACGTACAAATGTTGGGGAACGTTGTGGGACTACTGGTGGATGATTCCGTCAACAACAAGGGTGATTTCCTAATTCGTCTCTATGTGAGATCGCGTTCGTCGATCATGACGATCGGCCAAGAAACGCAAATGAAAATTATTGTTGACCGAGGCTCGCCTGTGCTCGGATCATCGATAATTCGATGCGATTGTAAACTTTCCCATGTCTAATAGATACTACCTAAAACGTAAATGGATTAGACCTACTGCTCTCCTTGCAATGTGGGCGGACTTCGAAGCCTGGACTTGAGCTCCGCGGCCAAAGTTGTGCTGTTAGCGTTTCACTTGCGAAATCATGAGCAATTCATGGTGTTGTTGCCCGAGGTCATGTCTCTTAGGTGTAAGGGGCTGCCTTTGTCGTATCATTGTCTGGGTGAGCTTTGGAGGTGGGCGTCTTCACTGCCGCATGGCTCTGTATTCTGCTATGGTCAGCTTCGAGATCACAGCTTCGCTTTAGAAAGTAGCGGAGCAAAACCTTCTCGGTTTCTAAGCCTAGGTGCCAATCTAGTCCTCGCATTGAGTCTGACGGCCTCTCTCGCACGCTTCATATCAACAGCTGAAAATATCGTCCAGCTGCCGTAAAAGGTCACCCTGGCATTGGCACGGGGTATTCTTGGTTCGTTTAATGCACGTCTAACGGGGGATCATCTTCTCTCTGCGGTCATACCGTGACGCCGTGATCACGGTACATATCGTGCTCGGCCGTGATACTCAGCTCCCCCTTGCGTTGCTCCTGGCCAACGTCGTCTCTTTATAGACGAGGAAAGATTACATACGGCCTGCTTGTGCCCAATCTTACTCTTGGTCGAGGTTATATGTTCATCTAGACTGTGAGCAGGTAAGTCTAGTCAACCAATTCCTTGCATTCCAGTTCTATAAAATATCGATGGTATGCTTTCCTTCAGCATCTAGCTCATGATAGTCGTCTATGCTCAGCATGTGGAGACGACCGTTGAATGCTTCCTCAAGCTCGGACCCTAGAAACTCACTTGTGTGAGGAATGAAGAAACATCCGGCTCGAAC
Source organism: Lentithecium fluviatile CBS 122367 (assembly GCA_010405425.1). Classification (NCBI taxonomy): domain Eukaryota; kingdom Fungi; phylum Ascomycota; class Dothideomycetes; order Pleosporales; family Lentitheciaceae; genus Lentithecium; species Lentithecium fluviatile. The sequence goes on along the minus strand of MU005614.1, from coordinate 148,852 downwards.
ATATGTGCTACGTGCAGCTGTCTTCTCAAGGATGAGTCCGCGCTCTCTAGTTACGGCAGAGAATTCATCGGAGGCAATATGAAGCAAGACGCACTGCCATCAGTAATCAGAAACGCGGATACCGCCCGACGATATGTATCCCACGTGAGTACTATAGCGCTGTCCATCCTCCATTCGGAAACCGTGGATTCTTTAAACACTGTATGCCGTCCGGCGTAAATCCGGGCCAGGTCCTCCTGGACACGCCAGTGGAACTTGCAGATTGGGCCGCGAAAACAGAGTCGACAAAAGGTTGTACCGTCAAAGAAGTTTGGCGATACTCTTTTAACCTCAACATCTAGGAACTCGGATGTGGCTACTAGGGTGGAATGAAAACTTCTGCATGAATGCAAACAATTACATCACAACCGATGCTTTAACCCTGCGTCCCTCAGCTAAAATTCCAGATTAAGTCATGAGAAATTGCCAAGGTTTCAAATGCGACATATCTGAGGCTAAAAACGAGGCTGGTTCTTGCATGAACCATCACTGCGGAAGTGAAAACAAAAAACGGGAGTAAACATGGCGAACTCAGATGGTAGAAGCGGTAGTATGGGTGGAATCCCGGCGTCATACCATAAAGACAGTGAGCGGTGTAGATTTTACTGAGATGATGGTCTCAACTGAGTGAAAAGAAGGTATAGCGATGGACGGACATATATGAAAGTGGGAGCCGTACGTCGGGAATCGAGATTGTATTTCGTTGAAGTACAATGCCAAAAGATGGCGGATAGGAGAGCTTCAGCGTTTCATATATGAGGAGCAATAGTCCACAATTCGTCCATCTGTTTCAAGACGCAACAACAGAGAACAGCTGCTGGGTCAGCTGCTGGATCAGCCGCACCCTCAGAGCCACATCGGGATTCTTCCCCTTCTCCGCAACCGGTCCTCATACACCCCTTCGCCAATATCCTTATGCGCCGTCTCCCCAAACACCAACAATGCCCATCGCAAACGCAAGACCGCCAACCATCGCCCTCACACCCTCGGTAAACTTCATCCGCTCAACCTGCTGCCTGACCTGCTCGCCATTCACATCATCACCCTGTGCATCAAGATCCAGTGTCGCTCTCCGCTCAGTGCTGCCCTCCTTCAAGGATATCGCGTAGTCGATACCGGGCCCGGATACAAAGGTGATTATGGAGGTGTAGAGGAGATACGGGTGGCGGAAGCGAGGTGGTGATAGGAGGTATGCGGAGAAGAGGGTGAACGTTGTTATGTGGCGAAGGTAGGATGTGTAGACCCGGGTCTTGGAGGAGAGGTAGGTGAGGGTCGACCGCGCAGTTACAGCGGTCGGGAGGGTGAGGAGTGCGGGGAGTGCTATTGTTGAGAGGGATGCTGAGACGCCCTGGAATTCGTCATTAGTCTCAATCGTTCTCTCAAAGCTTTCAAGACTGCCATCCAAGCTCTTCTGCTGCCGGGACGAGGATATGGAGCAACGTTGGCGCTTGGGGTGGCGGGAAGCAGAACGTACCGTGAGCAACCCGAGACTTATCGTCCCCACAAACTTGAACAGTGTGTATGTCCCTGTCGACATGGTGATGGCGCAACTTAATGGTGGAGTGCTGGATTAATTGAGGTTTGGGTTGGAGCTTGGTGGTGGAGCTGGCAAGGTAAGGCTGCCGCCATGCACATTGACGTTGCCCGATTAATTCCAAGGTTGGGGGCGAAGGAATTTGCACGTGACAAACCGATCCGGAGCAGGGAATGGCCCAAACTCCTTCAGCCTCCAGCCCGCAACAGCAATGCACATGTGCTGCATGGACACTGAACATGAATCAAGTCTCTGGAATAGATGCAGATGATACTCTACACATATCGTACTTTATAGAACTCTTACGAGCTCAGATATCTTTTTCACTAACCAATTGAGCACCTCTAACTCCAGCAGGATGCGAGTAAGCTTTCAGATCCCGAGCCTCGGCAAGTCGTCGCGACGTCGCATGCACCATCACCACCACTCCTTCTTACGGCCGAACCGGTAGCAGCATCACAGCGCAGGCAATAATATATATCCCTTAACTGAAGCCAAACATTGCGCTCGATCTCCTGCAATCGCACCCACGGATCCTCACGACACCTCCACCTTCTCCACAGAACCAGTCCTCCGCAGCCTCCGCAACCATGCCTCTCGAGAAGTACCAGTATATTAGCGATGTTTGGAGAGAGGGCATTTTCGGTACGCTTCTCTACGTTATCTTCGCAATATGTAAACCTCGCCTATAGTGCCGCAAAACCGCACAGTCGCATCACTGCACACTACTGTCTCCCACTCCTTGAGCCTTAGCTGACCGCACCTATTCATCTAGACAACAAAGTCGTCTTCTGCACCGGCGGCGCAGGCACAATATGTTCCGCCCAAGTACGCGCCATGGTCCACCTCGGAGCCAACGCCTGCATCATCGGCCGCAATGTAGAGAAGACGGAGAAGATGGCCAGGGACATTGCAACTGCAAGGAAAGGCGCGAAAGTGCTGGGTCTAGGTGCCGTGGATGTAAGGAAGACAGAAGCGCTTGTCGCTGCGGCGGAGCGATGCGTGAAGGAGCTTGGGGGCATAGATTTCGTGATGTAAGTTCTGATTGCCTTTGCTTGGTGTTCGAAACATCGATTTGCTGATGTCGTGCAGTGCTGGCGCGGCGGGAAATTTTCTTGCTCCCATCGATCAATTGTCGACAAATGCGCTGAAGTCGGTAATGGATATCGACGTCTTAGGTTCCTATAATACTGTCAAGGCAACACTGCCATATCTGGCCGAATCAGCAGCGAAACACCTCACGGATGGCAAAACGCGTCCCAAGAACGGTACTGGAGGTCGCATCATCTTCGTCAGCGCCACCTTGCATTATGCCGGCACGCCACTACAGAGCCATGTCTCGATCGCGAAGGCGGGCGTGGATGCAATGTCGGTAGCTATCGCAATCGAACAGGGACCCAAAGGCATCACGTCGAACGTGATTGCACCCGGACCGATTGCAGACACCGAGGGCGTTGCCCGTCTGTCCAAAGTGGAAGGCCGCGATAAGTCGATGAAATCGATACCCTCTCAAAGATTTGGAACCGTGAAGGAGATTGCGGACGCGACAATCTATCTGTTCTCGGATAGCGGCAACTATGTCAACGGAGAGACGATAGTGGGTGAGTACAGTGTCTTTACCAACACTACATCAAACCGCTGACATTTATCTAGTCGACGGTGGACAGTGGCATACGGCAAGCGTGGACAAAGGCTCGTTTTCGTATCCCGACTTCCTGCTTTCGGGGCAATCAGTCACCGGCGTCGCGGGTACAAAGAAGGCAAAATTATAGATAATCAAATCTCACATCCGTTGCTCGGGTCCAAACGCCTCCGAGCACCGGGACCCTGAACCATGATATGAGATGCATCCGCAACTTAGCCGCTGATGTGCATTTTGTTGAGATTGTGATCGCAGCCAGCATGGCGTTTCGAAACCAGGCACAAGTGTCAAAACCAACGCGCTAGCGAATTGACTCGGGAGAGGCTTGCCTGAATTCTATAGGCCCGACAACAAACCTTCGTTTCCCGCTCCGCCTCATCCGCTGGAGCCTCATGTCATCGTGCAGTTTTCTTTTGCCTCAGCCGTCCGCCGTTGGACCGCCAACACTGCTCCGCCAGTAACATTGCGGCGATCGGACGTTTTCAAACACGCAGTGCTGGCAGGTCTCCGACACCATCTCACCTCCCGCGAACATCCTCATTTCGCGACGCGCTCGCAGACTTTACAACGCAAGCCCCCTGTCGATCGTGCTATTGGACGGGCCACCATTGCATCATTGGAGCTTGGCATCCCCGGGCCTCCGGTCGATCACGCTTCCGCTAATAAATCCTGTTCGGGAAGGGGGCTGAAGTGGCACTATCCCTTTCGGCCTAATGCCCCACCCGCTAACCGTCCGCGAAGAGGACGTGCGGCTTAGGAGCGAACAAGGGGAGTGTTTTTTGGGTGTTTCTTCAGGCTGAATCGATCGTGTTTCTTGAAGCGAGATGAGAAGTGAGGGAGACGCGTATTCTGGAGCATCGTAGATGGGAAAGGGAACTTTTCCATGGTTACCCAAGATTGCAATGCAGTGTTTGGGATTGAGAATTTTGAGGTACCGCGATAGTCGAGGGCAAAATTGATAGGGTTTGAGGACTGCACGGTGGTTGCAACGGCGTCGCTCGCTAGATAGACCATCGCCTGCCGAGCGCCGCTGACAAGCTGCTCGCTCGGCGATACGCTGCATACAAGTGCGTGTGCAAGGTGATCGTTCTCGCTCGTTGTACGCGGCGGCACATTGTTTATGCACCCGCGGATAGCTGGCGGAGGGCCTTCGTACGCTGTTACCGAGGCAGGCCGTGAAGGGTGATGGAGTCCGATATATGAAGCCGGTGATGTCTGCTTATCGCATTGACAGGTTCTCTTTGACGTCGGTAGTCACCCCACATGCGCTTTGAGGCGTGGCGGATATTGGGCTCAATTCGTCCTTCTTACCACGCCTCCCTTGTCCGTCGATAACTGCGATACGACGCTGCTTCTATATTTGCTCCGTGCGCAGGTGATCGACATCTCACCACCAAGGAAATATCATCTCGCGGGCCCCGTGCTCCCGTCCTCCTTTGTCTTCCAGAGGATTGCTGTTCCTCGATTTCCTTCCACACCACACATTCGCTTCTCCACCTTCGTTCTTCGTCGTTCTTCGTCACTCTCGGCGTCGACAGCCATTCGCTTGCAACCTTAATAGATTTCCTTGATCTCGCGCTATCGCTCTGCAGCTGCACCGGAGCGGAATTTGGCCGGAGCGGTTAGTGTCACCAAACAAGGCGTCTCCGCACACCACGACCTGGGCAATTGCAAATCACAGGCGTCTGTACGCCCGCTCGAGCAAACGCACTCGCCGCCTGCCAGCGACCTGCCGGGTTTGGAGTCGCGAGTTCATGCACGTCATGACGAGAGGGGCTCCGACGACTACATCGCACCTCGACTTGTAATAGTTACAATAACACGGGCAGCATCAGCTGATCGGCGAAGCAGAGCGGTTCTGTTGCCAACGGTTGTCGCCTCAGCAGCAGCCTCGCGGCGCCTTCACGCGGTATCGTGCGTTGGTTCCCTCCAGGAAACCCCGGGAGACAGCGGGAAGCGGCCCCGTCGATGAGAAAGCGTCTGGTTGGCGCAGCTCAGACTCGGTCTAACTGATTGAGCACGGACGCGTTTGGACCTGGTTTACGCGGTAAGTGGTCTTGGCGTGCAGTTGATGAGGCCGAGCTTCCCTCCCACCAGCTTTGCCCTCCATCACCTCCCTCGGGCTGCTCAATTCGCCCGCCCGCCGTCGATGACAATTGTTGTCTCGCAGCACTCCTGTGGGTAGCAATGCTGACAAGCCTTTTGTGTGCGTAGGCCCTTCCCTGTCTGGCATCGACACTCGCCTGCCACAGTTGCGCCTGCCATCCGTGTCTCGCGCACGCTATTGACGACACGACCTCACGGCATTGCTCCCGCTCGCCGCCGCGCAGACCTTCACACCGGCGCATTTCTACTATCACGAACTCCCTCCCTCTCCGCGGGCACCTCACAGCTCGCTACTTCATATATTCCTTGTGAATACTTGGCCAGTCGGGCCTTCTATTCACCGCAGGGTCCGCCCAACGACCCACAATCGTAACCCGAGGAGCACACCAGCAACTCGGTACAACCGACGCATTTCACGCAACCAACAACTCGGCGGAGCCGATCGGGCTACATACACCACACCGAAGCCCGTCACACGAAGGAAATAATCATGGATCGCTGGAGTAGAAGTTTCTTTGCGGGCCTCGCCACCCTGTTTGCGTTCTGTCTGTTCATTGCCCCGGCACGTGCGGACTTTGACGCTGCCTATTGCTCGTCGCAGAACACGGCTGGCGACTTCAGTGCTAGTGAGTGCCCTTGTGCTGTCTTCATACCACAGCTGACCCGTGTAGTGTTCGAAACCTGGCAGTCCAATGGCTGGTGTACTGATCACTGCAATACCGCAGGCAAATACGCTTTCGCCGTGATCTTGGAAAAGAACTGCTGGTGCTCAGACTACATCCCCGAGGACCAGCGAGACACTGGCGACTGCAGTACGAGCTGCCCCGGCTTCCCTTCCGAGAAATGCGGCAATGTGGACGACAATCTCTACATCTACATTAAACTCGCCAACGATCCTTCCGGCACAGTTGGAGGGTCACAACCCACATCCACCAACGTGAGTCCCAGTCCAACTGCTACTTCTTCTCCGCCTCCGTCTTCCACGGAGGCTCCGTCTTCGTCAGAGGCAACCAGTGTTAGTGTATTCCCTTGCGTGTTTGTCAGCGTTGATCTTGCTGCGTTTGCCTTTGATTGCCCGTTTCCCTTCTCTCTCCTGTCACTTCCGTCAATTTCCTTTTTCTACCCTTCACTATCCTTCAATTCCACCCCCGTCTTGATGGGGCGAGGTTTGACTTGATGTAGCCCTCATCGGCTCCGCCAAGTCCATCTTCTACTAGTGTGGAAACCAGCCGCGACCCAGAGACTGTTGTTGAGACGGTCACTGCGCCGCAGGAGGTCACCACCTTTACTCCTGTATTACGTCCCTTTCCTTCTTCTCACCGTTCCTGTTCCGCATCTGAACCATTGCTGACTTCCCACTAGACCAAGTCATCCACACCCACAACTCTTCGAACAACAACCACACAAGAGGAGGTCACCCCACCGCAAACCAGCATCCGCGTCGTCACAGAGAGTGGTGCGATCATCACACAAACAGTCGTTACTACCCCGACGTCCGCCCCTGTCCAGCAGACACAGAAGAGCAGCTCTAACACTGGTGCCATCGTTGGTGGTGTGGTGGGCGGTCTTTTTGCAGTGATAGCGGTTGTTGGGGGCATCTTCTTCATCCTCTGGAGACGCCGGCGACAGCAAAAGCAAGACTTGGACCCTCAAACTGGCGTGCAACGTAACACAAGCACCATGAGCAAGTCCGGCCTGTTGCAAACAGAGAAGCAGCCACAGTTCCCGCCGCCTATCGTGACCAACTTCAACAACCGGAGACAAAGCCGAAACTTGGATCAAGATTCGATCAGCCCGATATCTGGGTCTGACCGACGCAATAGCAGACACCTGGTGGACCAAAGGCTCAATCCGTCGACCATATTCGTCTTCGACAACACAAGTACCGGCAGTCTGGGTAGCGTAGACGACAGCCGCGACTACCATCGGCCTCTCAACGTACGTTCTGGATACCTCACGATGATGTAAACAAAATACTAATTTCGATAGGTGCGGAATCCCGACCCCGAGGCTTAATTGACAGTCGCGTTTCATCATTGCGCTGTAGATTCCACAGCTACTGATTGGACGCCTCTTATACTCGCAGTTGGATGTCCCCTCTACCTCACGACCTCACGAACATACGTTAGATTCACATAGTTTCCGGCACCAACAACCGGCCACTCCTTTCTTCGGTACATATCTGCATTGTTTCACGGCGTTAAACAAAGGCCAGTTTTCAGCGTCTCGGTCTCAACGAACGGTCTGGTGTCAGTAGCAGCAATTACGCTGCTCGCTCCTCTTCTCCCGGCTATTAATCTTAATGGCTCGTCATCTTGTAAAATTACTTCATCCTGCCATGCTGTCACGTAAATACGGAGGCGGACAGGAAATGGGGAAGTCGCGGACTTCGGAATGGGCGTAGTTGTCGGAACAGAGAGTGTCCGCTGTGAACAGGCGGCGCGGCTCGACGTTGCGGATAATGCAATCGCGCGCCTCGACGAGAAGGAATGAGATAACAGAGGGTGGAACTGCTGCAGGCTGAAAATGCCTAGTCACCAGTGCATCGGTGCATACTCAAATGAAAGCAATCATGTTCATTCTCGCAATTCGGCCCTGCATTTGTATTATGCCTTTTGAGGTTTCCTTAGCTCTGCGGTGGAGCGACCAAGCCACGGCGGGTAAGCACCGGGGCTCGGTCGCGCCAACGCTTTGTTTGGACCACTCAATCATCAATAAACACTCTTGTCCACATGTGGTGAATTGTTTGCCAGGCGGTCAATTGAAACGTTACGTACCCTAGTCCGATCGGAGTTGAGAGACTGACTGTGCACGGTGACGGAGCCGCCTTCCGCAACTAAAGCTTGGCCACGTTTCTGACGTTGGTGCCCCTCGAAGGGCGACCACTGTCCAGACCTTCTGAACCGCCCATTCGAAGCGCCGCCATACCCAACCTCCTACACGCCCTTCCTCGCCAACAATCGCTTGCGGGGCGCGTCGTCCTCGCTGTTATTCCTTCGCAATGAGTAAAATGTGGGAGGTGGACCCGGAGACGAGGAGTAAGGTGCGCGCGTGCTTCTGTTTCCTCGTGTGGGGCTGGTTTAGGGGGAAACGTGCGACGTGGTGGATTGTGGATGATGAGAGTGTATGATGTGTGAGGGAGTGCGAGGCTAATCACTGTGTACAGTTGCTTGAGATACAGAAGGCGAACGACAACAACAAGTGTGTTGATTGCAATGCGCCGAGTCCGCAATGGGTATGCAGCTCCCTGTCCACGGCTGCCGTCATGCATCACCGCCGCACGCTCTGTTCAAAACACATTGCTAAGCTGCTCTTCTACAGGCATCGCCCAAAATCGGCATCTTCATGTGCCTCTCCTGCTCCGGCGTCCACCGCGGTCTCGGCGTACACATCTCCTTTATCCGCAGCATAACCATGGACGCCTTCAAAGGTGCCGAGCTCGCGCGCATGGCAGCCGGCGGCAACAAGCCCTTCCAAGAATTCTTCGACTCGCACGCTTCGAATGCAAAGGATGGGAGGAAATTCGAGACGTCAACTATCCAGGAGCGGTACGATTCCGAGGCGGGTGACGAGTGGAAAGAAAGGTTGAGCTGCAAGGTTGAAAACCGAGAGTTTGATAGGAGTAATTTGCCAAAACGGATGCCGAAGAAGGAGACTGCGGCGCTGGGAACGGGTGCGCCGCTGAGCGGGAGAGCGACCGGACCTGGGAGCAGGAGTCAGACTCCGCTTAGCAAAACTAGGAGCAATGAGATTGGGACCCAGCGCTCAGGCTCGCCTGCCCTCGGCACGAACGCCATGTCGCAGAAGACTAAAAACGAGGCATACTTCTCTCGCATGGGCGCGGAGAACGCGAACAGGAGGGACGATCTTGCGCCGAACCAGGGTGGCAAGTTCGGAGGCTTTGGCAGCGAGCCGGATCATTGGAAGAAGGACGATGAGCCTGGTGCGCCGCCTGCTCTGGATGAATTTCAAAAAGATCCCGTTGCTGCTTTGACCAAGAGCTTTGGGTGGCTGGGCGCGAGTGTGAGCAAGGTGGGCAAGACCGGGTATGAGGGTTGGGTGAAGCCCGGGATGCAGAAGGTATGCCATTCTATCCATTTGATCTTGAGTGGAATCAGACGCTAATATACATATACACAGCTCGCCGAAGCAGATATCGCCGCCCAAGCCCGCCAGACCGCCGCGCTCGCCGCTCAAGGCCTCCAAACCGGCGCCACAGCCGCTGGCGGCGCCATAACCAAGTTTGTTGAAGGTCAAGACACTACCTCTACCCGCCGCGGTGCCTACTCAAACGTGCCCAGCGAGAAACAAGACTTCTGGGACTCTTTTGGCGACGAGCCGAAAGGGCCGCCGAAGGACAAACAGGACTTTTGGGACGAGTTTGGAGCGCCGCCAAAGGGGCCTAGCCAGGACAAGCAAGATTTCTGGGATGAGTTCGGGGGGGCTGCCGGTGGAGCTGCAGGTGGGGAGAGGAGTGGGTTGATGGGTGCGAGTAAGAAGCCAAGTGGGATTGGGACCAGTGCTATGAAGAGAGCTGGGGGTAAGAAGGAGGATGAGTGGGGAGATTGGTGATGTCCTTCGTTGGAGTTTGCTTCCAATGGGTTGGCCTGGATAAATGGGGTAGGCCGCGGAGTTTTGGCGTTGGTGGGGGATGTGGTAGGTGTATTGATATCAATCTTTTTATTTGCATTGTCTTGTTTGCTCTTTTGAATTCTACATCTCTCTATCTTGATCTTCCATTCAGCATTTTATCTATTTGTTTTTTGATCATAGCGGTGTGAGGGCAGCGGCAAGTGCGCCTTCCCAAAGCACATCAGCTGCGGGCCACTACAATCGCTTCTCACAACATGGGACCTTTCCACCTTCTCAACAACCCGACCAATAGGCGCTTCCTGCCCTGTCGCCATGTTGCTCTTCCACCAATATTGTATCTTAGGTCACACTTCCTTCCGAATCGCCTTCTCTCCGCCCGGCGAGGTTGGACAGCCACCTGCCGCCTTTCCACTGTTCTCTCACAAACGGCCCTTCGCTTGCTGGATCGAGGAGCAGCGTGTCCACGAGCATGACTACCTTCCTGGCTAGCCGTTGCATCAACACAGCCGCTCGGTCCCTGCTCCCGTGTGGTCCATAAGAAGTCGCCGATCGTTCGTTTTCTTCTTCTCTTCTTCATCCCACTCTGACCCAGCTGGCATCTCATACTCTCGGGCTTTGGACGCTTGGAAGGGTAAGTCGGCGTCTCTTCTCCTCCCCCTTCTCCTTTCATCTCTCTTCCTGACAGCCTTCTCTGGCTGCATATGTTGGCCCGCCCTTGACATCGGTTGTCACCTCAGGCATACTGTCCTCACTCCGCTTCGCTTCGCCCACGCTGTCTACAGTGCCCTCTGCGCTTTCGAACTGGGATGGAAACATGATGGCTGACTTTACTTTTAGCCTCCTTTCGGTTTTTGGCTCCAGCATTGGTATGTTGTCCAACCTCTTCCTGTTCTCTTAAGGCTTTCCTTCCAACAGACTGTCGGATACAGCACACCGATGCCATCCCGTCACACCCTGGCTTCCTCACTTGGACCCTTCTTGCTGACCCGATCTCGCAGATTACTCTTTGCAGTGATTATCGGTGTTATGCTAGGTTCGTCGCTCCAACTCTCTGCCCGCTGCAGAGTCCTCCCGCCATCGCCCTCGCGAGAACACGCTCAGCACTGATTTCCCTCGACACTCAAACTCATCGGTATCTTCGCTGACACACGGTAGCATCCACAGCCATGCCATCCGTCCGCCTGCTTATCGTCGCCACACTGCTGGCCTTCGGTGGCGTTGACGCCAAGAAGAACATGGTCCGCGTAACCAAATGGGTCAACGAGGAGTGCGACGGTCATCCTATGGGCGGCAAGCAACTTGAGCTCAAGGAAGGCAAGTGCCATTACTTGAACGGCGGAAGCATCCGGGTCCATCAGCACAACAAGGGCAAGTACAACAAATGGTTATTGGGAGATAAGGAGTGCTCTGTCATCGTTTACGATGAACCGGGGTGTCACGGTATCAGCAAGACGGATATCTCTGTCCCGGAAAAGTTTGAGGATTGCTTCCCATTGAACAACAAGGCATCGTCGCTCAAGTTTTGGTGTGAGGATAGCCCAGGTTGGGTCACACGCGAATTCAACACAACCACGGTGCTTCCGAGGACTTCGTATTCTATCGACGATAATGGTCGCGCCCATCCCACTCCGTACTCGACCACAATCACCACGTCCGGGCAGAGCCTGGCGTCGTATAGCTTGGCCGCCCGTGCCGAACCCACCGGCAACGCAACTCTCGACGCTCGCAAGCACAAGTACGAGGAAATTCCGTTTTGGGCGAAGCACCCATGGACCGGCTCTGACATCTGCTACACGTGCTGGACGAAGAAGAAGTTGAACTACGGCAAGATCGAATGCCGCTCCGGCCCAAAGTGGGACATGTCATGTAGCAAAGCGCCGCCGCACGTTTCGGCGACCGCCTCTAGTACTATCGAGGCCACGAAGACCGCAGAGTTCTTCTTCACGATCACCAATCAGTTCACCGGGATTCGCACCGCGCTTGAAGCGGCCACTACAACGAACCCACAGATCTCCACGATCACCAATCAGGTCACCGGGATTCGCACCGCGCGTAAAGCGGTCACTACAACGAACCCAGAGTTAGAGAAGCGTTCGCGCCACACACCGGTCATCGTCGAAAACCCATATGTGGAGGGACTACTCATGTGCGCTGACGCCGAGTGGGAGAAAGAGGGCAAGGTGGAGAAGCAGGAGATTAGGCTCCAGAAATTCAAAGAGCTCAAAAAGTGCAAGGGCAAGAAGGCCGTCTACCTCGGCTTCTATAAGCCGTTCACCACTAGCACGACCATTTCGTACCTGACCGCCACCAGCACTCTGACGACTCAGCCAACGTGGGCGCCGACTCCTTAAGCGTTTCGAGCTTCCAGACATGGCTACGATTGGACCTTGATATCGAACGGTGGCATCATGGCGAGGTGGAGCTTGGTTGGGTTGGCTGAGATTTGTTTTCATTGTTTGTTGCGGTTCCCTTTCTAAGCACACTGTTTTCTTCCCTTTCTTGTTTTAGCACCCTTCCGGTTAGATAGCTTTTACTCAATTGTGCGTTCTTCTCCCACAAGTTTCATGCTCTCTGACGTGAAAGAACATTTGTGCGTGATTGCAATTACCTTGGTTAATTGTGCAACCAATGGCATAGTCATTTCTTGATAGATCATTAGCGGCGACTTGTCGTAGTCGCCTGATGGACGCAATGACGATGTGGTGGCGAGCATGACTCGTTCCTCGCCGAGAGTCGGGAGCTGTTTGACTCACCTGGCCCAAAAAAAGTTGCGGACCTCCGATCACGTACAAGAGGCTCAATCAGACCCAAAATCGCAACCGTTTCACTCTCTCGTCTGGTCGCGATATCACACTTATTCTATTGAGCTGTACCCTATACCCAATCTTGTCGCGCTCTTTCCTGCACTGCAATCGCGAACCATCCGCACCACGACGCGCCGCCTCCGCGCCCATTGGAACGACGCTACAATAGCCGCGCCCCGACCCGACGAACATGCAATCACAAACACTACCAAATAGTACCCAGCGCCCGCAACAGCAATGTCCTTTGTCCCCCGCGCCTCGTTCCCCACGCTCTCGCACCTCCCGCGTTCCTACTTCCTGGGCCACCACAAATCGGGGCTCCAGAAAATGAAATCCCTCCTCTCGACCATCGATCTAGTTATCGAATGCCGCGACTACCGCGTCCCGCTCACATCGCGCAATCCGCTGTTCGAGAAGAGTTTGGAGGGGAAGGAGAGGCTGATTGTGTATACGAAGAGGGATTTGGGTGGGGATGGCAGAGCGGGAGTGGAGGTGGAGGAGGTCATTAGGACGTGGCATAAGCCTACGCCAACGATGTTTGTGAGGAATGGCGGGGGCAATGGAGAAGGCCGGAGGGAGGGGGAGGCGGACAGGAGGAAGAGCGTCAAGATGTTGGTTGAGTTTTTGCGGGAGCATGCGCAGAAGAGGTGGAAGCTTGTTGGGCACCGACTGCTTGTTGTGGGTATGCCTAATGTCGGCAAATCTACATTGCTCAACGCGCTGCGGGCACATGGCATTGGGAAGGGCAAGGTCGCACGGACGGGGGCACAGCCAGGCGTTACGAGGAAGGTGGGCAGCGGCGTCAAGATTATCCCGAGTGAGGACGACGTCGATGCCATGGACGAAGCTAGCAAGAAGCGTTGGAAAGGCATAGGTGGGGGCGTGTACCTCGTTGACACGCCCGGTGTATTCATCCCCTATGTCCCAGACGCAGAAGCCATGATGAAGCTCGCCCTCTGCGGGTCGGTAAAAGACAGTATTATCCCTCCCGTCATGCTCGCTGACTACCTCCTTTACCACATCAACCTGCACGACCCCAGTATTTACCGCGAATACTCACTCCCTACAAACGATATCGTGCAGTTGTTGGATAATATGGCGAGAAAGACGGGGAGGTTGGGGAAGGGCGGGAAGGCGGATATGGAGGCTACGGCGCTGTGGATGATTCAGAGATGGAGGGGTGGTGGGTTGGGGAGGTTTCTGTTTGATAGAGTGGCCGAGGGAGCGTTAGGAGAGAAAGTTGTAGAAGAGGAGGGGGTGGCGCCTAGTATGAATCAGGCGCGGAGGGTGGAGAGGGAGAGGAGGAGGGAAAGGGGACGGGCTAGGGGCCAGGGTTGAGGGGGTTGAGATGATGGTATGGTCTGAAGGCGGGCACGGTGCTTGCTTTGATGCTGGCTACTTGCGACTCTGGACAGAGGTGAGTTCCCATGCATTTCCTCCGGCTCAACGAAGACCCGAGAGCTGATCATGCGCCTAGAACCGTGACTACGAGACATCCGATCTGAAGACTCGTCAGTCGCTCATGGAAAAAGCAATCCACGCGTTCTTCTACTCTACTTCGGCTCTTCCCGGAGCATGTTTAGATGTGTCAGCGCTCGCACTGTGGAGCGCGTGTGACCCCATTATTTACTCGGCGTGGGGGAGATCACGAGCAGAATGCTGTAGCGAGGAGTACATCCTGGCGATTCTCTTCCGCTTCGGTCTTTCCCGAGATATGAGCGACGACTTCAACTCAGGGGATATTCGCAACTGTGCCCGGCTGTTTACGACTCATGGGACTTTGAGGATGGAATCATGCGAGAAGGGGACACCACTGACCAGCACGACGCCAGCTTGATGATCAGCGTACCACTGTAGTGAATTTGGTTCCTTTTGCGAGATGTGCACTCAAGAGTCCAACCCTCCGCGTTCTTCGAACACCGAGGGCCAGTAGCGAATGGTCGTCGGCCGGGATGAAGTCATCGGACATAGCCTGCAGGCGCCATACCGCTCGACCGCAGCGCCTCGTTCAGCCAGCCCTGCAGTATAATCTTATCAGATCATCTGTGCGGTTGTCGGCAACAAAATCTGTGCCTTATCGCCAGTCTCGAACCTTGAGACCTTCGTACGAAGTTACGCCTCTGACTGGATTTTCTGTTGGTGGCTGGATGATTAAGGACAAGCGAACATCCGACATCGGCAGCATTACGAGAAAGGCATGCAAACTCCTCGAGCGCAGCATGCAATGCGACGACGCTCGGCGCATCCCCGGTCCTCGAGCATCTGATTAGATGAAATTTTTCATCTGATAATGATTAGATGGCGCTACAAGCGGCCAAGGAGCGCCACTAGCCCGTTAGGGCCGGCCGATTCCCGAGATAAGATTTCGCGTGCCGTGCGTCCATCACGCTTCTCGTCTAGCGCCAATCAGCTACATGGTGAACAACCCAATGGCATCGCGAGTCGACGACCATCATGCGACCCCACCCGCACCATCCTGCTAGGGCTCCCGTCCCGTTTATTCCCAAGAACGGATTTTCAAATGTTGTTGCCACGCAAACTCTGCTCGGGTTCCCCGTTGTTGCATCGGCCATGGAGTGCCAGAACGCAATAGCGCGTGAAGCGGCACCAACTACACCCTCGTTCGACCAAGCAAAGCCCACTCTTTCACACACCGAGGACCTGGTTCACAAGGGTCCAGCGAATCGCTTGCGCGGCTCAATTCCCAGCTGCACTATATGAACCCTGAAAGCTGCAGTCTTTGATCTTATCAATCTGCATCTAAACTTCCCTTTCTTACCTACTGCCACCCCTCGGCCTCTTCCTGCTCCACGTGCGTCAAGATGGGCTTCGACTTCAGAGGTTTGGCTTCGGGTGCTCTGGTCAGCAACAACAATGCTGCCAGTGCTCACAATGCGAAGGATGTTGGTGATGTTCCTGCGTCGGTTGCAGCACATACCAGCATGGATCACGAACGCCCGATTGACAAGGAGCTGGGTGCTCCGCACTCCACCAGTGATGGACTGGATTCAGACGATGAGTTGAACAAGGTGGATACGCATGCCGAGTATGGTGTTCAAAGGGCGCAGGCTATGACCCGAGTCTGGACTAAGAGAGACTTGATCCTCGCGTACATTTTGTAAGTCAGGGAGGACATGCGGATGGAAACGTATACTAGGCTAACCCCGTCGACAGCATGTGGCTCATCGCGTTTATCCTCGCTTTCGCGGGTGGTGCCATCGCAACCTTGTCGCCCTATGTCACCTCCTCCTTCGAAGTCCACTCGCTGACTGCCTTGACCGGCGTTATCTCGTCCCTCATTTCCGGTATCTGGAAGCTACCGTACGCGAAGATTATGAACATATGGGGCCGACCACAGGCACTCGTCATTGGAGTCGTTGCCATCACCATCGGATGCATCATGATGGCTGCGTGCAAGAACGTCCAGACGTACTGCGCTGCCCAGGTCTTCTACTACCTTGGCTACAACAGCATCAACTTCTCCATCACCGTCTTTATCGCTGATACCTCAAAACTGAAGAACCGGGGCTTCTTCCTAGGCTACGCTGCATCGCCGTGGTTGATCACCACTTGGGTGTACGGTTTCGCTGTCGACAGCATCGTTGCTCCCGGCGGCATCGGCTTGGCATGGGGCTTCGGCATCTTTGCCATTGTCATTCCTATCACCTGCCTACCGCTCATCTACATGTTTTACGCAAACGAGAACAAGGCTAAGAGGGAGGGTCTCATCGAGCCGAACCCCAGCCGCGGCAATGCCTCTCAGACGCTCATGTACTACCTCAGGGAGTTCGACGTCATAGGTCTCCTCATCCTCGCAACCGGTCTCGCCCTATTCCTGCTCGCCTTTAACATCTACTCATACCAGGCTGATCAGTGGAGGAGTCCGCTCATCCTTTGCTTCCTCATCATCGGCTTCCTCCTCGTCGTCGCGTTCGGCCTGTGGGAGAAGTACGGTGCCCCCGTTACCTTCGTCCCATGGGAACTCCTCAAGAACCGCACCGTCATCTTCACCTACGTCATGGCAGGTGCACTCTATATCGGCTGGTACACCTGGAACTCATACTTCTATTCGCTCCTAGTCGTCTTCTATGACCAGACCGTCGTCCACGCGACCTACGTCGCCAACATCTACACCATGGGCAGCTGCTTCATCTCGCTCGTCTACGGGCTCGCGCTGCGCTACTATGGAAAGCTCAAGATCTACAGTCTGTTCTGGGGTGTGCCGCTTACCATCCTGGGCTGCGGTCTCATGATCCACTTCCTCCAGCCGGGTGCCGACAACGTCGGCTACGTCGCCATGTGCTTCATCTTCATCGCCCTCGGCGGCGGCGTGCTCGTCATCTCCGAACAAACCACCCTCATGGCCGTCTCCAAGCAGCAAGATTTCCCTGCTCTGCTCGCCTGCGAGGCCATGATCATCGCCATCGGGTCTGCCATCGGGTCCACCATCGCCGGCGCCATGTGGACCGGTATCTTCCCCAAGCGGCTCACGGCCAACCTGCCCGCTGAAGCGATGGACAACTTTACGATGATCTATGGCGATTTGGTCACGCAGAGTAGTTATCCGTGGGGAAGTCCGACGAGGAATGCGATTAATTTGAGTTATGGCCAGGCGCAGAGGTATTTACTTATTGCGGCTACGGCAATTTATGCGACGATGCTGGTTAGTGTGGCATTGTGGCAGAATGTGGACGTTAGGAAGATGAAGCAGAGGACTTTCGGTCTTTTGTAGGAGAGGCGGGGGGGCGGATTTGTGGAGGAGGTTTGATAGGGAGTAGGGTAGTGGAGGGAAGACGGAAGCGTTGAGACGTGGTGGGTGGATATCGTGAGGCAGGGGCTTCGTGTTGTGTTTGTATGAGGGAAACGTCATATCAATTAGTAATTTAATTCAAGACTCATCGAAAAACGTTCGCTTATCGCCACATCGCTGTTCTCGAAGTCAACTTTTCTGGGCCACAGATGTTTTTATTTGGGTCAAACGAATGACAAAGACTACCTGTTGCGCATCAACAACCAGTTGCAGTGATAGCGACAGATATTCCGAACCGCGCATGTTCATTCCCAACGGGACCGCCGACTCCATCTAGTTGTTGTAGCACAGATAGCTATTAATCTTGTCATTGAATCGCCCCAGGTTGGCCACGTAGGTTGCACCAGGGACGGTGAGATCTAACAGGGCAATTAGCCGACAACAGTGAAAAGGAGGGTTGCAATATAGGGATGGGAAATGGGAGGGGTATGGGACACTCACGAGCACCATTCTGAGGGCAGTGGTTTCGGTTATAGAAAACGCAACCATGGCCGCGCGGGACCTGGAGCGAGGAGATGCTGTTGGGCCAGTGGTTGCCTAAGTTGTAGCATTTCTGCACTGTACGACATCAGCCCCATACTCCCATTTCCTTCAACCCATCCGATTCCAACCCAATCCAATACACTCCGTAGTCGCAAACTCACCATCGGTCGTAAGCTGCTGGTGGCGCCCGCCGCGGTTGATGTCGGCCCAGACTTGGATGTGGAACGAGCGTTTCTCGAGTCCACGCTTGTCGGCGGGCTCGGAGTCTGGATCACCGATCTCATAGGTTGGCGCGCCGTCTTGGATGCCGGTGGGTGCGGGCGGGATGGGCCCGATGTCGACCGGAGTGTTGTCGCTCGGGGAGTCGGCTTGCGGGAGGGCTGTTGCGACGGCCGTGAGGGCGAGGAGGGAGAGCGTGGCGAGGAACTTCATTTTGGTGAGGTGGTGGGAGGTAGTTTGGGGTTTGATTGTTGGCTTTGGAGGTGTTTGGAGGATGTTGAGGAGATGGTGGTGGTTTTTATACCATTTCTTTACCGCCATTAGGATATACGGGAATTAGGCGAACAGGTGGAATCGTTTCTTGCTGGGCCCAGGCAGCATCAGCATCATGGGAATTCTTCAAAGCTGAGGGTTCGATGTTGCGAAATGGAAGGCCTGAGATCAACAAGCGTAATCGCAAGCTTCAGGCGCGCCGTCAGGTACGCCTTACACTCAGAAACACCAACGAATGAGGAGTTCAGACCCTCTTTTAGTTCCTAGTCGAAAAGCTTGTTTGTGTAGCCAACGAGTACATTCGACTAGTGTTGGTGCGAGGTTTTCGTTCCATTTGAATAGCCGATTGAGAATTGGGGCCTGGTGGCTCCCATTAATACCATGAAATGATATGACTTGCCTCTTTGAATCAGCTCGCATGTGTCTAGCGTCGATATGTGTCACTAATTGTGTTGGTGGTTGAATGTGTTAGCCACGGTAACTTGGAACCGAGACCGGGTGCCTCAAAAGGATGGAATAGCGATCGGACGAAATGCTTCTTTGAGCTGCACTGCAGTAGCTAATACACATGCTTATTGAACAAGACACCTGGTTTGCTGAAGACGAAATTGCGGTGTCTCGCTTTCTCCGAAGTTCGGCTTTAGGTGCGGGTTGGACGCTCTTCTGCGCGGATGATCGGTTTGGGATGGCAGAATATCATCTGATTACCATGCTCGGAAAGATAGAAGCGGTTAGAGATGTAGTTCTTGTGTATATTGGCTCTCGTGTTGAATGCATCTCGATTCCGGACTTGATACATCGAAACTTCGAGACTGTGCAACTGTTCGTTTGCAACAACAAATCTTGGGCCTCGTCGGCAAGAACTTCGCTTTTACTGAACATGCAGAGAAATTGATCCAGTTCTGCCAAGTTTGATCAACATTGCATGGAGATGTCGGAAATACTGGGCACTTTCGTATTTGCTGGCGATCGGCGAAGGGAGGAATTAGGTAACAGAATATGGACACGAGGAACGATTAAGCTGGGTAAACGGTAGTAGAGCATTTCATTGATAACCGAAAAAAAGGTTCACCGCCAATGAGTTATCCTTTCCCTCTGTTCGTTGAGGGACAGTTAGAATATCTTAAAATAAGACCTGAATCTCACACGCTAGGGCCAGCTAGTTGCAGCACAGATAGCTGGAGATGATGATGTTGAAAACGATCCCACCGACGGCATTGGCCAAGTTCGCGACATAGTAGTGGCCAGTCACAGTAAGCCCTAAAGGTCAGGTAAGCACAGCGATAAAAGCCCAAAAAGGAAACTGGGGAGCTCACTCTTGTCATTGGGGTTGTAGTCATTGTCTTCGTAGAAAATGCACCCGAAGCCGGACGGAACCTCAAGCGAGCTAATCTCATTGTTCCATCCATTGCCGAGGTTATCTTCACTGTCGTTGGAAACGTCTCCGAGAGATTGCTACATTACTTACAGCACTTATCGGCTGTTGTATTGGTTAGTGCTTGTAATTGTGTGCTTGTTAATAGGTCAGGGGCTTACTCGTGGTGATCAGACCTTCGTGCCTGCCGCCCTTGTTGGCATTCATCTAGATGTCGACAGTTAAGGTCGCTCGCATTGCGAGATTGCGCTCGGTGAGAGAGCCTTCGGTGGCCACCGGAGCTGTGCCCTCTACGACGGCGGGGAAGGTCTCCGGATCTCGGCATCGATGGGGATGTTCGACACTGTGTGCTTTGGAGGCGAGGCAGTGGCCGGAGCCGCAAGAGCAGAGACAAGGAGGAATCTCATTGTTGCTAAGGGAGGTTTCAACGATTTGCTGAGAGCTTGACACTAGAGCTGAAGACTTCAAAGCTGTTGTCGCAGTTGGTGAAGAGAAAGTCTTGATGGCAGTGATTCCTCTTATATACTTCTACGGAGCTGCCCATTGTCGGTTCATTCCGTAAGTGCGTTGCCATTTCTGGAACGCGTCTCAAGTGCGGTCCCCAAACCGGCCCAATATATGCATGACTAACAGTTTTAATCAAGAGAACGGAACGCGATTCCATCTGCCGAGTCCGGGAAATCCTGCGAAAACGTGGTCGGCCTGACCTAGAAAAGCTTAACCCACCGCATACGAGCTGACGTGGTGTCGCTTCCACGTGGTTGTCCGATTTGGGACGTGGAGTCGAATGACGTTGGGGGGCAGTCTCATATGGATGAAGGTCTGGTCTGAGGACGGCGGCCGAAAGAATGTTGTTCGATATTTCGGTTAGGTCTTGGTCTTCGCGGTTGGATGGAACTATATGGAGCTGGCGCGTGGATAGCGTCAGAAGGACCGACACTTGTTGATGATATTAGAAGAATACATGTAAGCAATACATTGCGGTCTGTGAGCTTTTGACTAAAGGATGTAGTAGATGTGGTAAAAGAATGGTCCGTACGTGTACCAAATTCGTCCTAGGTCCTCACTAAAATAAATGAAAAATAGAAGGAATGAAAAGGACGCATCGTAACTGTATAGACCGGTAAATTGAAGGTCGGCATCATTTAACCCGACCATTGTGGGTGCTTGCATCTGCTGACGCTTACCCAGCTGCGAGCACCATCATACCAGAAGCGCGGAGGAACTCTCAGACTGATCGTGGAAATATGGGCGGCACGCCGGCTCTGTATCCCTAACCTAAAGTAGCTTTGGGTGCATGATAATCGGGACTGTACTCGTCTCAGTTCTCCTTGATCCGGACTCTTTGAGTGTTGGGTCCGCCAGCCCACCTCCGCTTGCTGATTCGATCAAACAGCTCGCCAACCGTTTCACCAGTATCTTCGGCACTTGCGTCTCCTACAGACATCACAGTGTTTTATTTTTGCTTAGTAACCACAGGCAAGTGGGCCTTAAGCTCTTCAGACTTCGTAACAAGAACGGTGATCCCTCCAGTCGCTTTCGCATGTCTTCTCCCAACGGTGTGATTGTGTAGTCGACTGTCGGTTGATTGCGGAGCATTTCGCTAAAACCTTCGAGAAGTTTGTCCATGTCTTCGAAGTGTTCATCAAGCACATTGTCGAGGGCTCTGTCGAACTCCTTCTGGAATCGGCTAATCAAGTCGTCCACGAGATGAGTATCGGCACGGATAGTGAGCTTCAAGAAGAATTCCTTCTGGAATGCGATCCTAGGCGTGAAATATCGCGTCTTTCCTTTGTACTTACTTGTTGTGATCTCCATAGCGGGACGGCATCGTATATACAATCCATGACCTTGGCGACTAAATTGTTCTCCCGTCTATTTTGCATAGTCGCCCACAGGACCGAGCGCCTTTCGAGCCTGTCAATGTTGCTCATGAGAACTGACAACTTTGCCTTCATCTTGGGACGGAAGTCTTCCCATTTCTTCTTTGCTTTCTCCACGACGAGATTCGCCGGTGACTTCTCCATCATCCTGATCGTCTGTTGGTGAGCGTGATCCAAGGCTTGTCTCAAAGCAAGTGCTATGGTCTTCATACACTTGGTATGGTATAAAAACCACTTGTTGAGGCCGGGAGCGAGAATATCCGTGATTTCCTGGTTCCAATTACAGCCTTCTTGTAGATCCCTCGCTTTCGAAGCACCCTTAGGGATGACGCCTTTTCAGCTGATTATCTTCTTGAAAGTGCCACCAGGTAAAGCGACCCACTGCTTTCTCAGTCTCTTGTCCACTAGATGCTTGTATACGTCGGTATCGGCCTGCGTCTTTGCAACGCCATTCTTTGACAAGTCTTCGAATGTGCTTTTTGTCTGCGATCGCAGTTGCTTAATGAATTCTTGGCGGATTCCGTCAAATGCTTCGGTGAGATCTCGAAATCTGGTATCACGATCGGTATCTGCAACTATGCGCCTGCTCTTGTCGATGAATGATAGACGCAGGACGGTCAATGCCTAGTGTAGTCTTGCAAATTCTTCTCTGCGGGGAGAGAACACAAGAATCTTCGAATGCCCGGGAGACCCGTCAAGTGAGGTGATAGTGGTGGCTGCTCATTGAACCTGAGCTCAGGCTTCTTGATCCAGTCCATGTGATTGGAAGCGGAAGCATGAAACACTTCCGGGTTGTCTGCTGGCGATCGACTTGGAAACTTAGTGGCAAGCTCCTCGTCAATGTGTTTGGACCGGTCAAAAACTTTGACTTGCACGAGGTGGCGTTTCAGGTATATTTGGTGCTTGCTGAAAATATCATCCACCACCCAGTCTTCTTCGGCGTCCGCGCGATTCTCCTCTGCCTCTGTAATTTGAATCATCTCTTTGATCTGATCATACGGTAACCCGGTGCACTGATCCAGTTGATTTGGAGAAATCGGCTAGTTTGTTAGTAATCTACATCCTCGATTGTATCCATGAGAACTTACGTCGATCTTGGTGGCAACAAGCTTCACGCTCGTGGCGCCACGAACGGTTGCCGCTGCTCGTGCATTGTTTATGACAGAATCATTTGATGCGATTCGGATCGTATCCCCGAAAATCAGCTCGACGTCAAACACTTTTACTTCTTTGGCGTGGCGGACTCTCGAGAGATTGATGTCCCCCCAACCCAGAATCGATTAGCTGGAACCTGTAAACGAGCCAACATGTTACGCACCGGGAACGTCGACGAGCTCAAGGCCCTGCTCGAGAAGATTATGCTGGAAGCTTATCTTGACAGTGCCCACGAGCGGTCACAGCCAGACTCGCCCCTTCACTTTCGTCAGAACAGGGCTGATCTTCTTGATGAGATCTTTCTGGTCTTTTCTACAGAATTGTGCGATTCCTTCGGATTTCCTGTCTAGTTTGGCGATTGCCGTCTCGCACCTGAACTGGCAGATGTTGGCGAATTCTCCAGACTTGTAAGCTTCGAGACTCAACAATCAAGAAACTTTTCCATCGAGCCGAAAAGTGTAACGAACACATCCTCTGCTGTGTCTTTCGCACAGCGGTCAGACTCATCGCATCCACACTTCTTGGATCGAGGAGCATCCTCATCTTCCGAGTCGTCGTCTTCATCATGGTAGTAATGGAACGGCCTGGCATGCTCTTTGATCTCCTCCCTCTTCTCGGCGTTAAGGAGTTCGATCCGGGCAAAGAACTTAACATCTTCGTCCTCTTCGCCACCTGGGAAGTGCGCATATCCAATGACCGCACTAGTGCATGCAGCCCCATCGGCGCTGGTTAGCGAAAAAACCGTCACAGCTGAGTATTGCGTTGGTCAGAAGACTCTTGCCTGCCACCTGAACCCAACAAGGGCTACTTTAATAGCAGGGCTACGCTCAACTTTCGCCAGGGTATTCGCCGTTCGGAAAAGGTGATCAAGTTCCTTGTCGTTTTCTGGCATCCCATCCAAGGCCTTGAGGATCAGTTATGCAAGCTCTTAAAGCTTTCGATCGACCTCCGCCTTGTCCATCTCCCGCCATGGGTGAGGGAGTTTCGGCCCCTTGCTCGGATCGTATTTGTTGACGACTTTGTGGGTTTTGAGATATTCTGGGAACTTCTCAATGGTCATGGGCATCGAAGATTCTTCAGTGGGAGGGATCGAGGCCTGCAACGTTAATGACTAAGTTTCGGGGGGTTGACGCAAGGAAGCAAGCCTCCAAGGATGCCTCCAAAACTTCGTCGACACAATGGTTCCGAAATACCCGGGGCTTACGATGGGAACCTCTCAAATAGCACTCGTAGAAGGTGGTTCCAGGTATTGGGAAAATTGTGGCGATACTGTTGGAGATCGGGAGTTTGTGCGGTGGATGAGTGGAAAGAAACAGAGCGAGTTTGAGGACGCGACCGCCTTTATATACTAGTAGGGTCGGCTACCATCCTACGTTTCTCTTAGCGGTAAAGTTGGAAGCTTGTCGAAACTCCGTTAGACGGTAAGAACACGGTGAGGATCCGCACATCATCTCTAATGGCTACATCATCCATTCGATCAAGGACCAAGTGAGAGGGAATTGGTCTTGGGGTAAAAACATACCAGCAAAACAGCATTACGGTAACACCGGAAAAGGTGATGGTGCACGCCATGAATAAGTTAACTTCATTAAAAATCTTATGGCGCCCAAATGAAGAGCTGCTGAGGTAAGATCTGACAAATGCCGACCGTCCTTTATGCACGAAAGGGTGTCATACAGACCACAACCTGCTTTTGAATGAGGTTTGGGCCCACCGTACTCCATGTATCAACATGAACATATTTAGAAGAAACCTTGACCGGATCAACGTATTCTACAATTTGCATCAGGCTCCGAACCGTACACATGGCGTCAGGCTCTTTCGAACGTTCTGTCCCACCGAATAGACAAGGTTCTTCGACTTTCAGGGTGGGTGAAAAGTTCCATAGTTCCTTCTCAGCTGTAGGATGACACCATGGAGAGCGTAAAGACAACTCAAACACGTTCGTACGTTGAATGCCACGAACGAAGCGGAGCCCGGGCGTCTCTCGTTGTAGCTAGGCCATGGTAGTGTGTCCAACGGGGAGTGTGTGCCTCGGGTTGCGGCCGCACGGCATGAGCAAAGTACGACTCGTGCCAGGAACGTGTTGAGGGGTTCCGATCTTCGGTTGATCCTCTCATTTTGCAGAAGGGGGGCTCGGTGGTATGCAACATCCCACAAATAGAGCTGAGAGCACAGAACTTTTAATATCGCAATAGTATGTGGCCACAGAAAGCGTGACGCGCGAAAAATTGTCGTTCGACGGTGGAGGACGACGGTAAAGAAAAGGTTGGGGATGTCGATGCCGGAAGAAGTTTCCCCGAGCCGAGACCCCACTTACCTTCCAGACGTTTGACCTTTGACGAGTTGTGTCTCTTCTCATCAATCATTGAAAGCAATTTTCATGAGACCTCTCGTCGTAAAAGCGTTCAGGGTCTATTGGCGTCTAGAATCCCCCTTTACATAAGGTTGATCGATGCGCAAGTCCGCAGCAATGATGCGGAAGTCCGCACTTCACCACTCAACGAGTGCTCGCGTGAGCATACGGCAACCAATGCCTGATCACAACATTTACATAAAATATGAAGCTCTGCGCCTCAGATGACGCGTCTTGATGCGTATATATAGTGGTCACTCGCTCCTCGCGGTACCTTCGTAGTAGGCTCGGATTTCCACTAGCTTGCTTCACATCTACTTGGCCCGCATCCTAGACTCAGCAGATATCCATCTTGGCCAACAGAAATGGGTATAGTGCTGCCGCAAATACAAATCGACCAAAAAAGTACTAACAGCCTGACCCAGAGTTCTCTCCAGACGTCATTCAAGCATTTTCCAACTTCAGATCGGACCCGACCGCGCTCGCTCTACCAGTGGAGATCTCCCACTCAACACTGCGACCTCTCATCTCCGTCTCATTCCCCAAAGAATCGCAATCCACGTTTCAGCAGGCTCTAAACCGTCTCGACGGCGTGCTGAGCCCGAAACATGCGCTCTACCTCATCCTACGTCGGAACGACTCAAACGTCGCCATCACATACGTACCCTACCTCGCGAGTGCCGAATCAAGAAACATCTTGCTCCAGCACAGAGCCGAGCTGATTCGAACGCTTGGGGGGGAACACTTCGCTGCGTCGATCATCTGCAAGGAGATGGGAGAGATCACAGACGCCCGGTCGTGGGAGGAACGAGATGGGCAAGGTGAATCCTGGGAGGTTGCGAGCAATGAGAATGTCCAAAGCTGCGAGAAGCATGAAGGAGACGAAGCGGAGACTGAGGTGAAGGACCTCGGCTACAAAAAGAACAAGTGCAGACTCTGCGACCGCCGCATGAAGAACAAGATTAACGAAGACGCTCTCTCGGCTCTCAGCAAATTGCACGAAGCCGGCACCTGCGTGCAGCTCGTAAGTCACCCCAACACCCATACCATATCCTCACTCACCATCCGTAGTCGGTCAACATCCCCACCGAAATCCTCCGTCTGAACTTCCATGTCCCTAACCTCGCACCCGCCTCCGTCTCCTCCTTGCTCCCCACCGCCCACCCAAGCTTCACATTCTACCGACACCTCACCACCAACACTCTCTATTTCATCTTCTGCTCCCCCGACAGCGCATCCGTGCAGGAGCGCATGAAGCACACTATGGCTATACCGGGGCTAGTCAACATCATCGCGAAAAATAATGGAGTGAATGTTGATCAAAAGATTGAGATTCATGATGTTGAGGATTTGGTGTTTGAGGAGAGGGATGAGAGGATTGGGCAGTTCAGGAGTATGTATTTGAGAGGTGGGATGCGGGGTACGGAGTCGACGTGGGAGGGTATGGAGGAGTATCAGAGGACATTGGATAAGGTGCGGTGAGGAGGGGTGGGAGTGGCTGGTCCGAACAGTTCACGATGTTTGTAGGTTCTTGTCGATGTGTTTCTCATCCGCTGCAGTCATTCATCGTGAGCGACATCTATCGGCAAATGATACTTACCCATCGTACAATATTGTCATTATCCTTTCTTTGTCTGGTATTCTCCTCAAATCCCCAGCCTCGCCTACACCAAAGAGGATCACAGTTTCCGGTCAATTTAAAGCACGTACGGTACACATACTTTCACCTACGGTTCTGTGAGATGGCATTGTATTCATTGTGTAGTCACAACTGGTGAGGACCCAGTATGTGGGAAGAAAAAAAACAGGAGACCAGAAGAGAGCTGAATGTAGAGGGAGGAGCAATGAGTGGAGCGTGCTTTCGATCTACACAGTTGATATCCCGCCTCATGCGATCGAAAGCCGCCCGACTCACTGAATTTGATAGCGAAAGACAACTGGAACAAACCTTTCATGAGCTCACTTCCGAGAGAGCAGCTTGCCACTCTTGCCCTCGGCGGGATAAGTACCTACGAGATATCAGCTCACACCCACGCAGTTAAAAGCATATCACTTACCAATGATCTCGTCTGCTCAACGCCAGCATACAGCTCATCCTTAAGCCAGCAGTTGAGGTCAGAAGAACTCGATCTCTTCAGCTTGTACGACACAGCCAAACAATCATATCTCTTCTTGCGCTTATCTAAGCACTCAACCAAAGACCTCGTAGATTTCTGGCCGCTGACTATGATGTGACCCAGGAAACTGCGGGAGCAACGGACATTGAAGTTGTCGGGGGTCAGGCAGCCAGCGTTATTATCATCGAGCTTGTCCATGCAGTGGTCGTTGGTGTCGTCGCTGCAAGGGCCCACTTCGGGGAACTCTCTGAGGTCGACTTGGAGACTTCCGCGAAGGTAGCGCTGGGAGAAAGTCAATGTTCTGAGATGCTTTGAGATGCGGTTGACGTACTTGCTGGTGGGCTTCATGTCGCCAGTCATGTGCCAATCTGTTCCATCGAAGCGCGAGCTGATACAGCCCGACGTATCAGAGCAAATATCCAGACACTCATCTGCCAAATTGACCTATACCCCGTCAGTATACCTATCATTGGTGCCAACTCGGCGATCCCGAGTCCGCTTACCTCCCGTACATTCCAGGCCTCACCGTATATATCCAGCCCTCTGACCACCACGTATTTCTGCCCTGTGTCCGTTTTGTACAAACATCGATCATTGTCGGGAATTTTCAAGCTGCTTTGACATTCGGCCATCGCACGTCCCGATGGCTGAGAGGAAGAGTGATCGTGATCCGGGCCCCAGTTGTTCATGCCTTTGTTGAGCATCGAGGCGGCCCAGTTGGCGGCTGAGATGGCGATCATGCCGTTGGACATGACGGCCGGGATGGCCATTAGGATGCCCATGGTGATAGATTGACTTTGCGGAAACTATAAAGTTCGGCGGAAATAAGAGAGGCGAGTTCGGCTGGAGAAGTGCAGGACGAAGTTCGAGGACGAGGGTCATCATTGAAATATCTAGGTGCTCATCCTAGTGCACAAGGTGTTGAGTTGCGATGACGCGGTGTGTCACAACTCTGGGGTATTCCTTTTCTCATTTTGCAATTCGGAAGTCATCAGCAGTTGACCTTTCATAGGTTGGGGTTACTGAAGAGGAACCTACGACACCTGGTCTGATCGCTGGGTCTGCCAACCTTCGACTTTTCACTCCGACCCACGGCCTCTAATTCGACAATGTCAATCGCTCGGTCATAGAAGCACTGCGGGGATTTCGTTCTTCACATATATCGCTCTTTGAGCGGGCTTCACGTGATCTTTAGATTCCCAACCTGAGGAGTTAACAAGCCGTATCTTGTGGTGCGTGTCACAAGTACGTTTAAGATACTAAACACACCCTAGGGAGGAGAGAATATCAGCGTCACTGTGGGGTAGGCCCATGGGTCAGCGAGCGACAATTCTCCCAGTTTGATTCGTCTCTCCATGGCTAGGATAATCGAATGAAGCTCAAGGGTTTTCGGCGCGCACGCGACTAGCAAGAGGCTTCGAACATCAAGGCTTCCGCTGCACAAAATGTAAATTGTATGAGTCGACTTCGCTCTACGAACTAGACAGCAGTGCATCGCACAAAGCGGGTTGACTGATCACGGACCGTTGTTTTAGGCAGCAGAATGTTCAAAAGTTCGTGACGTAGCTGAGAACGAGGCAAACAAGATCCCCGCCAAATAAAGTTAGAATGCGGAGAGGATGTGACAGGCGTGGTAATCAGGTAGCGATAGTGTGGATGCGGGGCGGAGGTGGAGTGGAGATCAACCAAGCGTCATTTATAATGTCGACGTCACTTCCACCGCTTGGGTACGCCTTCGCGACTGCGCGTTGCAAGCGGAATGGCTTCCAAATGTACAAATTTCCCATTCAGCATTGGTGTCGATATATACAGTTCAGCATCCCACATTTTGCATCCACCCCTTAAACAGTAATCTTCCCCGTCAACCTAACATCCCTCGAACTAGCACCCACACTCACCGTAAACTCCCCACTCGGCACAACCCACTTTCCTCCATCCCAAACACTCAAATCTCTCCTCCGCAACTTGAACGTCGCAGTTCCAGTAGCCCCCACCTCCAACTTCAACTTGTTGAAGCCACGAAGTTGCTTCGGTGGCGTCGAGAGCGCTGACGCCGGATACCCGATATAGAGCTGCGGGACTTCGGCGCCCACGACGCCGCCGCTGTTCGTGATCTTTGCGGTAACGGTGGTGACGGTTTCGAAGAGGTCGGCAGGGCCGCCAGGGGCTTTGGTGCCGGTTGCGGGGCCAGATTTAGGGGCACCGGTTATGGAGAGGTCGGCATAGGTGAAGTTTGTGTAGGCTGTTGTGGCATTAGTTCACTTTCGTGACAAGGAATATGGGTTTGGGGAAGAGCAGCTTACATAGACCGAAACCGAACTCGAAGCGCGGCGTGATGTTGTTTTTGTCGAAGCGGCGGTAGTCGACAAAGAGGTCCCAAGTGTTATCATCACCTGAAACGACCGTGGGACCATAGTCTGAGGCTTGCTTCGCAATGGTGTAGGGGAGCTTGCCGCTTGGGGACGTGGCACCGTAGAGAATGTCAACGAGACCGTTGCCGGACTCTTGGCCTATTACCTGTTAGCAATCCTCGTCATTATACAAGGATCCACGGAAAATATACCAGGCAGACCGGCCCAAACCACAGCCACGACGTTCGGATTATCGATGTACGGCTCGAGGATAACCGGTCCAACACTGTGAATCACAACAACGGTCTTCTTATTGACAGCTGCAACGGCCTCTACGAGGTCGTTTCCGCTGTGCCACGGGTCAAGGTTCTTTCGGTCGCCAACGTTGCCCTCGACGGTGATATATCCCTCCCCGGAATCGGAGTTGATACAGACGATGGCGTACTCGGCGTTCTGAGCAGCTGAAGCGCCTTGTTGAGCGTTGTCGTTGGTCGAAGAAGTAACAGTCGTGCCGTCTTTCTGGGCTTGCGTCTTGATGGCATCGAGAGGTGCGACCAAATAAGGGAATTCGACAGTGCCACTTCCCCATCCCATTGCGAGGGTTCCGTCATTGCAACCACGGTCGGCACAAGCGTTCGCACCCTTTGGTGCCACAATGGAGTCACTACCGACAACAGCAACGCTCTTCGGCTTCTTCAACGGTAGGGCGCCATCGGTGTTCTTGAGGAGCACAATGCCATCTCGTGCCATTGCCCGCACGTTAGTCTTGTGGTTTCCGCCAACATCTCTGCTTCCAATCTTCCACGAGTTGAAGGTCGCGGTGGGATAGCCTTTGTCTTGGCCGACGAGATACCATGCTGCGAGGATACGCTTGACCATATCATCGATACGCGATTGTTGAACCTGTCCGCTTGAGACGGCGTTTTGCAACGCTTGATCGGTCAGCAATTGTTTCTCACAATTAAGGGCGAACTTACCTGGACCCCATAGGATGTTCTTCTTTTCGAAATCGCTATGAAACAATCAAAAAGAGGATACTGGAGGTGAGGGAGATGGCTTACGATCCAGGCATGGTCATATCCATGCCGGCATTCGCACTACCGACAGTCGTGTGCTGGGCTATTCGAAGTCAGCAGCGAGACATAAAGCGGACGAGGACTGTGTTACCGTTCCAATCTGACAACATGTAGCCGCGGAAACCAAGCTCGTCCTTCAGAAGTTTATTAATGATGCCGCCGTTTTCGCAAGCCCACGTTCCGTTGATCTTGTTGTAGCTACCACCCAGTCAGCCCTCATTTCCCATCTTGTGATTAAAGTGATACTCACCTGCACATGAAGCTCGCAACGTTGGCCTTGACTGCATCCGCAAAGGGCCAAAGATACAGCTCATGCAACACTCTGTCCGGGATCGTTCCACTCATGGTCTCGCGATTCTTTTCCTGCTCATTGCCGATGTAATGCTTAGCGCAAGCCTGCACACCCGCTTCTTGCATGCCCTCAATGGTCTCCTTCATTGCAATGCCGGTCAGATACGGGTCTACACCGAATCCCTCCCAATTCCTGCCTCCGGTCACAATCTTGCCGAGAGGGCCGGCGACGGGGCCGAGCATAACGTGGATGCCGAGTTGCTTTGCTTCTTGGCCGATGAAGGTGCCACGTTCGCGAATGAGGTCAATGTCCCATGTTGACGCTGCGTGAATACCAGCGGAGAATGCGGTGGCACCCAGTACGTAGCGGACTCCGAGAGGTCCATCTTCGTTTTGTGAGTATAGTGGTGAAACGTTGAAGGGAGCGATTGCGCACCTTGCAGGCAAAGCGACGGGTAACCAATGGAACCAGCTGCTTTCGTGTTCCCCACACAGTTTCCGCCTTGCCACCCTACGCCAGAAACAATCCCGATCTTTTCAGAGGAGGAAAGCTTCGCTAGTGCAGCAGTTGCCTTGGTGTATGCATCGTCCCAACTAATGACTGCTCGTTTCGAGTGAGATTGCTCAGTTGGAATAGCGACATATTGTTAGTACAACACTAGCAATGGACGTGGCTTCAAAGCATACCAGAAGCATGCGTCCAAGCTGCCGAAGCCAGCAGAGGTAAAATGTAGTCTCGCATCTTGACCTAGCTCAGTTGCCTCTCACACCAACGGTGATTACGCAACAAAACTCCAAAGAACACGAGACATATCTGCTATAAGTACCACGGCGATCGACTAGCCGCGGACCCTCGTGCACCGTCCAAAATTGCACGGAATAATTTGCTCACTTGGCTGGTACCTTAGCATCACTTACCGCACGCTCGGCCGGTACACGCATCAAGTTTCGCGCCAAAAATCGTGTATGGGGTATATTGCTATGGACGCACTTGGTGGTTTGGCATATTGAGGTGATGGTCGACCTCGTATGGGGTTAAGGTTGTGGCGGGCCGTTGATCCAGGGTATATCATCCGAAATGTTCGGTTGACAAGGATGGGATCGAGAAAGATCTGCGCTAAAGGGACGTCATCAGTGTGAACATTAGTGGGGAGAGTTAATGAAAATTTATTAGCCGTGCATTTGTAGTTTACATGTGCCGACATATGACTTGGAGCCTCACGTCACGAGGGGTAAACCGTTCGATATAGGTATGAAGAAGCATATAATCCTTGTCCATAGCCACTAAAGCCGGACAATAACTAAACAGCGAGGACCCCGTCAGGAGAATAATGAAGCGTGGGGCAAGTGCTCACTAGACTAACTCATTATAATAACTACTGCGGGCGCTTCAGTAGGTCAGCTGTCGACTGGTCGCTTGAATCCTCGATTCCCAAGTATGCTCGGAATGATATGGACGGAACGTCTCTGCGCCATCGATGCCAACCGACTGCATCGAAGTCGCGGGTGTAAACAGACTCCAAATCTGCTGAAGGACCTGCGAAGAACGTTAAATTTCGAGTGAGATGAGAGTGCTTGTAGAACTCACGTCGTTGTAGAATGTTTCCTAAGCCCTTAATCCTTTGACCCGTCGTTGACCATACACCATAGTCGTACATGTCTCTCGGGGCCTTGGTGACCTTAATGAGAATCCCTCTCGCGGAATATGCGTCGAGGCCGCGATCGCACGAGTCTATGTCGGAATAGCTGCTGTTTATGATCATGCATAGTCGGTATACTCGCATTCATCATCATTTTTCAAGCAATAAGCACAGGAGGGTCTCTCTTCGGTGCATTTGCGCTTCCTTCCGCGGCAATTGAGACAACCGTTCTTAGAGCGTTTCTTTGAACCAAGTTGCTCGTACTGGCAGGTCCACAGACCTCTGCGGCATTGATTGCATGTCGGCTTCGCTTCGTTGCATTTGATACCTTTTTCTCGGCATCGCAGGCATTTGCCCTTGACTAGTTGCACTGGAGGTGGACTGTCGTCAGGAAAAGCGGTTTTCTTGCATGCCTTTGAGGGGGATTGTGGTTGTTTGCCCTTCTTAACCTTCTTCGTGGAGGACGTTCGGCCGGCCTCCGGAGAAGTAGCACTTTTCTTGCGCTTCTTCTTCGCCGGTGTCTTAATGGCTTCTGGTGATGTTGACATGTCTAGATCCGGGTCGTCGAATTCAGTTTCAACCGCAACATGGTCTTTCTTGCTTCGTCTTCTCTTGCACGGCTTAGTTCCATTCGAAGTACCATTGGTGGCGTCCTGAAGGGTGGTGTGGTCACTGGCTGTAAATGCGGGCATCGTACTGAAACTGTCAGCATTGGAACACGAGTGCTGGTAATCGCAGTCGCGCATCACTTCGTAGAACGGCGGTGATAGACGAGTTGGGGTTCAACTGCAACATATTGGAGAAAGAGGTACCTTACCTGTTGCCCTTCGCCGGACGGCTCTCCACGTCTCGATGGATTGGATTATGCTTGTAGACCACATTGATGGCATCTCGCTTCGTCGAGAATTTGATGTGTATCGAACCACCGCAGTCGTACGTCGCAAGTTCTGGGTTGCCTTTTCTCTTTCTCTGTACTTCGTCCTCTGTGGTCTCGCCTCCCTTTTCTTTCTTGAGGTTGTTCTTGCGGTCCCTGTTCTGCAGGCTGTCAGCGCAGACGTATTTGAACCGGGTCCCGTCACTACCGTCCTTGTTCCAGGCCTGGCGCTCAGCGTACTTGAAACCGTCTATGTCCTGGATGGTCTCGATGAATGACCTGGTGGTGTTAGAAGGATGATGCTCGTGCCCCTCACGTGATCGTACCGGGCAATCGCCCTCTGTAGTTTGAGCCTTTCCTTGCCGTCAATGCTACGGCATAAGGCATGATCGACGGTGATGCTTTGCGGGTAGTCGGCGGGGTGGAACAATGCGTCTAGATGTGATTGCTGCGTCATAGGGACTGTAATGGTCGATTGGAGGGCAAACACGAACTCCGTGACTATTTCCACAGGGATTAAACTTGTGGCGCTCTTCTCCAATTCGTTGCGCAGCGCACCGTCTAGCGACTATGTCGAGATTTTCAGTACATGTTGCTTGCGATGTGGAAGGATTAGTTACCTCTGTGGATGGACAGCGGTAGTAGACTTCGGGTTTGAGGCCCCGATGGTAACGGAGATCTAGCTCATCATCAAGGTCGTCCATGGCGCCACCGACACGAAGTAACTGACACCGTTTTGTTGGTCAGGGTGTTGGCTGCATAGCCGGTTGGCGCACAGGAGGGCTTCTGGTCGATGTTCTTGCCTGTCGGGAGAAACCGCAGCGCCAAGAGCAGGATGTCAGCGGTGCCACTGCTTCGCGTACTAGCTAAGATGCGCGTAGCTCTAGTGTAAGCTTAGAGTATTTAAAGATGCCTATACTATGCTATCTATATACTATTTCAATATTAAAATATACTCGTATTAGTCTAGAAGTCTTTAGTAGAATAACTAAGCATAACCTAGGTATTTATAATACTAGTATATTAAGAATTAGTAATAGCACTAGCAGTTATGCTCTATATACCTATTATTAAAATTAAAGCTTATAATTTATGCATAGTTTTATATCCTACTAAAGACAGAGATAGATGCGCTACTAAATCTAAGAGTAGGACAAACTTAGCAGTCTGTGCCCTGTGCGTGCTAGACGATTCCTCAGGCTGCCACCGCAGGGTGCTGGCTCAATCGCCTGGATACGCAATACGCACATCCTGACATCTGGCAAGTAAAACAAAAGACGCGGGAGACGCCCGTTCAATGGCACGCGAATCGCGGGTTGTTCACAAACAGCCCAAAGTTTCCTGGGTCTGGCCGCCCGGGCTCCAGGCTCTTGTGCAAACGCACGGACTTGCCTAACTCTATGCTTGTCGGTGATCCATCGGAGCCTTATCTGTGATTTTAGTAGTAGGGCTCGAAATACATCGACTGTACTTTGTAGGCTGCTCTGTGTACACGGTGTCTTGTTCTACCCGCGAGACTCGGGGGCCATAGCGACGACGTGTTCTGCGGCTGCGGCCACGCGTTCCAATGTCGAAATGAAGGACGG
This sequence comes from Lentithecium fluviatile CBS 122367, assembly GCA_010405425.1. Taxonomy (NCBI): domain Eukaryota; kingdom Fungi; phylum Ascomycota; class Dothideomycetes; order Pleosporales; family Lentitheciaceae; genus Lentithecium; species Lentithecium fluviatile. The sequence goes on along the minus strand of MU005614.1, from coordinate 113,645 downwards.
GCGCAACAAATCCGTGCAGAGGCGGCGGTTTAATGAAAGAACTCGCGCGGCGTTGTGCAAAAAGCACATTATTAGTTGGCTAGGCTCCGCACACGCGCTGCAGCATGCTCACTCCCGCGTATGGGGCTTAGCTCCCACCAGAGGTCGCAGGTCCACTGCCGACGTGCTGGACCTCACCTGCGGTGCCTGCCTTTGCCCTCTCCACGCCGCCTCACAGTCACTGCACCGCGCCCCCCAGCGATTCCACGCACACGTCCGCCGACGCTGCGCCCGCAGCTGTCATCGCCCATCTCGCCGCCCGCTGCGTCATTCGTCGGCTGCTGCCCGCCCACTTCATTGTTCGCCCTCGGCCGCTTTGAAACCTCGACCGTTCTGACGTTTCGAGTTTCAACGCCGATAAGTGCTTCGCACGCACCTCTTGTGGCCCACGCTTGAATCACAGGTAAGATGCGGCCTGCCCTGCCAACGCCACAGTCACGATCGCGGAGGTGGACTGACTTGTTTGGCTGCCAGGCCCTCTCACTCCTTCGACCCCTCGTTTGGATACCGCCCGCCAACAGCTTTACCTCAGCAGCCAGTCCTCACACGCATCCCTACCGAATACCGTCCTCCCCGCCTGCATTTCTGCGAATCCCCTCCTAAATCACCCCCCTTGAAGACCACCTGCGAATCCCCCGGCCGGCCTCAGCTCCTCCAGAATGGTCGTTGCAACCATAAAGTGCGTAGCTGGGCAACGCCCACACCTTGGATGCAGACGCTAACGGAGACGAACCGCCAGATGCGTTGTCGTCGGTGACGGTGCCGTCGGCAAGACCTGCCTCCTCATCAGCTACACCACCAACAAGTTCCCCTCGGAATATGTCCCCACCGTGTTCGATAACTATGCCGTCACCGTCATGTGAGCCTCTCGCCGGAGCTTACCCAGAACCACCAAATCGTGTGCAGGCGCACGCCCATTTGGCTGGCTGGGGCCCGTCTTCTTGAGGATGCGGGGCTAATTGGACGTTGTAGGATCGGGGACGAGCCGTACACTCTGGGCCTCTTTGATACCGCCGGTCAGGAAGATTACGACAGACTCCGTCCGCTATCATATCCGCAGACCGACGTGTTCCTCGTCTGCTTTTCCGTGACATCGCCGGCATCGTTTGAAAACGTCAGAGAGAAGTGGTTTCCAGAGGTCCACCATCACTGCCCCGGCGTCCCCTGCTTGATTGTCGGTACACAGGTCGATCTTAGGGAGGACGCCTCTGTCAAAGAGAAGCTCGCGAAGCAGCGCATGTCGCCCGTGCGGCGGGAGGATGGCGAGCGGATGGCCAAGGATCTCGGTGCCGTCAAATATGTCGAATGCTCAGCATTGACGCAGTATAAGCTGAAGGATGTGTTCGATGAGGTAAGCATGATGGAGATCTCGGTGGTGACTTTGATTCTAATTGATTCGTAGGCCATCGTGGCCGCGCTCGAGCCTCCGGCGACACGGGAAAAGGGTGGCAAGAATGGGAAGAAGCGCGGAGGCTGCGTTGTGCTGTAGAAGGAAGACCAGTGATGAAACTTCGATTCTAAACCAATCTTTACAGGCCTGGCATGATTTTTGGATACCTTGCGGATTGCCGGCGCCATGTGGGTAGCGATGTCGTTTGCTCTACTTCTTTCCTCAAAATTCAAGTCCATTTTCTCATCTTGCAACAATGGCGGCATAGCGAGATGTTCTTTTTCATAGCCTTCGGTTTCTGGTACGGTGGTCGCGTCGTCAGCTTGCGACGCACGACAGCGGGAGGGCGTTGAAGGCGGATAGTATCAATACTTTCTCATAATTTTCTCAGCTCTTTCACCGTCGCAGCTTTGTTTTGACATCTTCAACTGTCCACCCGCTCTTATCTCGTCGCGCGGTTGCCTGGGGCACTGCTCTCGCCGGCCGGTGAGTGAATACCTAGGCCCACACCGCGACTAAATATCAACACCAGCTTTTGCTCCTCCGCTTTGCTTCCATCTCCTCAACGCTCAACATCGCTGACCTGTTGTGCAGAATACAGGTATTATTGTTGAAAGATTGAAGGCAGTGGCCATCTCAGGTCGAAGAGCGTATGTTCGCGCCAACCCTCCGCCTGCGCGGGTCTTGCTGACTGGAGCAGTTTGCGCAGAAAACCGCCAGGCATGTCCTCCTCTTCTTCTTCGGCAGAGAAGAAGCGCCCGCCGCCTCTTCCGCTACCCTCTACCTTCTCCCCACCCTCTCGACAGGTACCGGGCCCCAATGCTTTCGCACTGGCAGCTCAGGCAGAGGACGAGAAGCGGCGAGGACAGCAAGGTTCCTCACCTCACAAGCGACAAAACAAACAGGATGATGGACACCACAAGCGCCCGCACACGCGCGATGGAACCGAGACACCGCTCACTGCGTCCTATGAACACGGCAATGCCTCACGACTTCCGCGTTCAAACTCCATGACCACCAGGGCTCGCGACACTGTCGGGACCACGTTCACCAATGTCATGGACCTGGCTCGTGGCGGCCTTTCGCCTCGGAAGTCGCAGCGAAATTCGGATAATTCGCATACTTCAACGCAGGCATCGACGAACAGTCGACATGGGACTACGCGCTCAAAGCACTCCGAGCGGGGCTACCGCGGTGACTTGAGCACCGTGGGCGAGGAGAATAGGACTCTGCGGGGAGAGCTCGAGTTGCACACTGAGCGAAAGTACTTCAAGATGATGGGTCAGATTCCGGATACCCCGGTGGATGGTGAGTGAACCCGGGCCATCAAGGGTTGATATATGCTAACCGCCGCAGGCACGCACATCTCAGACGCCTTGGTCAGCACGAATGACTTGAGGCTGAGCAAGTATGTTATTTTCCTAGTCTGTTGTGAATGACAGCGGGCTGATGATCCCTCGCAGAGGATCAAAGGACTCGGGAGACGCGCGGGTGACTAAGAGTCCCAAGAAGAAGTTCTTCGGCGTATCCCTCCCGGGCTTCAAATCTACCAGCCGCGCACCCCCGCCGGACATGCCAGCGAAAGTCGCGAGAGTACTCGGAACAAGCCCGCCCAAGCGTCGCTTCTCCCCGCATGGACTGAAGCCTTCGGGATCCCACCCGCCACGATCAGATACGTCTAAGTCACTACCCGGCAAGTTGTATAACCAGTATACACACCATACGCACAACCGCCGCCCCAACGTCCCTAATCCTAGCAGCACGTCGAGGTCTCGCGTCCGGGCTGCTAGTCGTAGGTCGTCACCAATTAAGGGTACGCAGTCACCCAGCCCCAAGTCGGCTGGGAATCCCTTCGAGTCTGCTGAGTCTGTAGCTCCGCCGACTCCGCCGCAGAAGGACACCCCGGAGCGGGTCACTAACTGGCTCAACTGCGGACAGCCACAGGACAGCAGCGAGAAGAATGATGGTGGTGGGATGATGCTACACTTACCCACCATGCAGAAGCTAGATCCTACGCCCTCACGTGCTGCCGAGAGCACGTCTAAGTTCTGTCCGAACGGTGCTGAAGACTACGCTCAGCTCATCGCCGGCGATAACATCAAGTCGGCATATGGAAAGGTCGAGTTTATGGATACCGATGATGAGAGCGAGACCGACGATGACAATTCCGAGCTGCTGGATAGCCACAGCGCGCCTTTGGAGGGACAGTGCGACCTTCCCGAGTCACATCAAACTCCCCGTCCCGTGCGGTGGAGCAGCGACGGACACCACAATCCTCCGCGCACTTCGCGCAGCGCTCAGCCGACAAGCCCCGTCCAACTGGAGTATCTGCCTGCGACTGTCTACTCGCCGCCTGTTCGACCGACTGTTGTCCGTGTTCCTAAAGGTAGCCTATCTCAGCAGGTACGTCTCCATTCGCTCTTTCCTCAAGATGCCGCTCAGACCACTAATCCCGCCACCGTCACTCTTGCTGGCGGGCGGCTTGGCTGTTTCCTTCTCTCGCAACTTTCTTGCTTCATACCTTCACCTTGAATAATCCGCTGACGCTATGACCCAGACTGATAAGGGTCGCCTGCTCTTCGCGATTCCATCAAACCAATCGCACTCTCCTGAGAAGGACAACCAGGGCCAAATCGGAATCATCTTCCAGGGCGAGGCAAACGAGATCAACCCAGCTTCATCTATAGGAAGGATGGTCCAGAACGGAATCGAGGACACGAGGTTGCCGCAAAACTACCGCAACGAGAATAGCATGCCTAGTCTTGGAACCCAGGTTACGCAAGGCACGGCTCAGGAAGGAAATCACAACCCATTCGGCAACAACGGAACACGTCCCGACAGCGTTCCACAATCATCCTCTCAGTTGACGGACATGCTTAACGGCGTCAGCCCCTCCAAGAACAGGTTCAGCGAGTACCAGCCTAATTGTCCCAGCGCTGTGCCGAGCCCGTTGCACGCAGCCCAGGGAGCGCATGATCGAGTGCACAGTCGAGTGCCTGATCGAGTGCCTTATCAACCACCCCCGATGAACGCCGGCCGTGCTGGTCCTGCCCGGCCCGATGGTCTGCCCGTCAATGTGCCGAACATGGACATGAACGATCATTTCTTTATTACCAACGAGCATATCGATGGGGTTTGCTGTTACCTCTACGACCATGTCATGTTAAGCGGCAACAAGCAGATGGGTGCTATCTCTTCCAAGCATGACCAGCTCTTGTCAGCAATGGAGCAGAAATTCGAAGACCTGAAGTCGCACATCAATTCCATCAGCGAGAAGGCCGACCACAACGCGACTCAGAACCACAATCTCAGTCTGCAACTGGACAAGCTTTTGGAGTTCATCAAGAAAGAGATTGTCAAATCTATGGAGTCCCAGAACAGCAAGATGACGGGCATGGAGCAGTCTATCAAGGAGCTGCAGAAGACAATGCTTGATCTGCAGAAGGCAGCCGAGCGAAATAACATTCCTGTCGGCTATACCACACCGCACAGCACGGGCGCGAATTTCCCGCTCCCCAACCATCGCTCCCAGCCTTCCCTCCCCGCGTTCTATGACGAGTCTGGACGAGACCAAATGGCACACCAACAACAAATGTCTGGCTACCCTGACACGAGGCGATACCCCAATAATGGCTATCTCAACCGCACCGGATACGGCGGTCGTGAGGGCAAGGACGGCGGACATCCGCAATTCTCTAATGTTAATCCGTACAACAATGTCTCCGGACAAGTTGGCAGCGGCTACGTTCAGGGCTACCCACCGTATGGCGGCTTCTCTCCCAACCAGGACCAGCAGCACTACGGCTACAACCAGGGACAGGGACCGGCCAAATGAGCGACCGCGGCCGAGCCCACGAAGCCTCTCTTTCGAGACCGGTGGGTAGCCCTTTGCGCTTGACTATCTGGTTCGCGGGTGCGTTCTTGATCAGAATGGATATATGAGCGGAAAGGCGATCATGGCGAAGTGCATAAATGTGTCGTTTTCTCGATGCATTCCATGCCCCCCTGCTGTATGGTGCTTTCTATGAGGCACCTCGCTCGGCGTAAGCTGAGCTCTGTGGAAGGCGGCGGATGGAGTTCTCAGGTTTACCGAAAATAGTGTACGATAATGGGCAGCCGATACGTACATATGTAAAGTGAGACACTTGCCGTACATGTATACTTGGTCCAACATTCAAGCAGTGACATCATGCTATGCATAGAGAGAGTGTGTGAGAGGTCGTGCTGTTATAGCCCCGTATGCATGTGCTGGGTACGTAGATTAGGCGCGTGTTACCTGCTTCTTCTGCATATCGCGCTTAGTATGAGCTAACAACCAGCCAGTCCGAGCAGTCGTGCCCAAATGCCGTCCCCCCATAGGCCAGACATTGACGCTGCCTTGGGATGGTAGCCATGTGGGTGGTGTCGGAGGCAGTAGCGCGCTAGCGACAGCCCATGATGCCCCGTTTACCTCAACAGCTATATACTCCCAATTCAGCATATATCGCTCCATCGACATCGAGATAGCCTCGCGCTAGTGCTCTCCGGTGTTCTTGTGGCCTCGCTTCCCCACGCTTGTCCGAAACAATTGGTGGTGGTGAGACGGTGCACTGCCGGATCGAGCACAGTCCAGGTTACCCGCATGCACGGCGGCGAGCGAAACACGACGGTCCCGCTGCAGCGTATCTTACAACACCATGGGAGACCCCAAGTCATCCTCGCAGGGCGACGATCCGTCCTCCACACCACCGTCCGGCCACCGGCTGGCCACCTCACACGACGCGGACAGCTCGCAGGGTGCGGATACGAATCGTGCGATAACCAATACTACCCTCCAGGCCTCGGCGCATGGCAATGCCACCGCAAGCCTCTTGAACGCGCAACTGCCGCCGCTCGGCACTGCTGACAACTCCAGCGCTGCGTCGCCGCTCTTCCTCCCGCGCTTCCATATCCGCAACCCCTCCGCTGCCGGTCTGTCGCTCCAGACCGACTTGCCCCCGCCAATGACCACCGCCGACAACACCTCGCCGAACAACCCAACCATCGTGGAGGGCAGCGCAGCAGACTCGTTGCGGCACTCAGCCACAGCGCCGATTCCGATACAGGAGGGCTATCTGCGGAGCACGCTGTCGGCGGGGAGCATGACAGAGTCGCTGTCGCCGGGATCCGCGCTCTCGTCACCGGCCCTCAACGCCCTCGTCGACCTTACCCCGCTGCCTTCCCCGCTGGTGATGAGCGACTCGCCAGGCGGACCATGGGCGAGGGCGGGCATGTCGATACGCCCGCGCTCGCGAGGTGCCTCCAACTCGTCTCGAGACGACACGTTCGCGATGCTCAGCAAAGGAACGCTGTCCCCGTCACCGTCGCAGAAGAAGAAGGGATACCAGAGGCTCATGACCACTGCACACCAAGCCGCAGACGCAAGCATGCAGACACAGCAAAAGAACGAGGCGAGCCAGGAGAGAAATAGGAGCCTCAGCGAGTTCAAGCCAGACGCACTGCACAACATTGGCGCACGACACGTCACCATCTCTAACGTGGCGCCCGAGCAAATGGACGTTGATGGCAGCGCCGAGCCGAGCCTCCACCGCGAGGCGTACCTCGCAGCGACCCGTGGGTTGGTAGCTGCTGCACCGGGCATTGGGCTCCCCACCCCACCAGCGAGCAACCGAAGCGTAACAGAGAGTGAGGAAGAAGAGGTCGCAGAAGAGGACAAGATCCAGTACATCACAGTGCGGCAAGGCCCGCAAATGACAAAGAAGCTCTGGCGCCCGGTCCGTCAGTTGGGCCAGGGCACGTTCAGCAAAGTTTGGCTAGCCACTGACGAGAAACGCCCAGCCAAAGATACGCTCGACGAAGCTACACTCGATCCCCGCAGCCTGGCCGCCATCAAGGTCGTGGAGCACGGCCCGGCTGGTGGCGCTGACGAAGACCGTGTGCAGCTTAGCCTCAAGCGGGAGGTGGAGATGCTCCGTTCCATATCTCATCCTTCGCTCGTGCATCTGAGAGCTTTCGACCACGGTGAAGCACAGGCCCTGCTAGTCCTGACATACTGTCCCGGGGGTGACTTGTTTGACGTAGCCAGCACGCACCGCGACCTGCTGAGCGTAGACCTCGTCCAACGTATATTTGCCGAATTAGTCAGTGCCACCCGGTACTTGCATAACCAGCTGATTGTGCACCGCGACATCAAGCTAGAGAGTACATTTCTCCGTTCATGGTGGTCAGTCTACCTAACGCGACAAGTTACTAATACATGGCAGATGTTCTCCTCAACATTCCAGTATCTACAGTACCGTTGCTCAAAGACCCCCAATCACATCCGTATCCCCTTGCAACACTTACGGACCTGGGTCTCTCACGTCGTGTACCTAATCCGCCCGAATCTCCTCTTCTGACTACTCGCTGTGGCAGTGAAGACTATGCTGCACCTGAGATCCTCCTGGGCCAACCGTATGATGGCCGTCAAACTGATGCCTGGGCGCTTGGTGTCGTACTGTATGCTTTAATGGAAGGTCGTTTACCCTTTGATCCGCCGCCTGGCAAGGCTGGGTCCCGTAGTAGAGCGGCGCATCGTATCGCCAGATGTGACTGGATGTGGGTCAAGTTCGGCGATGGTAGCGGCGAGTGGGACCCTGAAAAGGGAAAGGAATGGGAAGGCGCACGCGAGTGCGTCGAAGGGCTACTTAAGAAGGTATCTCGTGGCCGAAAGAGTCTCGAGGATATCGAGAAGACTGAATGGGTACAACAAGGTATCCGAGTTGAAGGAGGCATCAAGAGAAGGATCGAGGATGAAGATGAGACCGGAGAAGCCGGCCTTGGGATCACGGTGAGGTGATCGTTAGTGAGGAGAACCTCTCGACCGCTCCGAGCGGGAAGTTCAACACTCATCACTGGTTTAAAGCACCACTCTCGAGGCATTGTACTAATATTGCATCGTTCCATTTCCATTTCACGTCAGGCTAGAGTAAGAGAAGGATTCGGAAGCAAGGACAGCATGGGGTGGGTGGGCAATTTGGGGTACGGGGCTAACGAGAGAACGACGAGATACCCCAAGTGCCTATTGCGACGAAAACGGACGACATTTTCGATTTTTCAATCATCACCCGACCTCTCAAACTCAACAACTTCCCGTCTTCTTGCGACTCAAGCTGTCGTTTCCTGTACCTGTTTCCCCTACTTTGATATCCATGTCCTCTTGCTGTTTTTTGCGTACACTTGCTTTGGCATGGTTCACTATCCGCATTGATCTTCTTCCGATTTTCTTCGTCATCAGGCATTTAGACAAAAGCGGTCTTAGCGGTCTCTTTTTGGGTCGGGTTTGGATTTCGATGAGCTTGTGGATTATAGAAAAAATGAAAGATACTGGTGTGGAATTTGGTGCTGATGGCGATGCATCATGTGTACATGCTTGTGAGCAGATATTATGGTTTGATTGATTGCTCCTGGCGGTGTAAGGCTGGAATTGACTATGCGCATCCCCGCTGGACTACGTGGAGTTTCGCGTTCACTGATACTAAGCCTGCTAGTATAGGTGATCCAAACGACATCGTGTGAGGAGGATAGATGCTAGAGTGTTCGAAATGATTGCTGACCACGGCAACACGGTACGTGTCCGCGGAGCTGCGGGGAGGGGCGTTTTCTACATTACCCCCGCAATATAGCATGCGAGAAACATCATCCATGTACATCTTGAGGCGTCAGAAGGTGTAAAAAATTATTACAAGGTCCGACGTCGCTTTGCAGATGACATCGGACCGAAGAATTTGACGGCGATGGCCCAATCATCTCAGCTGCAAAATTTGATGCGAATCGGCGCTGCGTCATTCGTCGGGCCGCCACTAAACCGCAACAGGCCCACGCTTGGCCCCGGCGTGAGTGACTTATCTTTTGGCCGCACATGCATGCCCCTCCCAAACCACCACAGAATCTACCTCGCCCCTCTCAGCTCCCACACGGTTTTCAAAGGGTTCTCGTGCCCGCCCTGTATTGACTTCCTCAGCCCGATCTCCGCCGCGCTTATGCGTGCTGTCTCCATCTTCACTTCCCAGGTACGTGTCTGAATAGCGCTCGCTTCGTTCCTTATCGCACGCCCAATACGCATTACACACCGTCTGTTCGCGGCGCCATCTGACGCCTGTCAAAACTTCGCTCAATGACGTGCCTTTCCTTTTCTCCGCCCCTTCCTTTGCTTTGGATGACAATGGCTAATTGATTGCTATAGGACTACATCTCAGGTACGCTGCTGCCAACAAATTGCTTCAAAACACCAATACTAACCCCTCGACAGACCACCTGTGGAAGGCCTCAGTAAACTAAAGTTTATACACCCGACACACTACTACGACTCAATATACCACACGATTCTCATTCGCCATGATGTCGCTTTACTTCAAGCCTGCCACAGTCCGGTCCGCGAGTGTCCTGGGACAACTGACAAAGAACCGCACACAAGCCCGCTTCATGGCCTCTGTGCAAACCAACACACCTCGTCAAGTGCCAAAGCCTCACCGCAAGTCAACACCAATCTCCACTGAGAGAGCCACATTCACGATCAAGGTGTGCATCCCCCAAATTGAACGACCAGTACACGTCACTCACCGCCATTTAGAATGGACCAGTCTTTTCCGGAAAGTCCTTTGGCGCCAAAACCAACATCTCTGGCGAGGCCGTCTTCACCACCTCCCTTGTTGGCTACCCAGAGTCGATGACCGACCCGTCCTATCGCGGCCAGATCCTCGTCTTCACCCAGCCCCTCATCGGCAACTATGGCGTGCCCTCTGCGGCCCGAGACGAGCATGGCCTCCTCCGATACTTTGAGTCTCCACACATTCAAGCGTCCGGCATTGTTGTCCAGGACTACGCTATGAAGCACAGCCATTGGACTGCTGTTGAGAGCCTTGCCCAGTGGTGCGCTCGAGAGGGTGTCCCTGCCATTTCCGGCGTTGACACCCGTGAGGTAGTGACTTACCTCCGCGAGCAAGGTTCGTCGCTGGCTCGCATCACCATCGGTGAGGAGTATGACGCCGACGAGGATGAGGCCTACATCGATCCTGAAGCGATCAACTTGGTCCGCAGGGTCAGCACCAAGGCTCCGTTCCACGTGAGCTCCTCTCTGGGAGACATGCACGTCGCCTTGATCGACTGCGGTGTGAAGGAGAACATTCTTCGCAGCCTCGTCAGCCGCGGTGCCAGTGTTACTTCTTTCCCCTTCGATTACCCGATCCACAAGGTTGCCCATCACTTTGATGGTGTCTTCATCTCCAACGGACCGGGTGACCCAACTCACTGCACGTCCACTGTCTACAACCTTCGCAAGCTATTCGAGGGCTCCCAGATCCCCGTCATGGGTATCTGCATGGGTCACCAGCTCATCGCCCTCGCAGCCGGAGCTAAGACGCTAAAGTTGAAGTACGGCAACCGTGCCCACAACATCCCAGCTCTCGACCTCACAACCGGCAAATGCCACATTACCTCGCAAAACCACGGTTACGCTGTCGACCCCGCCACCCTCTCCAAGGACTGGAGGGAGTACTTCACCAACCTCAACGACCAGTCGAATGAAGGTCTTATCCACAACTCTCGCCCCATCTTCAGCGCACAGTTCCATCCCGAGGCCAAGGGTGGACCGCTTGACTCCGCCTACCTCTTCGACAAGTACATGGAGAGCGTGAAGAAGTACAAGGACCATCAGGCTATGTTCTCGGACAGGAACAACAAGCCGAGCCCGCTGCTGGTGGACCTTTTGAGCAAGGAGCGTGTTGGTGTGCACCCTGCGGAGCCGGACTATGAGGGTGGGCATGCGGTGGGTAAGGTCGAGCCCGCCATTGTTATGGATACACAGGGTACGCCGGCACCGCAGCCCATTGCTGCCGCTGCGTAAGCTTGGTGACTGGGGTTTAATTTGCTTGGGGGATGGGTTTAAGGGCTGGAATTTCGTCGTTCTGGGAGTTTCACGTGGCGTTTTGAGCGCGTTGCTTTCAAAACAAATTGGAAGATCTCTCAGTCTGTTTCACCTAGTCTAGGTTGTTCTTGCTCACATTTTTCGATTCGAATATAAATATATATATATTGCAACCATCACTCGTGCCCTGATGTGTGCTTTCTGTAGTTCGTGGGTATGGAATGCTTGATTGTTAAACGGGTATCATGTCTATATCCTTCCGTCTCACCCTTTCCCGGAATGCATAAACTCAAGAATACCTCCTTACTCCTCGCTTGTCTGTCTTCTCCAAGACGCTTCATCTACCACCATGCACAGCTCTACTACGCCTTCCCAAACCCAGGCTCCTCCTCCACAATCTCACTCCCCTCAACGTCAGCCTCCTCCGAACCGTCCCCATCACCAACCTCACTCTCCTTCGTCACGCCCCCCGCCTTCGCCTCCGCCATCTTCTTCTCCCTCCTCTCCTGCTCCTTCTTGCGTGCTCCCGCCTTCAGCTTCTCCCACTGCTCCCTATACCGTCCCAGCACCAGTGCATTGCGCTCGTTCAGGCGGGCCAGCGAATCATTATTCTTAGACAGTTCGCCGACCTGGGCATTGGCGGCGGCAACCAGGGCCTCGAGCTCGGCAATGCGTTTGACGGTTTCGGGGTCGGGGCCGGGTTGGGGTAGGGATTGTGCTTGAGGGATATTATGGGGGGTGGAGGGGGACAGCGGGGTTGGCGAGTTCATGGCCGAGGGGATAGCGTTTGCGCCCATAGCTAGGGCTTGGGCCATGGCCGAGGGGTCGCTGGGCATTTTGCGGGCGCGGAAGGACTGGGCGAGGGCGTTGTACGAGGATTGTGATGTTGTTTCCCACATGAGAAGGCGCTTGGATTGCTTGTCTACTGTGTTCTTGAGCGTTTCGTTTTCGAGCGTGAGTTCTTCCAAGGTACGCAGGCCGGCGCCGCGTCCGGCGGCTATGGTTCGAGCGGCTGTCACACCAGCGTTGGATTTTCCACGCGAGCGGGGGCGGCGTGATGCGGTCGGTGAGGGCGGGCCGACTGTTTCTCGGGCGTCGACGAATTCTTCATGAGAGGATCCTTTGAGGCCTGCGCCCGGTTCATTGTCGCCTTCGTCGATGGAGTCAAGGTTGGGGTTTTGAGCTGCGTGGTGGGGATGGTGGATGTTTGGGTTCTGGAGGATGTTGGCGTAGGAGACGGTGCCGCCTGACGTGGGGACGAGATAGAAGGATTCGTTGGTTGCGTAGGGGCCGAGCGGTGCCGTGCCGTCTTCGCGGAGGGCGCGGAGAGCGGGTTTGCTTATCAGGGCAGCGAGGTCGGGCTCGGAGGACTTGACGGTGCGGGAGGCTTCAGGAGAAGTGTTTCTGCTCTTCGATTTGGGCAGTCTTTCTTTCGGTGCGGGAGGGTCGGGGGCTGGTGTGGGCGGGGCGGGGTTGAGAGGGAGGGATGTGAAGGCTAGCGGGGCGCTGATGGCGGATATGACCCCGCCAAAGGCTGTGTAGAAGCGGCGGAAGTTGTCCTCTGTGGACGAGGGGGGCGACTGGTTGGTCGTGAGAGCTTTTTCTTCCTGCTTCGCTGACTGTGGGACGTCTCTCCGCCTATCTGTCTCCGCCTTCCGGCTCTGGCGCTCGAGCATGTCGCGGACGGGTGTTGAGGGGCTCTCATTGCGGTTTGCGAGGGCGTTTGTGACTGATACAGGTGTCGCGCTTGGTGTGCCACGTCGCGGGCCTGGGATACCGCGCTTTTCGGCGAGGTTGCTGGCTATGGAGGGTTGTGGGAGCCTACGTCGAGACGGGGCGCGTGAGGGCGACGAGGTTGAGGGGGAAGCTGTCCGACTGGCAGAGCCTTTGGGAGACGGAGAGGTGGTGGGTGCATCTGAAGCCTGCACTGTATCCTTCTTCTTGTCCCGCTTTCGCGGGGGCTCTTTGATCAGACCGGCGAGCTTGCGATGGTGGTCTTCGAGGAGGCCGATAATGCGCAGGGCCTATTGCAGGGTCAGTCGGGTACGTAGGTAGCGTGAAGGGATGCTACTCACCTCATTATTGTGCGTGTCCTGGGCGGCTTCATGGAAGGCAGAGGCGGCCAGCTCGTGCTCCTGCCCCGCGGTCGCGATGCTGTTCCCATATGTCGCTGTCGCGGCGTTGCGGACGTGCTCGTGGGCCTTGGTGAGGTGTGCGGACTCCATGGTGTATGGCTCTACGCGCAGCTCTCATGTCGGTTGAGGTTTGTAGGTGTTCTGGTTGCGTAGTCATCGACTTAGTTAATTAGTGAGTGCCTGGCTTGAGCGTGTTGGAAGCTCGCTAAGCTCTCAAACAACGACAGGGATTAAGCCTCATGACGCTGATCACACAGCATGGGGAACCGGCGTTCAGGTGGCGGGCGTCTTCAGCACGAGGCTGACACTTCTCTTCCCCAGCCCGCCCGCAGCTGAGCCCGTTCAGGCTCCCCGCCAGCCACGAGAGCCCGCAACCCATTCGTCTTCTGCTGTTTCACCGACAATGTCTAACGTGGCATTGCTCTTCACACCCACACCAGCCCTCGCATGCTAAGCGCGCCGTGATTCTGGCTCATCTACATCATCGATCGCCGCAACCCGCCTGCCTTGGTCCCCGCGACACTGCCATGACCGCGTGATTGCGTCTCGTCGCAGTCACACTGAACAAACATCGCGCCTCCGCTGCGCAGAGTCGAGATACAGCACAATTACAATGGCGACATTCGAGCGGGCGCGGAGTACCACGTCCTCGCTAGGCCCCAGCAGCAGGGACAATTCGCTCGCCACGCCAGTCGGCCGGCGACTCTCCAAGGGCGGCATCAGCTCGACAGCGACATCAGTGACAGGCAGCGACAGTCCCGGCGACGGCGACCTGCACGCCTCGGGGGATGGCGCATTGGACAGGCTCAAGAGTCGCGGCTCCGAGGACAACCAGAGCGAGACGTCGTCGCACCGCCGCAAGATGTCGAAGCTGTTCAAAGGCCGACGCAAGAGCCGGCGGAAGTCGATGCAGGACGACATCTCGCCGGGCGACACGGGCGACGTCAACGACATCCCCCCGCTGCCAGACATGCCCGACATCAGACCGCACCACGAGGATGCGCGCTTCCAGAGCGCGGAGTCGCTCGGGCTGCACAAGAGCGTGGCCAGTAGTCTCCTGACCGAGGACTCGGAGGCAGACTCGTAAGTACCAAGTGTCATCTTTCTCGCGCGAAGTCTAGTTTTAGAAATACCTGCGACGCGACTGTCTCGGGGATGCAGCGGGCAACGTGGATGTCTGGCAAGCCGGCAAGAGCTTGGACCCCGAGCCGACTTCCGTGGCTGCTCTAGCCCTCCGATCTCCCCCACCCCCATCACTGCAAGCATCCCCATAACAGGTCCGCTCGCTCGGTTTTTGGTTTCCTATACGTCGTCATTCGTGATACCCACGTCCATCGTTTAATCCTCTTTGTTCTAAAGCCCACGCACTCGGCTTGCGCGTCATCGCTAATCGTCATCCTAGCGCACCGGTACGGCCTGGAATTTCTCCACATCAATCGCACGCCGGCTACCTGACGCTGTCGTCGCCTCTGATCACCTCCGAGACTGTTGATTCGATTGCGCCTTCCGATGCGACCCTCGTAGACTCCGCCACTTCCGCCGAGGAAGTCGCTACACCACGGCACGCGAAGACCATCGACGTCGCCGCGAACAAGCGGGGCATTTCGCCGGTGGGCAAGCTTAAGGAAGCTTTTGCTCCGACGCGACGGTCGACTTCGCCTAAGACCGCAGGAGGGGATACCACCGAGGGCGCGCGGCCAAGCACCAGCGGCGGCCTGGGGACGCTTTTTGGGGGAAAGAAGCGGGAGACCAAAGAGACGAAGATATTGGACGACGCTCTGCTGCAAGCCTCACCTCCACAGCTCTACGGTACCAAAGAAGCACAGTCGACACCTTCACTGCCGTCTGCAGCTCCCAAACGGATCATTACACAGATCCCAGCAACCCCGCCGAACACGGTCGAAGCCCCGACAACGCTCGTCACTCCGCCGACTCCAACAGATGCGAGGCCTGCTTCCCCTGCTAGTTCAATTGGAAGTGCGAAGCAAGGCGGCGCATCGCAGTCAAACTCAAACGTCGTGGTATCCCCGTCGGGGAATATGATATCGCACCGACGTGCGCGCTCAGCAACAAATCCTCCCAGCAAACTATCAAACTCCATATCGGTGCCATTGACGCCTACGATTGAAGAAATTAAAACTCCTGGTGGCACAGCTGTACCTCCTCAGTCTCCTAGCGGCTTTTTCTCGTCTGTATTTTCTGCAGCACAGAACGCTGCTAGTTCATTGAGCACCTCTATTGCTAACTCCGCCGCCAACAACAAAAACAAACCAGGTAACCAACAGAAAGTCGAAGAGAAGAAACCTGAAGAAAGCGGTGGCGAAGAAGTAATTGGCCCGGCCACGAGCGAGACCGGAAGCACAGGGACCGAGAAGCGCAGACTGGCAGTCGAAACTCTGGGGTCTGGAAACCTGAGCCTCGCCCAACTAGGTTTCAGTGAGAGCGAAAACGCGAGCCCCATGTCTTCTCAGACAAACCTTCCCTTGAAGTCGGATGAGGCTTCGGCCAAGGCTGAGGATTTGGCGGCCGCACAAGCCGTGTCTGCCGCGTATGCGGCGGAGAAGCCGGCGACCGAAAGCAATGACCGCCCCCGAGCGCTCACTGCAGGCACAACAGCATCTGGAGGCGCAGTGTCGCCTCCTCGTCAACCCGATATTACCGACTCGCCTGCGCCGTCGTCCATACAGAGACAGGGTAGCATTAGGAGTCGTATCAGCGGTGGCAGGAGGAGACGGCACAGAGGCAGCTCCGCCACGACCGGCCACACGATAGCCGCCGCGATTGGCGCGAGCACGAGTACATTGGCCCCTCAAGCTGCAATGAGCGGCCAGCGCCTTAATGGCACCGGTTTCGCCGTCGCATCTCCGAAACGAAACCGAGACTTTCACAATCTGTTCAAGAGCGTGCCGGAGGATGACTACTTGATCGAGGATTACAGTGCAGCGCTGCAAAAGGAGATCTTGCTTCACGGTCGCCTGTACGTTTCGGAAGGTCATCTGTGTTTTTCGAGCAATATTTTGGGCTGGGTAACAAACTTGGTCATAAGCTTTGACGAGGTGGTGTCAGTTGAGAAGAAGTCAACGGCTGTGGTGTTCCCCAACGCGATTGTGATCCAGACGCTGCACGCTCGCAATGTTTTCGCATCCTTCCTTACTCGCGACTCTACCTATGACCTGATTATCGGCATCTGGAAGATCTCGCATCCGAACCTAAAGTCCTCTCTCAATGGAGTGGCACTTGATGGATCTGCTGGGACTGGCGACAAGACAGAAAAAGCCGAATCCGTTGGTAGTGAAGACGGATCGGAGCAGGATTCCGATGATGAAGTCTATGATGAGGATGCGGAAGAAGAGGAAGGCATGAGCTTTACAGAAGCGGGCGAAGGCAGCGTTGCCGGTAGCGAGATGGACTCTGTACACGGAGACATTCGGAAAGTCAGCGGGACTGTTGCGCAAGCCGTTAGTGGCGGAACTGCGAAGCTGAGCGACGGTGCCGAAGCTGCTGTGAACGGCGCTCCGACAAATCAAGACTACCCTGGCGGCGGGGCGCATGGACCGACCGAGTGCGGCGACAACGATCAGCACTACGACAAGCTCCTCATCGATACGACCATACCCGCACCTCTCGGCAAGATCTATAGCATGATGTTTGGACCTGCTTCCGGCGTCTTCATGCGCAAATGGCTGGTAGAAGACCAGAAGTCTACTGATCTCCAGATGGAAGATGATGGGAAAGGACTGGGCGAAAGCCGCAGGACATTCAACTACTCGTACATCAAGCCCCTACCCGGTAGCATTGGACCCAGGCAAACGAAGTGCAATATTGCTATGAATTTGGAGCAATACGACCTCGAAAAAGCCGTCACTGTTCTTTGCAGTACACAAACACCGGACGTACCTAGCGGAAGTATCTTCTTGACAAAGACGCGGTACTGCTTGATGTGGGGCCCTAACAACAGCACGCGCCTGATTATGACATTTACTGTCGAATGGAGCGGCAAGAGTTGGCTTAAGGGTAAGCCTAGCCAAAACTGTCCGTAAAGCCACACGCTGACATTCTTCTAGGTCCAATCGAGAAAGGCGCAAACGACGGCCAGATGACCTATGCTGCCAGCCTCAGCGCCGCCCTCCGAAACGCAGTCGCCGCTAAGAACGGCGTCCCCAAGGCACCTGGCAAAGCGGGCAAAGGCAAGAAACGCTCGAAGGCGCAGGTTACGGAAGAGAATGTCCCTGCAGCGGAGCCTGCCTCTATCGAAACAGCTGCCCAAGCTGCAAAGAAGGATTGGGGTCTATTCGAACCCATCCGCGGCCTCCTGGGTCCTGTGGCAGATATCCTGGAAGCCCTTGCTACAACGCAAGGTATAATCATCCTCCTCGCACTCCTACTAATCTACTCGTGGTTCTTCCGTGCCCCCGCCATTGGTATATCGCACAGCAGCAATTTATCACCCGCCCAACGACAGGTCGCCTACGAAGAGATCTGGCGCGCAGAAGAAGCAGACTTGTGGAAGTGGCTCGAAGAACGCGTCGCGCTCGACCGCGTACACAGCTCCGTCGCAAGCGGACGGGTGCTCCAAGGCCATGAGATCCAGTCCAAGCTTGTGGCGGAGGGTATGCGCGAGAGACAGATTGACGAGGCGATTCGCACGACGGAGGAGAAGTTGAGAGAGCTGAAGGGTGCGGTTAAGAGGGAGAGGGAGACGGGGACGAAGAGTCCCAAAGAGGCTTCTACATGAGCCCTACCTTCTTTGAACCAACTTGTGTGGACAGGTGTGCGTGTGTATGGGATAGCTGGAGAATAGGTGGAAAGTGGTGGATGGGATGGTAGATACCCCCCTTTCTGAGCGACATCATTGTTCATTCTGGTCGGACTGGCATCTTCTTTTGTATACATAAGCATGATCTTGCTTGCTTGTCTTGCATGGCGTGGGCGTCGAATTTGTTTCTTCTTGTAGGGTACTGGTTACTTGTCCCCTGTTGGCCAGGGGTGGAGTGGAGGTGTTTGAAAAACTCACACTATGGCATGGCTGCCCTTGTTTCTTTGCTTATATTGTTATATGATATGAAATGAAAGCATCTTGAAGGCTGCAAAAGATGGAGTAAACCTCCTTCTGGATAGGATAGCGAGTTCTGATGTCCCTCGCGCCGGATCGCTCTTACTATCCAATCTGGATCGCCGGCGGTGGAGCATACAAGGAGTTCACACGGGGAAAGAACAAAAGGTACAACACAGCATGGCATAGCTACCATATTTCTCTATCCATCTACTAATGACAAGCCCCTTGTAGGAGTAAAAAGACACTTTGAAATCCCATCATGAATCCCTTATTTCTGATATTCCTTACGTCTTGAAAATTCTTATAACCTACTTTTATTTAGTAGAACGAATTACAGATTACTTTACCTGTTCCACGCTTCGCAGTTATGCGTAGGTCAATGCAGCGCCGGCTCGCTTCCTGTATCTCATCCTTCAAGCTTCATTGAACACCCGCCGTGACCTGGCTCGAAGGATCTAGACATCTTCCCTAGATGGGTTGGGCTAGGTTAGATACGGTGCTCTACCAGCTGTTATGTGTAGCTTTTACCCTCTCTAGCATGTCTGCGATTGCGATCATTCTCTTATTACTCCTGGTGCTAATCAGTCCTCTCACCACCGCAATACTGATTACAGCGCGAGCACTATCTCCGCGAGCAACGTCCATGATTCCATATTGGTCTGTCGGAGAAATGGATGGAACGACGGAATGTGTGTTGGGTTGGCATGACTGCGACGGGTGGTGCTGACTCACTAACCGTTGCAAAGGAGAACTTGGAGCAGATACACTGATTCGTCAAAGCTCTAGACTGCACCATGTAAATGCCTGCCGTCTCCATTCCAAACGCAACTTGGTCGTATTGATTCTGCAGTTACCATCTCGACCGCAGACGGTAACAGGCAAACCCAAGTATCTTCAGGCATTGGGTTCCATACGTCGCGGCCACTAACTGCGTTTCAAACGCCATGTTGTGCAACTGCAGTAGCACAGACTACCAAACACCATGGTACGTGGGCACGGTGCTACACAACCAACATTCCTTTCCAGCCCAGAGTCGGCTTTGCTAACCGGCGAACGCGGCGGCAGTGCGCCATCGTTAACATGCGAGATAAATACCATGTACGAGTCCGTCGGTGCGGACAACTGGTGGTAGGAATGGAACTCACATTGACTCAACGAGCAATGGGGGGATCTAATCACTTCAACTGCGGTACGTCCAACAAGACGGATTCCTTCTACAAGCGGATCCCCGATCCCCCGGCGGCGGCAGCAACAACGTCTCCTGGTTCGAGTTCGTTGTCGATGTCGACGTCCACAACCCCGCCGTCGCGGAGCTCTCCATCTGACCCGGCCCCGCCGCCCCCAACAGCTTCTCCAACTGTAATCCGGCCGCAGCAGCGATTGCAGGCAAGACGGTTGGCGGTGTAGTAGCCGCCGTGTTCCTTATCAGTCTGAGCTTCTTCTTGTGCCGGCGGAAGCGGAGACGAGCAGGCTCACTGGAAGGGCAGGAGCATGTCGAAGAGGGGGGGGGGGGGGGGGGGGGAGGTGAATAGGTTGTAGGGGAGTGAGTACCACGGCGCGGGTTTGACGGAACTTGAAGCGCCTGTGCCGCCTGTGGAGGCGGATTCGAAGGCGTTGAAAACGGTGCTGTCGTATAGTTGGGCGCAGGACTAGGGATGGTGTTGGGGACATGAATATCTGCTGTAGGTTATGCCAAAAGTTAGAGAGTGGTTAGGAATAAAGTAAAGATACTAGAGGCTATTTGTATAGCTAGGAGTATGATTTTTCTTAGTGTCTTAAGATTATAGAACGTAATATATACTGGTAAGGTTGTAAATGTTCCTAAAACATTAAATATACTGTAGCGCGGATCGCTTGTCGCGATATGCCTGAGGGAGGAATTAGTCATACCAACCGTACCTCCTGGTGCACCGTAGAGCATACAAGCAGCCATCAGAAGCAAGAAGAGAAAGGGTGCAACCCGGCCCAGTAGCCCTTTATCATGGGGGTATCAATCATACCAAGCCAGACTACATGCCTCGCAAAAGCTTACAATCCGAAGCCCTTGGCCATTCATCCCCCCCCCCCCCCCCCCCCCCCCCCCCCCCAAACCGACCAACCACCCAACTCACCCACCCCCTCCTCAGTTCCCACTCCTCCATCCACCCCGTCCCCCACCCCGATATCCACCACCTCGTCCTCCTCTAACCCCCCTGAACCCACCCCTTCCCGCACCACCACCCCGCGAATCATCCGCCCAAGGCCCAAAATCAAACCCCAACTCAATAACCCGATCCTCGTCATCAAATCCAAAACGTACTTTTTGATCAAGTCTACTCCCCACCATCCCCCTCCCCTTCCTCCTCTCCTCCGGCGCCCAATCCCGTGCGGTCTCCAAATCCAGGTCCTTGAGCCGCGCCTCACTGCGCTCATCCGAGACAGGGAGATAGTACAGCGGCGGCTTCGCGGTCGTAGATAGGAAGAGCTCGTCGAGGGTTTTGAAGCTCTTCTCGATGCCTTGGCGCGTCTCTTCGGTTGGGGCAGCTTTGGCGGCTGCAGGAGCGGTGAGTTGCTGCGAGGCGCGGCGCGGGCCCTTGGGTGGGTTCCAGGCTGGTGCTGAGGCTGAGGCGCCGAGTTCTTGGAATACTGCAGTTACGGTGCCGTCGTCGGCTTCCGAGTATACTACTTCATATTTCTTGGCCGGAGTGGGTCGGCCTGCGCCCCGCGCCTCTTTCTCGGCGGCGATGGCGTCTTCTTCCTCTTTGATCCAGTCCTCCACTTTGTCTTCGGGAACGAAGTCAACCCATAGGTCCTTCCGGTTTCCCTCGGGTGGCCAGATGGAGCCGTGGAGTGACGCGCGGACGCGAGATGCGGCTGTTGTGGAGGAGAATAGGACCAGAGCATGAGTCTTCATTCCGTCGAGGAAGAGGGTCTTGACGATAGAAGGATCAGGCGAGCTGGAGGGTGGGGTGGCGAGAGATACTAGGTGAGCGCGGAGGGAATCGGGACGAAGCGGCCGCATAAAGTTGCGGATATAGATGGCGGCTGTTGCAGCGTGAAGGGCTGGCGCAATGGGTCTATCATCCGTTAAGGCTTCCGTGGGTGCAGAAACTACCGTGGGTCGGAAGAGTCCGCGGAAGAGGGGTCCCTTCTCTTTCTTTCCTGTGTCTGTACGTGTCTCTGGCTCTGGTGTTAAATAAGTTTCTTTTTCTGGGACATGTTCCTGTTCAGTTTCCGGCATCTTAGACTCACTCTTGCTGACGGACTTCGGAGTGTCATTAACAGAATTCTCGTCAGCTTCCTGCTCTTGCTCCTCCGATTGCCTCTGCTCCATCATCGTGTCAGCATCTCTATCTTCTTGCAGATATATCTCTGGCGCAGCGTTTTCGCTCGGCCGCCGCTTCTTTGCTCTTACGTCTCGTGATGGTAGGTCCGGCGTCAAGCTCCTGCGCTTGCGCTTCCTTGTGTCCGCCTCCAGCTCTTCCGTGGACAGCCTGGAGGGCTCCGCGGTCGACGTAGCTGAGCGCTCGGGGATGGGAAAAAGGTCCGCCTTCTCAACCGACGGCTTCTCGTCTGGAGCGGGTGAGGGTGTGCGGTCCGCCATCGCGAAATCAGCAATCGCCGGTTCTGAGGCAGGAAGCGTCGCTTGTGCAGGCGTGCAGTCCTCGACGTCAGGCACGGGAGTCGCCTCGGGTGCGTCAGTCGTGGACGCAGGCTCTCCTGCAGTCGCGGGCGCATTCGCTTCGACAGCCATCGGCATATTCTCAGATGTAGGCTCAGCCATCATTGTGTCGGGCGCGGTTGTTGTGGTCACTTCGATCGCAGGAGTTTCGGGCTGTTGGACAGGCTCTGGTACAATTTCGGGCTTCACCAAGACTGAAAAGACGTCAGCAATTTGCGACTGTTTCCACGGGAGCGATCTGGGACTCACCATGCTTCCTTTCACCGTCTGGGTTGCCCGGCTCTGCTGCCTCATCCTCCCGCTGCAGCACCGCTGGCACCGGCTCACTGCCCTTCTCTGCCGGCGCCGGCGCCGGTGCTGGTTCACTCTCACTCTCCTCTCTACTATCCCATTCCTCGAGCTTCTCAATGATCTGAGCCTTGCGCGTAAGGCCCGTCGAGGGAATACCGCGATCCTTAAGAAGTTGTCGCAAGTTCGCGACAGTCTGTTTATTATAGTCGGCCATGGCGTCCAATCGAAATTCGTACGGTGTTTAAAAGATGGAAGATATGCGATCACATGTGTCGAGTCCAAATGTTGAAAATAGTTGGGGGAAGATGTCAAATGCTGGCAAGGCTGTTGTGCACGCATGCCGCCGACGTTTTCAAGACATGGGGAGGCGCGTTTCGGTACGCTAGGGGCTTAGCGTGCAGATGATCTGCAGCGGCTTCACGTGGACTGCCGGTGCCATGCAACCATCGTGAACAAAGAAAGGGGAAAGGAACTGGGAAGCGGCATATCAGAGAGAATACTGTATCAATGGTAAAGTTGTCGCATTGACAAAGTCTTTTAATAGCACATGCCCTATACCAGACACTACTCGTACTGCGTTTAAAACACACCATCCTCCAACGCCCGTCTTCTTGTAGCTTTTGTCCCAGATGAACAAAAGCTGGGTATCCAAACAAGATGCAAGGACCGATCCCAACGGTACAGGAAGAGCAAAGCACCCCCATGCAGGAACCTAAACCAACGCCTTCGAATGCATGTCCCAAAAATGCTAAGCAAAACCAACACGAAAGCCAAAAGCTGTAATGTTCAAATGAAACCAGGCGGTGCGTTCCCAGGTGACCTCGCACCAGGCGGTCTGGTAACAGGCTGCCTCGCTTCTGGATACATGTTCCAGTCCTCATTTTGCCGCCTCAAGTCATCATCATACGTCCTTTGAGGGCCCAGTCTCTGCGCAGCACTGTGATATGTTGTGTCCTGGGGTTCGAAATCTCTAAATCGAGCCTGGCCCGGCCGGGGCGTGATTACACGGTATTCCTCTCCGGGCGTTGGCGCCGCGGGGAGGCTGTCCGGGTTGGAGGGTCTGTCCTGCACGCTTTGGTTGTAATACGGAGTCGAATCCTGACGCGTATACGGATTAGCTTGGGCATGACTCAACAGCGCAGATGTGTCAGAGTCGTCAAACCCGTCTTTGCCTGCCTGTTTGCTCATCTTCCCTACTTCCATGGCTGGTTCGCCATTGCCTGCAAATGTCGGACCTTGGTATCCGGTGTCTTCGTGGGGCATGCTTTCAAGCTTGGTTTGGTACGAGGGATCCTGTTTTCGATGTCGTACGCCGACAAAGAGCCAGCGAAAGCCACGACTGCAGGCTTTGACGATATCCCAAGGGTTCAGCGCGTCAAGAAGAGCGCGTGTTGGGCCGTAGGCGTATCTCTTTGGAAGTTCGAGAGGGAGCGCATCGTTGGCCTGTGGAAGCGGCTCATGGTGCTTCCCAAGGTCGTATGGTTTCCAAGGAAAAGCATAGAGGTGGAGAATCGCAAAGATGGACATCTCCACGCAAGTCAGCATGGCAGGAATACCGATCCTTAGATCTGGTCCGGCAATTTGCTCGGTTGCTTTGAGAGGACCGCCGTCTGCGGTAAGAAGAGAAATTATCCAGCTTTGCCAGAAACAGAAGAAGATAACGAGCTTGATGCAGAGAACTTTTAGAAAGGGTCTGTGCGGAGCAAGATCGTCTTTGAGTTGAACGTAGAACTGTATCAAACAGTACATAGCGATGGTGACCGAGATGGCATTGAAGCCAGCCGACCAAATGTAGGCATACCGGGGATCCTTGGAACTCATACAATAGCGACCTTGTGTCTGAGCGATGACTGAAACGATGGTGAAGAAAGGGCGAATGAAGCAGTATTGGAAGATGCTGATCCATACAACCTGACAGATTTAGTAGTGTTGTATAAACACTGAAGCGAGACATACGTTGAACCATGTAAGCCCACTCCGTGGTCTCCTCAGCCAGCCTTTGTCCTGTCCCCCTGTGCACTTTTGCATCCAGTTCAAGGGCCACACCCAATTCTTCGGCTGCATGTTTCGAAAATATTCTTTTTGTTCGTGCAGATTCGGCGCAATGTAATGACACATGAGTGTGAAGAAGCTAGCGATGGCGAAAGCCTCGTAGCAGTCGCGGAGAAGCTCGAAATATATAGCGTTGTGGTAATATAGGTAGCTGAGGAAGGAGACGACGGCGTAAATGGGTATCATAACGAGGATGCGGATAATACTGCGCTTGTTAGTTATGCAGGCATCTGAAGGTCAAGTAGACGTACTGCTTCTGTTCATAAGGCTTTAGGTAGTGCGTTGCATGGCGCAGAACAAGCAAGAAAGCGACCGCTACAGCGATTGCGCCGAAGGTCGCGGAGAGTATAAGACCGAGATGGTGAAAGGTGAGCTCCTTCCAGAGGGGCTTCTCGACAACTACACGCTATCAGCACATTTTACTCCTCAGGTTGCGCCGGTTGCTCGCTCACTCGTTTCGTGCTCATATTTATCGCTGGCGCAAGTCATCCGCTTCCTGAGGCCGCGCGTTGTTTCTACGAGCGGTCCAATAAAGAAAAGTGACTCAAGGACTTCTGGATCCCCCCTGGGTAGTATTCGTGAGGCCATGCTTCGTGAGAGGTGGTGGGAGCATTCGGTCGCGCAAGTGCGGAGGTGTTGCGGTCGGGAATGCGCCCTGGTAAGCGCAGGGCTGGGAGGTATGCAGCTGACGGCAGCGTCGACTCTGGGTTCCAAAGTTCAGACTTTCCGATTTCACGTGGTCCGCTCGCGCACCGCAGCGGAGAACGATG
Source organism: Lentithecium fluviatile CBS 122367 (assembly GCA_010405425.1). Lineage (NCBI taxonomy): Eukaryota > Fungi > Ascomycota > Dothideomycetes > Pleosporales > Lentitheciaceae > Lentithecium > Lentithecium fluviatile. The sequence goes on along the minus strand of MU005614.1, from coordinate 88,368 downwards.
GTGCTGTGGGAAAACTCGAGGGGCTGTTCGCTGGAGATTTTGATAGTCACCGAGGCGCGGCGGGTGACGACTTTGAGCATTGGCTCGAGGCGTCATCCCTGTAGCATGTTTCATCGTCAAACTCCCATTGGCGAGCTTCATGCACCTAATTTAAGACGTCGTGTGAGTAATTCTTGCTGCTCCCTCAACAAAAGCAAGACAGGCAGCAAGGTGGAGAACTAGACGTGGTGCGGCATAGGGTAGCTTCCATCAGCCTGCGGCTGAGTGTGGCAGCTCTTGACTCGGCTGCGGAGATTTCTTTAGCGTATTGGCGTTGAATGCAGGGTACCCGCCAAGCAGTCCAGATTGGCTTGCTCCTGCGGAGGCTGTGTCAACGGCGACCATTTTCGTATAACATAAGACTAAGGGTAGTATTTGGTTGCGAGGAATTACGTTGTCTATACAATATTAGACTACGATTCCATCTACCAGCAGAACCTGACATGTTGCCTGTACATATGTAGGTACAGTTTCGTCGACCAGCCCACAATGCATCCTTTCGCGGGACGACAGAGGACGAGAGGGAGCGGCGTACGAAACGCGCAACCCACGAGATTTGAAAGGTGATGTCACAGAAGACCTATCAGGCTCGTTAGCGATCGGCCGGTTAAACAGCGTGCATGACAGGATTGAGCAGGAGTATCTCAATCAGACATCCAAGGAAGGTTGCATCGCTCATAGAACCGCAGGTTCAGTAACGGCTCGCGTGGAAACTGCGAATGTGGAATGTTTTGCATCATAAAGGTGGGTTGGTCGTGGAAAACATTGGATCTGCTTACAGATTATTAGAGCACTGGAGCTTGCAAAGTCGAAATTTTGCTAGCTCCAGTTAACGGTTGTGTTGATGGCGACGATTTGGTATGTCGAGCCAGAGGTCGAAGAATACTTCAAGGAGGCTGGAAACAATTGAACGTGGGCGTATAGAGGGTCTCGGGTTGTAGGTCCTTGGATGTCTGTCATGAGCGGTCGGTGCTGGGGCGTTGCTGGAAGCGAGGCTTCCTTAAAAGGGGGAGGCTGTCCAGGCATAAAAGGCGTAGGCCTTCCCTAAGCAATCAGAAACCCCAGAACCATCTGTTTACACCTTGCCGACCGTTCCAATGGCGAGTCTACCCGGTCCATTATTAGAACGGATCGAACCAAAACTGCGAATATTGGGCGCCCAACGGTGGGCAAAACCAAAACACGAGATACCCAATACATCGACAACATTCCGGTCTATGTCCTCGACGGGAGGCGATCCCTTTCGGCCAGGGTGGTCCTAGAATCATCAGTCCGGTCGTGCGTGTGGAGCACTTCAATCAATGGGGTCACACCATCGACGTCCGGCACGCGATAATCCGGCACACTCTCTTTCGCGCTGCGGGCTACATGGTTCCCTCTAGCAAGGTTGTGTCGTCTCGGTGCCGCGATCGTCGTTGCCTCAACGTCGATCATTTGTTGGTGGAAGATCCGGATGCGGCTGCAGACAGGCAATGTGCCTGTTCGCAAAGTGTTCGGCTTGTAAAATCCGCCTGGTCCTTTGCCAGCATGACCCTAAGTGCATCTCAACCGTAATGAAAGAATCCTGCCTCCATTGCGAATTTGCGGCGGCGCGGGAGCTGATGAAGCACCAGCAGAAGCAGGCAGTTGAAGCGGCAGAGGAAGAAGGATGCGGGTTAACAGGCGAAGGAGGCGGAGCAGCATGCCTCTGCACTGTAGGCTGCCTACTATCCCACGGCTATTGGCAAAGGAGTGGGAAAGGTAAAAGGAAACCAGGTCAGTCCCCGAAGGCAGTCAAGAAGGCTTTGGTTGACGACTCTAGCGATCGATGACACTACCCTTAACGAATATTCGAGGGCCTGGACCTAGAGTAATATTAATCGCATTTGTTCAATTGTTTCGGGTCTCCCTTGTACAAGAAGGTCATGCAACGATTCTCGGAATACCAACACACACTAGTCCTACCGAAGGTGTATAAACTTAATCAAACATACGTTTCTTAGGGATGTGAGAGTATACAGGACCCATTATACAGACTGCTTTATATCTCAAGAATTAACTATCACAAGACACAGGTGGTAGGAACGATGTCGGGGACGTCGGCGGCCTTACATGGTACTCTAGAGGATCTAGTTCTCTTGTACACTAATATTTGAAAATTGGTAATGGCTGCATCTAGCCGAAGATTATGGCAGGCAAGTGGTCCGAATGGAGCAAGGTACTGTACACTGTTTCTACAGAAAGATGAGCCTATACTACAAACCCCGAACTCTGATGCAATGCATATACATATATACTACCGATCCGCCAGCATGTTCCTGATAGAACGGAAGTACTCCCAAGGTACCTCTTTATGAATCTCCTCTTTCGCTAGCCACTTGAAGTCTGTGAGGCCGAACTTGTTGTCTTTGAGGTTAGCCTGACCGGCCATAATGCGCGCTTTCATGAAGAAGGTCTTGAGTCCGACTTCATTGAGTCCGGAGGAAGTGGTGAGGGGTTCATGGTAGTCCTTTTTGTAATGGCCGATGGGGACGTTGCCGACAACCCAGGTGTTCATGTTCACGCCAGCGGACTGGTCAAGGATTCGGAGTGCGGCCTATATCATGTTAGCAGTGAAGTTTCCTGCGTCGAATGAATCATCAACATACAGCGTGCAGTGTCTCCTTCTCCAACGTAGCCTGCGGAAAAGTCCAATTGCCCTCCTTGTCCTTCACAAGCAGGTAAAGCGTCCTCTGCAGCAATCGGTTCAAACTTTTGACATCATTCTTCAAGTCTGCTTCCGTGGTTCTCGGCATAGGTCTCTCTACTGGTTCATGCGCCACCTTTTTCCTCGCGCTTGCCACGGTCGGCTCTTCGTTGCCCTCCTCTGTCTGATTTTCCGCGCCGGTCTGCTCAGCATCCTCCAACAACTGCTCAACCTGCCACTCAACATCGCTCTCTTTGGCACCAACGAGCAGCTCGTCGTTCCATGCCTCGTCACCGTACCCCTTGTATCGTCCAATGTCGCGCGCCGGGGTCAGTCGTTGCTTTATCTTCCTCTTCCACTCAATGTCTGCGGGTGTTCTTTTCTTGTAGTAAAAGTATCGGGTAAAAGGTAGGGCTGTGCGCTCATTGAGACGTCGTTGATACAGGAAGTAGGCAGCTTCGAAGGGGTGGAGGTCGCGTGTCAGTTGTGGTGGACGGGAGAGAACGACGCCAGCGTTGATGCGGTAGGAGGTTTGCGGAGCTGTTTGGGCGACAGGCGGAACATGTTGAGCGATCTGGTCGTCGGATTGCACTGCTGCGGCTGTGGCAGAGGCATAGTTGCGGGAGATGGTGTCTTTACATGAGCGGCATACCGATCGGCCTTCTTCATCAGCGGAGCTCTTCGTAACGTACAATTGGTATACTTACCTGCCCTCAAGGCTAGCCGCCTTGTCGTCTGCTGTCCTACGTTCATCTCTCCTCGCCGTGTTCGCAGTGATAACTGCAGCGCTCATCTCGAAAAGTTTCGGGGAGCGGAGGTGCATACGGCCTAGCGCAGCACGTGTGTTGCCTGACTAAGCAGTAGAGATAATCAAAACTCTTCCGCTCGCCGAGCTTGATTCTTCAATCTCATGGCATTATTCCTTATCTCCAGTATGCTCTGATCTTGTGAGATTCTGGTCATTTACAAATGCCTATAGTGATTTTGCAGTCTTTTCGCTAGCAGTACCTTCAAAATTGTTCCAAGGTGTACCGCTAGATAGATCTTGCTCACATTCTTCTGATACTCACCGGCTTCAGAGCGCTGCGGCGTAGACGAAACCCGGCCGCAGTGCTTCTGCATCCTGCTCCGCTCCGAGGCTTTCTATCACATACTCTGTCCTAAACAGGAGCTTGATACAGGAAGCGGATATGGATGGAGGTGTTCTGCGAAATCTTCTGTGACCTGTCGCGGGACTTTAGACCGATCCATGACTACGACCTCGTGCTTGCAATAATCTTAGCAGACTCAGAACCATACCAGCTGCCCTCTCTGCGGAAATCTCATCTCTCAACGCAAACTTCACGCTGCGGTCGGTGCTAACTTTCGCCGATGCCAAGACTTGTACCTCGATAGATTTTATAGAACGACGCGTGCCGCGAAGCAGCTGCAAGGCAACACCTAACTCACCCTTAGATACCCCAGCCTACACACTCAAAATGTCTCTGTCAATACCTAATGCACCGAACGCCGGGCTCTTCAAGCAAGGTTACAACCAGTACGCCTCCCATGACCCCGCCATAAACATTGTATGCAAAGCTAATCGCCCCACGACAGCTACGATGCCGAAGATGGAGCTGTCATTCGCAACATCGATGCCTGTCGGACGATCGCCCAGACCGTTCAAACCTCTCTCGGACCCTATGGCCGCAACAAGATTGTCATCAATCACCTCCAGAAGATGATCCTGACCTCAGATGCCGCGACGATACTGCGGGAGCTAGAGGTCGTGCACCCCGCGGCAAAACTGCTTGTGATGGCAAGTCAGCAGCAAGAGGCGGAAATGGGTGATGCGACAAACATGGTTATTATCTTCGCGGGCGAGCTGTTGAAGAAGGCGGAGGAGCTGATCAGGATGGGACTGAAGACTAGCGATATCGTGCTAGGATACGAGAAGGCGCAGAATGCGGCTCTGCAAATGCTGGAGGGTACGTGGGACAACAAAACTTCGCATAACAAAAGCTGACACTGTGACAGACCTAGTATGCGACAAGGTCGAGGATATCCGGTCGCAAGAGGAGCTTAGCAAGGCCATCCGCACCGTCGTAGCAGCTAAACAGTCCGGCAGCGAGGACTTCCTCGCCGATCTTGTCGCCGAAGCCGTTCTCGCCGTCCTTCCCAAAAACCCCGTCAACTTCAACGTGGATAACGTACGGGTCGTCAAAATCATGGGCGGCGCCTTGGAGCAAAGCAAGGTCGTGAAAGGCATGGTCTTCGCACGGCAGCCAGAAGGCACTATCATGAAGGCGAATAAGGCAAAGGTCGGCGTTTACTCATGTCCAATCGACATCTCACAGACCGAGACGAAGGGAACGGTGCTTCTACATAACGCCAAGGAGATGATGGACTTCACGAAAGGCGAGGAACAGCAGATCGAGCAGGTCGTCAAGGAGCTACACGACTCGGGTCTTCGCGTAGTCGTCGCAGGCGCAACAGTGGGCGAGTTGGCTGCACACTACCTGAATCGCTACGGCATCCTCGTCATCAAGGTCCTCTCAAAATTCGAACTCCGCCGCCTCTGCCGCGTTGTCGGCGCCACACCGCTCGCTCGTCTCGGTGCCCCTATGCCCGACGAGATGGGCAGCATTGACATCGTTGAGACCCTAGAGATTGGAGGCGACCGCGTTACCGTCTTCAGACAAGAGAACGACCAGACACGGACGGCTACCATCGTCCTCCGCGGCGCAACGCAAAACCACCTCGACGATGTGGAGCGCGCGATAGACGACGGCGTAAACGTTGTCAAAGCGATCACACGGGACCCGCGCCTCGTCCCCGGCGCCGGCGCCACCGAGATGCAGCTTATCGAGCGCATCAAATCCCTCGCCGACCGCACCCAAGGCCTCTCCCAATACAGCATCCGCAAATACGGTGAAGCTTTCGAAGTGATACCCCGTACTCTCGCCGAATCGGCCGGTCTTGACGCCACAGAGGTCCTCGCACGCCTGTACGTCGCACACGGCGCGCAAAAGGGCCGCAAAGACGACGAGTGGACTATCGGCGTCGACATTGAGAACGACGACGGCACTGGCACTTTGGATGCAAAGGAGGAGGGTATTTTGGATCTGTGGGTTAGCAAGAATTGGGCTGTGAAGCTGGCGACGGAGGCGGCGCGGACAGTGTTGAGCGTGGATCAGATTATTGTGGCGAGGCAAGCGGGTGGACCGAAGATGCCCGGTAAGGCGCAGCAGGGAAATTGGGATGCCGATGATTAAGTGGGGAGAAATGTGCTGCGGTAGTTGGAGTTGGAAAGCGTGTATAATGATGTGGGTGGTATACCCCAAGTGAGGATAGGTCCAATGATACCGATACGCCAACGAGCTCTAACCTGTCATGTGTCTACGCCCTGTATACTGTCAAAGCTGTCAACTCCACTTTTTGTTTGGTTTGTGCTCCAGAGGGAACCTCTATTCAAAATCACAGTAGCACATCCGGAGCCGAATGAATTGCTGTGATACCTTCATGATATGATATTACAGACTAAAGGAAGCTGTTCCAGTCTGCTATGACTCCAGCGTTGCTGGTAAATATACTGTGTTATGATGTACAAAGAGCCTGGCGGTCCCCATATTCCCATCCTGCCTCTCCGTAAATAAAGGGTATCAATCTGTCCCAACTTTTACCCTCCCCAGCGCTGTGAAATGGAATGAAAGCGAATGCGGTGCCCGTGCCCTTAACTCCAGCGGTAGTAGCAGTGCGGCATCTGAGCACCGGTCGTAGTGCTGAGCGAGCCGTGCGTAGGTAGATAGGTGTGGGTATTCATCCCAACTTCTCGAGCAACTTCCTCCTCCTGCGCTCCACAAGCTCCTCATTAACTTCCTCGAGCGTCGGAACGCGCCATCGCACGCCATCTCCAGCATCCCCCGGCAACTCCACCCACTCCTTCTGCGTCTTACTCTGCTTCTCGCTCAGGTCGTCTGCAAGAAGGGAAAAGTTATCCCACGCCTCCTTCTCCTTCGCCTTCTCGTAGGCAAGTAGGGTGCCATCCTCCTCATCCAGATTGTATCCGTAGTATCCCGCATCAATCCGCTGCCTCAACTCACTCCTCTTCTCGCGCCCCTTCTGTATACCCTCATCATCCTCCGGCCGCTGCTGCCGCTCAAACAACTCCTTAACACCAGGTAACTCCTTCGCGCGCCCAAAATACCTATACCCCTTCCCACCGCCGGGGACCTCCCTCCCCTCCTCGTCCAGCACCCGTCCCCCCCTCATATAATTCGGGCCCCCCAGATTCCTAATCTGGCTCTCCCACATGTGCTTCTCGCGCATCAGCTTGTTGATCTCGTCGTTCAGATCCCGGATCTGGTAGTCGCTCAGCGCCGGGTCCTGGATCTTGGTCACTTTGCGAGAGATCTCTTTGAGAACCTGGCCACGCCATTTCTCGCAGACGGGGATCCCCGTGACCGAGGTTATGAGTTTGGGGCGCCGCGTGCGCGAGATGTCAATTATGCCTGCTTCGGCGGCTTGCGCGGCGCGGAAGCGGAAGAGCATCGAGTGCGCCTTTTCGCTGTTGCGGGCCATGGCTGCGGTGGTGTTGGGATCTTCGCTTTAGACGGGTGTAGGGGTATCGACGGTGTCAGGATTATTGTGCGCTTCGGGTCGACGCAATTAAGGTAGTAGGCAGTCGTAATGTCGCGGTCCGTCGGCGATGTAAAAAAGTGTTCAGAGGAGCTGGTCACACCCTTGCCGTACCTCTCCACTCCGCAAAAGTCGTGTTGTAAACAAACAGAGTCGCTGCCCGCAGTCGCAAAGAAGAAACAGATAAGAAACAGGCTTAAGGAAGGATGCGCCGGCAGCGGGGTGTTGTGACGTGAGAGAGGAAGTGAGGACGCGTTCGGTTGGGCGAGAGCGATCCAAAGTCTGGTGTTTAGGCAAGCTTGTCAGGCGGCGTGAAGCGGCAGAATAGACTTGGCGATGACCAGTTCCTGTTTCACTTCCAGTCTTCTGCCTGTTCAGGAGACAAGTTTATGCGCCTGCACCGTTTCATTTCAAAACAATTGCTTCGAGAAGCTGTCAAGGGGACCACGTCACGACGAGATTACACAATTATTTCGCAATTTAGACCTTCATTTTCATTCATGCGACCACCAATCTGACCAACATCCGCCCTGTATAGACATTATAGCAGAGCTCCATTCTCCAAACAATACAGTAAAACAGAGGAGCGAGTGACCCGAAGTGAAAGAACGCTAGAAAAGACAGATGATTATGTGTGCAGTCGGACAAAGCCAAGGAGAATACAGATAGTAGAGAGAGTCGTCAAGTCCACTTCTTGCGCGGCGGCGAGAGAGCGGTCGTCTCGGTATTATAGTTCCACGCCCATCCCCACTCCACTCTACCCAGGAAATCTCCGACCCATTTCCTCACCGTGGAACGCCACTTCCAGAGACTCTCGCGCCCCACCCAGTTCCACACAGGCAGCCCGAACCGGACCCAAACCAAAAGACAGCATCCCAAAAGGGTGAGCTGAAGAGATATCGACAAAGGAGAGGTTGTGTGCTTTCGAGAATGCAGGAGGCAGTTGTTTGATACGACTAAAGAAAACAAATTGAACTGTCAGTCAGATCAAAATGGTATTTTCGAGGGATGGCACTGCCATAACAGACATGGAAGTAAAGATATGCTATAGGAGAGGTAGGTGGTGAGGAGGCTTAACCAGCACCAGAATGTTGAGCCTCCAGTTCTATTTGGTGGCTAAGCTGGCCATCGCGTCCGTACGACTCCGCGCGTGAGTGTGACCGCGAGCTCATTGAGCCAATGAGTGAAGGTCGAGATTTCGTGGTGTTGTAGCTGCCGTGACGGCCTTTGATTGAGTGTTGATGAAGATGCGCAACACTGTGCTTGCCTGTGCGTATATTAGACAGGCGCTCCATGAGTCGTGTATCAAGGGTTGGGACCTACCATCGCAACAAGCCCTCACGTCCTCCATCTCTGCTCGATCTTGATCACGGGCATGGGATTCCATCATCTCACGGCTAAGGTCTGCCGCGGAGTTGTTCGGCTCCTCGTATGTAATGGATTCATGCGCGCTTGTCTTACTGAACCTGCTGGACATCGATGCGCGAAGTCCTGACCTAGACCGAAGCATGCTGCCCCAACGCCCTGTGGTCGACCCTTGCGTAGGCTCAGTTGAAGTTGGCCGGTTGGGTGTCACCGTTGATTGCCGGAGCGTGGGGATCTGTGCATGGTGAGGAGAGGATGTGCGACGACTAGCGTAGGACGTGTATGAAGCCCTCGAGCGGCCAGTCTGTCGGGAGGTGCTCCTGTGTCCGCCATTGAACTCGTTCTGGATCTCATCCGTCTCGGTCTTCTGATCTTCATCGCCCTCGCCAGTGCGCTTCAGCAAGTAATGAAGCGCGTTGAACCAAGTTTCGTGACGCTGGCTAGTTGTTGCAGTAAATTTGACCGTGCGACCTGGAGTGACGACAACCAGACTCTTCTGGTGAAGTCCTGGAGGATATGGATTGTCATCGGTAACTTGGTGTACCGCCTCGATAGCCACACTTTTCGCTTTCAGTTGAGAGCGCCCAGCGGCTGCGGGATCTTGTTCGCTCCAATACAAGGTTCTTGTGTATGGATGGACCCAGAAGAAACGTCGATGGCGATTTTCAGACATGCCTTCACGGCCCGCCCTTCGCGTGTATTTCCAGAGAAACTCGCCAATCATGGTCTGCGTGATAGCCTGGATCATGCGCGGGTCCGTTCTGGGATCCAAGCCAGTGTCGCTGAAGGAGGGGCCTCCAGGAATGTTGAACCGATGGTCTATCTCGGATCCGAAAGACGAGACCGACGAACGACGGGTGATTGGAGAAGTGGCGCCGCTCCTAGTTTGCGAGTTGTGACGAGGGCGAGGTGTTGTGCCACCAGTCTTGGGACTGGTAGCCAAATTACTCGTCTTGATACTTGGTGTCTGTGGTCGTTTCTTATACGCGGAAGCTGGCATCGCCGGCGGGCCCATGGTTCCTGGACTGGCTGGAGCTGGTAACGGTGTGGGCGACTTCAGAGCAGCCGCAGCGATGACCTGTTTGTGGTCTGCAGGCAGCGGAGGAAGGTTAGCTTTCTGGGAGCGCACGCTAGATGAGCTCCCAGGACGCCGGGGAGCTCGAACAGGTTCGTTCGAGTTGCGTCTGCTTGGAGATGCAGGCGGTGACATGCGCTTCTCGACACCTGCGGTCGCGATAGTACCGGAGTATCGCTGGTGCCTCGACAGAAGTAGGCGGTCAATCTGGTCTGCCGATACCATTGTCTGGGTACCTTCGTCGGCCATGGGTATCTTGGCTCGCTTCACAGGCGACGTCCGGTCATCGTTCAAACCGCGTTCCTTTTGAACGGCATTGGAAGCAATGGGTGCTAACGGGACGCGTCCTTCACCTCCGTTGACAGAAGTAGCGTCTCTCGAGGCACCCTCAGGATTGGCTTTGCCCCAGGATGCAAAGTATCCGTTTTCTGTTTTGTCCAGTTGCCTGCTCTGGCTAGCTTCTTCCTGCGATCCAGGGGCAAATACAGGGAAAGGAATAGGACCTGTTCGATGAGCGGTGGTTGGTCGAGAAGGCACATCTGGCTCAGTCTCCTGGGACATGATAGCTGATACTGACAGTTCAGCTGGCGGGATCCTGGTCGCGGTCGATGGTCTGCTTGGGCTGGGCAAGAAAGCGGGGATTGTCGGCGACTCGGGCTGGGTATCATGAAGAACAGTGAAATCAGATAGTCTATGCACCGGCAGTGGCCGAACAGGAGCCTCCACGGGTTCTGTGTGTTGGGCAGTGATTGCTGAAACTCTAGGAAGTGTTGGCATATGAGGCTCTACCGGTGAGGTTGTCTGATATGAGACAGCGGAGAGCTGTGGCGTTGCCGGCTTAGGAAGTTGCACTGGGTCTGTGGCTTGAGATGAAAGAGCTGAGAACTGTGATTGCGGTGGTCTTGATGCGACAGGCTCTGTAGCTTGGTAAGAAATCAGCGAGAATTGTGGTGGAGTTGACCTCGGTTGTTCCACTGGCTCCGTAGCTTGATAGGAGTGCTTCGACAGTTGTGGGGCAACCGGTCGAGGCCAGTCTACGGGGTCCGTGGTTTGAGCGCAGAGCCCGGACATGCTCAGTGGAGGCAACCGAGGCGGCTCCTCCGGCACCGTATCCTGGCTGGCCAGATGTGACAGGTTCAACGGAACGTGTCTGGACTCCTGTGTTCCTGTTGAAATCTCTCTAGGTTCGGTCGTTTCTGAGAATACGTCCGAGTCATGCACAGGTGCTACCGCAAACCCTCTTGTTGCATGCAATTCGACGGGTTCGGTGGCTTGGCCCGCAATAGACGAAATGTTCAGCCTTGGGGGCAATGTTCGCTCAACAACAGGCGACACTGGTTCTGTTCCCTGCGTCGAGAATGAGGACCTGGCAAGTGAAGGTCGAGATGGGGAATGTGGCTCTGTGCGTTGGGAAATAACCGCTGACATGTTGAATGCATGAGGAGGCGGGCTCTGCGGGGTCGTGTCCTGTGCAGAAACAGTGGCCATGTTCAATGAGGGTGGCGGGATGAAATGAGGGACCGTATCTTGCACAGAATGTGTAGAGAGATGAAGAGACGGCGGAGGAGCAGCTTGAGGCTCTGTGTCCTGCGCCACGGGTGTAGCCAGAGAGAGAGAAGGCATAGGGGGGGACAATGGTGTTGTGCCCTGTGTGGCAAGCGAAGCAAGACGTAGCGGTTGCGCTGGAGCGGACTTCGGCATTGTGTTCTGAGCCGAGATGATGGACAGCTCCATAGGAGGAGAGGGTTCTGCCATAGAGGCTGCTGCAGGGACTGATTCCCATGGTTCTGTCATCATAGACGAATCCACCATAGGAGGCTTGGACAAAACGATCGACTGCAGAGGTGACCGGCCTAGAGTTGGCTTCCGGGATACATCTGGCGAGGACTCCGGTGACAATGCGCTAGATCGACTGGGCGTCCCGTCCGCAACGCTCCCATCTTCGCTTTCTCCTGCACTGAGATCGCCTAGCTCGGCAAACAGGCTCTGACCTTGGACAGGGGTACTGTTATTGCTATTCACAAAACTAGCCGGAGAGTCCTTTACCGCAGGAGGTGTGCCAGCGAAGATTTCCTGGCTTCCTCTTGGAGTCGTTCTACGATAGCCTCCTTGTCGAAGTTTGAGTCTGTAGCGCGGTTGATGAGGCTGTACGGGCGTCCTGAGATCTGCATCGTTATCCGGCTCATCGCCAGACGTGGATGCGGTGCTCTCATATGAATCTCGGTGACTCGCTGTAGCAAAAGAAGACGGTCGCTGACGCACTGTGCTTGTTGTCGGCCCTGCTTCCGTCTCGGTCAAGTCATCGCTGCTGTCACCGTCCAACGTCTCTGCGCCGGTCTGGAAGGCATCCGTTTCGGTCGTTGTCCCATCGCGCTCATTGGCAGTCTCGAAAGCGGCATCAGACGTTTCATTGGCAGTCTCAAAACCTTCGGCAGCGCTAGACTCTGCCGCAGAGCTGAACCCGCCAGGGAAAGCGCCGGGAACAGTTTCTGTTTGTCGAGGTCGCCGGCTTGGTGTACCGGGAGCTCCCTCTTGCTCTTCCCATTCATCGTCATCCATCATAACCTCTTGACTGCCAGTACGAAGAGCCCCTAAACGGTCTGGACGGGCAGGTTTCTTGAAAATGTCCTTGTCATTCTTTTTCCGCTTGCTAGCGCTACCAGGCCCATTCGAAGAATTACGGCTCGACTCGAGCTCATCTCGAGCATCCTGGAGCATGCGCTTGAGTTCAATTTTCTCCGTCTTTTCGCGATGGATGTTGTTTTTGAGCTGTTGGATCATGCGATGGGCGTGGTGAAGCGAGTGCTTGAGCGTTTCAGATTCGAGCTGGCCGTGACGAGGGGTGGCTTTGGTAGGAGATGGCGGAGGCGAGTGGTCGGGCGTAGCGGTATCACCCTCCTCAGCGCCTTCCTCCGGAGAAGTGTCTTCAGCAGATGCTTGCTCGTCCGCACGCAAGCGATATTGGACAGCCTTGGCAAGCTCGATGTTCTGCGTCGACAATTCATCAACCTTGCGCTGCAGAGCGCCCCTCTCCGTCTCTCCCATGCTGACATTGCGCCGGAGGCCGGACAGTTCCGTCTCGTGCTGCTTGGTCCGAGTTACATGGTCTTCGTTGAGCTTGGCATACAATTGCTTCAGCTCTTCGAATTCCCGCTCCAGTGTAGCCTTTTCGGATTTGGCCAGATTGACGTTGTGATTCAAGCGTTGCTCCTTGTCCGCGGCCACCTTGGACTGGGCCTCGAACTCGCGAACCTGCGTCTCTAGGTTCCAGTTGACATCCTTGAGCCTAGATTCGCTCTCGTCAAGCGTCCGCAAACGCTGCGAGAGCCCCTCTACTTCGATCTCCAGCTGCGATCGGTCCAGGTTGGCCGCCTTGAGGGCGTCATCTTTCTCAAGTAGGACCGCCTGCAGATCCTTTAGCTGCGCAAGAAGGGAAGTGGAGATCTCGGTAGCAAGCGCGATGTCATTGATCCGGCTGGGCTGCTGGTTCCGTTGCTTCCGCGAAGGGACACTGATCTTCGAAGGCGAGTGTTGGGCTTCACTGGTGTACACTGACGCACCAGCGGTGGCATCGGTCTCGCCACTTGGCACGCGCGACTTGGGAAGGAAGACACGGGCAGTCTCCCGCCCAACCTCGTTGAATTCCTTCTCTATCTCAGCCAGCTTCGAACGCAGCTCGGGGCCGATGTCGGTGTCCTCTTCCTGCTTCTCTACCTCCTTCAGCCTCTCCTCCAATTCCTTCCGCTGCTGGACAAGCGAGTTGCCCAAATGCGAAGTCTCTTGTAGCCGGCGTGTTGTCTCGGCAAGATGCGCCTGGAGGGCGCGCCTGGCCTGCGCAGGGGAGCCATTGAGGTATAGGGAGAATTGCGAGTTGTCAAAGGCGGCGTATCGCTGTCTGTGGGCGTCTTGCGCGCTCGTGACGAAGGGGTCGGAGCCGTTGTGGTCCTCTACGGCATATGCGCCGGGCGGCGGATTCGCTGTAGTTGCCATTCGTCGTTCCGGAGGTTGTCCGCTCACACGCCCATCGCCTAGTTTTTGGTTTCCGTCCGGCTCGATCGGCGTAGATGGTGGGCGATCCGAGGCGGGAGGCGATCTTGTGAGGCGCAGGAATGATATCAATTATTAGAAGCGGGTACCGTAGGAACAAAGGAAAGGTAAAGCGAAGGCTGCGCACTGCCACGAGTTGAACACGAAATCGGTGGAGGTTTCACCGCCGTCGGGAGGCAGACGCTCGCGAATCGTGAGAGCAAGCAGAACGGGCTTGGCCGGGCGCGCACGGCAGGAGCGCCGGTACGACAGTTACTGGAGGAGCACTGGAACGCGTCTCCGTCACGCAAACACGGACAGCGACATGCGCATCCTCCGCAGCGCTTACAGAGGCAAGGAGAGGGGAAAGGCGGCGGACAGGGCAGAGGCAGACAAAGAGGGCGGGCGCGGAACGGGTGTTGTTTTGCATGAACAGGTGAGATGAGATGAGGTCTGTGCAGCCGATTTGATATCCCTGGTTGACATCTCCGCCAACAAACATCAACAAACAGATCAATTGGGTCACAGTGACTCTCGTGCGCGCCTACCGATGCACTACGTCCGTCGCTCTGGCGTGCTTCAGTTCCGTCTGCGATGGTCCACGGAGGGGTGCGTGTTTGCGTCTATTATTGGCGCGATGCAATCATAGCATCAACGACCCGACACGCGCTGTTTGATGTTATCAAGGGGCGCTACCATTTAGTTGCATTCGATGGCAGCATCTTGAGCGCGACATTTGGCGACCACGAGCATGAACCGGCCCGCAATCTATCCTTGACGATGTGGTTTGGTCCGTTCATCCACGGCTCGCTAATGGAGCGATGCCACCATAGTTGTAGCGGGCGATCTCCTTTTTAGAAGCTGGGAAAATGCACGCAAATGGGCCGGTGTGAATGACGCAGGCCGTGACATGGGTGCTAGATCGACAAAGTACCGGTAGTCTGTTAGTGACGGCACAATTGCTAGGAAGCGTTCACTGGTGACAAACTTAATGGCATCAGGAACGCCACAGACGTCATGTGATTCGTGATTTCTCAGCCACCCGGCGGCTTGGCTCGAACTTTCTACAGCCTCACCTACTTGATTTCACAACCTCGACCTCGCCACTCCAACGACAACAACATGGCCGACACCGAAACTCCCGTCGTCAAATTCAAAAAGCGTGGCGCGAAAGCTGCGCCTCGCAAAGTCGCACCGCCACCACGATTAGACTCCGACTCGTCCTCAGGTTCGGAAGGAGAAGGCGAAGACGGCCGTGTCGTAAAAAGGCGGAAACTCAACGGAAATGCGCTCAAGGCGTCTACGGCAGACCAAAAATCCAAATCCGTGCTTGAAGGAACTACTAAATATGAGGCCAACCGATCCGCGGTGATAGAAACCAGCACCGACGCCACCAAGCAAGCGAACTGGTACGAAGAAAGTGCAGACGACGCGCTGAGCTCGAAGAACCTCCTCGGTAGTACGCGATCATTCACGAAACCACAATCCTACATCGAGAAGGAGGCGGATGCGCCAGAACGCAAAGTCGGACCGCAGAAATCCTCGTCCAACGTCCGAGTGATCACAATGGTAGACTACACACCGGATGTGTGCAAAGACTACAAGCAGACTGGCTTTTGCGGCTTCGGCGATAATTGCAAATTCCTGCACGCTCGTGAGGACTATGCTGCGGGGTGGAAGTTGGATCGAGAATGGGAAATGTCGCACAAGGGCAAGAAGCCCGGTGGCACTGTGGTCGCATCTGCGAATCGCGACCTCAAGGAAAAGGACGAGGACGGCATAGATCTGGCGATGCTGGAGAAGATACCATTCGTCTGCATTATTTGCAAGAATCCCTATAAGAACCCCATCATCACCAAATGCGGCCACTATTTTTGCGAAGCGTGCGCCTTGAAGCGCTACCGGAAAGACCCTACCTGCGCAAACTGTAGTGCGAAGACGTACGGAGTGTTCAACGGAGCGAGGAATCTTCAAAAATTGCTGGAAAAGAAGCAGAAATGGGAGGATAAAAAGAAAGCGGAAGAGGAAGAAGCGAAGGCTGCCGAGGAAGCCGGGGATTGAGTACTGAGCAAATATTGACACTATTGCAATATCCAGTGCGAGGTCGAACCAGGCCGAGTAGGGCCATGAAACGCGCATACCTCATGCTTTGCAGAGGCCAAATATGCCCCTCTTCAATACGCTGCAGCTCCACGGTCATATGGCACATCAGCGACTGTAGATGGGTGTCAATCGATGATAGTATTTGCGGCGACCATCTGTTCTATCTTGTTCTTTCTGTTCATAATCGTGCCGTGAATATCCTCCAACCATATCCAATTGGATATTCGGATCCCGCCTGTGGGTAGTTACACTTCCCAAGGCGGCTTGAACTGTTCTTGATCACGCGAGTTCGCGACTTCCGGTTCGCACCTGCCAATGAACCACACTAGTCATGCCCTAACAGACGCCCTCCATTCTCACTCGTTTCAGCTCGCGTCAATCTCCACACACGATCCACCAAGGCTTATTGTTAACAGCCACATCATTCTATTCCGTCACTATTAGACAAATCTTTCGCTACTTTGTGTACTTGAGAAGGACTTTTCCCCGTAACCGGCGAAGAAACCCCGTTGAGAAAAGAGAGAATGAGAACCCAAAAAGTCTGCGAACTGCTTTCGCATACTTCCTCTACTCCCGATTGCCCTCCTGTCAGATAAAATTGAACACTTCCTCGCCAATGACAATGTCATGCAAGAGCATCTTCGAGACTCCTGCTTGAAGCTTGAGCGGCCGAGGCTTCAAGACGTGCGCGATGCCCTGCGCTGACTTTATTTGGGCCAAGGAAGGAGACGAACCAGACACTGTGGACGAAGATAAATCGGAGAAAGAGCACCGACCGCGATACAAAAAGGTCCCAGACAAATACTCCATGAAGTTCCCTGTGAAGAAGCGCTTGCCAGAGAGGTATCAGACCACACGTGAAAAGGCCTCCAAAAGCGCTAATATTAGGCAAAAGCAACTCTATGGGGAAGGCGAGAAAGAAGACATCGTAGACTTCGGCAAAGTCACCGACGAGAAGGATAGCAAGCGCAAGCGCACTCGCATCAAAATCTGCAGCCGTACCATGTACAACTACCCATCAGAGAAGGCTTTAAGCCGAGGTCGATGGTACCACTTCTCCGTTATTGCGAAGGATTCTAGTCTGTTTGACGCCGTTGAACTCTGCCGCAACTGGAACGAATTCTTCGAATTTTCGATCCTGTGCTTGTGCCATTACCTTCCAGCACCCAAGTGGACCAGGTTCATTGGTGACCTCATACGCCGACAGTTGCTTCACCTTGGCTTTGTCCCGTACTTTCTGAGCAACAAAGCAGACAAGGTCACACACTACTTCCAAACCGGCTCTCGCGGCATGGCGCGTCGGGCTTACCAGGTCATCGAGATGAGGAACTTCATCTGCAGCAACGTGAAGCGCGACGATCCTGTGAGCCGTCGCTTCATTCAGTACCTTTCGATGGAGACCTGGGAGACCTTGTGCGCGACCACAAAACTGGCCGGGTACTCATTGAGCCTTCTGAAGAAGAGCTCTGGCTTGTGCGTAAGAAGAGTGGTTACGGCGGAGCTAGCGAGAACGAGTTTGAGATTATCGCCGAGGTTAGGCTAGATTTCTTTGAGAAGATGGATTCAATTCGGCAGTGGCGTCTCGGCTTCGAAGAATATTCCAACGTTTACATTTAGGATACAGCGCCGGGAAGACCATACACCATTCTGCAGCGGAAGCTCGGAGAGGTAAGCGGACTCTTTCTGGTGAGAGTTTTCAAGTCCACTAACACGCGCAGGTACTTTGCCGCGCTATACGCGTTAAACGGTTGAAAGGTACATTCAACGTCTGTACTTCCATTTTCAAGGCCATTACCGGAGGTGAGGAGATAAAAATGCTTCGGTCGATCATGCCTAGAGAGAATGTAGAGACGATGTGGGATAGTCTCGATCGTACCGCCAGAGTATGGAAGTAGATTCCCGGCAATCCCAACCAAGATGACGTCCTTGAGGACATCGACACTTTCAAATGCACCGTAGTTGATGCGATTGAATCTTCCATCCTGTTTCCTGAGGAGGGAACTGGTGAGATTTAAGACAACCTCTTTAGAGCGAACCCCAGCATCCTGAAGATGTTCGAGAAAAAGCCCGCTCTGGACCTGCGCCGCTTCGTAAACGACCTCGACTCAGATGAAGAGCTGTCGGACGCAGATGGGTTCTTCGACGATGATAAATCTGGTAATAAACACGAAAATCTTCAGGACGATGAATAGGGACTCTGATTGGGACACGGAATCGGACGAGATAAACGAAGAGTCCCACCATGACTACGAGCTCATCACTGCCGAAGAAGCTGATATTGATACTGCGATGGAAGCCCTTGTACCCGCTCATGCTCGACCTCGATAAACGGCTCAAGGTTTCGTTCCTCGATGACTGCGGTCGCCTTTGGAGTTCGAGTTCATACCCAAGGATATGCCGTATAACGAGTGGAGTGTGCTTCAGCAGTTGAATTTGCGGATTGAACCGTACCGGAGGGTGTTGGTGAAGGAGGAGGTTGTTGTGGCGAAGGATCTTGTTCTGGTGGTGGAGGGTGGTTGGGAAGGAGTGTAGGCGGTTGAACGAGGGGGTTACGTAGGCTGTGCAGACCAAGCCTTGAAGTTTAGAGAGTGATCTTTGGAGGAGCTTTGTGGGGGGGTTTTTTTTTTGGAGGGGTTGGATCCGCGGTGGTTGGAGTAGAGTGGATGGGGTCTGAGATGAGGGTGAAGGGTAACTGGAGGGGGCAAGTAACACTGTAGCTATAGTAAGAGATGTAAACGTAGAGGTAATCACGACTCGCAGTACCGTGTACAACCTTAAAATCTCATGGTGTTTTGAGCACAAACTTATTCCGCTACCGTGTGCAAATCAGTAGTATGGCTGCTTTCTTACAAGCTGTCTCGTGCCCGGCCCTCTACGACAAGAACCCAATAGATGGAGACCTCAAAATTAAGTAATTCAAGGAGAAAGCGATCTCGCTTTTTTCCCTCCATCATAGTCAGAAGAGTATTTGTTTAGGAAAGATAGCGAGCGAGAGTTTGGGGGGATTTAGCAGAGCGGCGGTAGATAAACTAGCCTGCTTGCTTGGGGGTTCTTTAGCCACGAAATATATCTTGTGTCTTCATTCTACGTGTGCGGTGGAAGCTAGGTAAAACCGACGTAAATGAGTATTTGATCGTTCCGTTATAGTATAAGGCTACCCCAATCGAATCTTGTCCCATAACGAAGTTATCACTCCAGGCCAGCACAGCAACACTCGGAAGAGACATGGGCCTCACATGTAAAAAGATTGATTGAGCGGGGCTTTAGGTAGATCTTTCTATGTAAAGTTTTATATTCTTTTTCGTAGATAGTAGATATCATCAAGCGCATGCCTTGTTCGTGCCAGCAAAGAAGGTATTTTCCAACTATAGGTCAATCAAGCACGCCGCCTAAGTAGCCGAAGCCACCACAAACTCCGAGGAGCGATTGAAAACGCCGTCACCGCCCCCATCACCGCAATCTATCCTGTACACGACGGTTGTTCATGCCAGTATCCATGAGAGGGCTCTACACCCTCAAACCCCACGAAGCCTATAGAGAAACCCGACGGAAGGAGTCCTAGAAAAGACCACTAACCCCATTAGTCAGACCATCCACGCCGTTCACTCCCGTGCCATTCTGGTACTCTTCTGTGATCTGGTCCAGAATGCCAGCGCTAGCGGCGATGAAGCCAAGGTACGGACGGCTCGGATCCAGGACGCGAGAAAGGTATTCTGGATGGAACTGAACGCCCACGAACCAGGGGTGGTCTTTGAGCTCCACGATCTCCATACGGACACCCTGGTCATCCTTGCCTACGAAGCTGAGGCCGCCCTTCTCGAGCGTCTCAATATAGTCGGGGTTGACCTCGTAACGGTGACGGTGCCGCTCCAGAATCTCCGTCTTGCCAGCATACAGTGAACGGAGACGCGACCATTCGCTGCCCTCCTGGAAGAGCGTGGGCCGGAGACCAAGACGCATGGTACCACCCATGTGCTCCTTATTGACTTCGGGCATGAACATGATGAGTTTGTTCTCAGCATTGCCGTTGAACTCTTCGGACGTGGCATCCTTGATGTTGCAAATATGGCGCGCGTATTCGATGACGGCGACCTGCATACCTAGGCAAACACCAAGATAAGGCGTCTTGATTTCGCGGGCCCATTTCGCGGCTTGGATCATGCCTTCTGTTCCGCGCTCGCCGAACCCACCGGGGACGAGGATACCCTGCGCTGTGCAGACCTCATGCCAGGCTTTGTGGAATTTGGCAGGGTCCTTCCCGCGGTATGCAGGCTCGAGGTGCTCCGAGTCGACCCAACGAAGGTCAAGCCGGCGATTGCAGCGCATAGCGGAGTGCTCGAGAGACTTAAGCACGGAAAGATACGAATCATGGAGCTCAATGTACTTTCCGACCAGCGCAATCGTGACATCCTCTTGGTAACGGTGCTGCGAGCCCGTCAACGAGTTCCACTGCGCCCACGTCTTCTTGCCTTTCGCCGTCAAGGCGGGAGAGATGGCCAAGCTGTCAAGGGCGAGGATCTTCTTCAGCAAAGGAATAAGACCCTGTTGTTCGAGCAACATCGGAACCTGATATATGGATGGCATGTCCCTGACCATGACCACCTGTTCATAGTCTACCTGGCAAAAGTGCGCAATCTTCTCGATAGCGCCGGTGTCAAGCGCGGTTTCACAGCGGCAGGCGATCAGGTCTGGCACCAAGCCTAGATTCGCGGTCAGCAAGCTCGTCCAAAGGGCAACGGTTCTTGGGTCACGCACCTGCACTGCGGACCGCCTTGATGGCCTGCTGCGTAGGCTTCGTCTTCTGCTCCCCGTTGATGACAGGCACGTACGAGACGTGGATCTGGAGAAAGTTGTCCTTGCCCGCCCTCCGTCGCAGATGCGTCATGGCCTCGATAAAGGGCATGCTCTCGATATCGCCAACGGTACCGCCAAGCTCAATTATGCACACGTCCGGTACCTCATTCGTGTCGTCGACGGGTATCTGCGCGACCTTGACAATCCATTCCTGGATGGCATCCGTTATGTGCGGCACCACCTGCACCGTCTTGCCCAGGTAGTCGCCCCTACGCTCGCGCTCGATGACGTGCTGGTATATCTTGCCCGTCGTGATGTTGTTCTCGCGCGTCAGGGTGATGTTGAGGTAGCGCTCGTAGTTGCCGAGATCTAGGTCGACCTCGCCGCCGTCGGAAAGAACGAACACCTCGCCATGCCTACGTGCTGCTCAACATGTGCGCCTCATGCATGTGGGGGTCCTATCACATACTCCTTCGGATTCATGGTCCCCGCATCGACATTGAGGTATGGGTCGACCTTGATTGACGAGACGTGCTGGCGCGTCAGTACGCAGCGCTGCACGCGTCACGCAGCGGCACTTATCTTCAGACCGATTGTCTTGAGCAGCAGACCCGTTGAGGAGGCTGTGACGCGTGCCGTCAGTTCAGAACACGGCCAGACTCGACGCGCGCCGCCTACCTATAATGCCCTGCGCCTCATGTTAGTTCGACAGTCATGATGGCAGCGTCATGTCTGCTCACCTTCCCCACGCCGCTGATGACGCCTCCAGACACAAGCACGTACTTCATGGCTGCTTGCAGTGCCCGAGTTGCGGTTGGGGAAGGGGAGGGAAGAGAAGTCGAGCTCACCGCCGACAAAGATTTTTGTACGCGCGGGCAGCCGTGGTTGGGCGGTGGGGCTCGCCCAGCGCTAGTGGTGAACACTAAAAAGAGGCTTGCGACCATCAATCCTCCTTCGGCTGCCAATTTCGACCTCACTCCTTTAACTCCGCCCGGCACCCGCTGCGAATTCAACTGGTATTGTCATCTGCAGAACACAAGCTATCAATTGGTATCGTGCTTCTGATGCTTCGGTAAATGCATTACACCATGGCCACCCCCGTCCCTGCAGGCCTATCCGTGTGCTCAATAGCCACGTCCTCCGCTGCGCGCTGCGTAGAAAGTGAAATGTTGTTCGTGTGGTCGTGAGAATGCTAATCGCTATCTGAGAAAATGCTTCAGATATCCAAAATACCCGCCATGCCGCCATTGCTCTAATCGCAGAACGACACCAGATAGTAATAATGTAACCGAAACCGAAAGCTCAAGGCAGCGGATGCCTGCCCGCCGCGTGGAAGACGCCGTTACTCCTTGCGCCGCCGTTTTGCCAGTTCCTCCTCGTCTACCTCATCGTGGTCTTGACTTTGTGTCAGTCGCTTGCGAGCCAACGCTTTTTCGTTCCCCTTTTTGACTTGAATATTACATCCTTGCAGCTTCAGCGCCCGGGTCAGAGCGCTGCTGGGCCGCATTCCAGGAAAATCCTTGGCTGTGTAGACAGTGAACACGTCACTCAGGACCTCGTTCAATATCGGGGAGAAGCCTCCTACGTGGAGATTCATCGGGTCGAGGCGCATCAGGACAAATCGAAGGCGGTATCGACCGTGAGTGCGGCACGAAAGATCCGGGAAACAGAAGAAGCAACCCTCAACGTTGTGCTCATCTTTCGCGACCGACGGCGATGCTACCAGCTGCCCCATCAAGCGCCGCGTCGTCCGTCGATCGGGCTGGATCAGCGCTGTCTCCTCGCTCGTCCCCTCGGCATTCCAAAGTGTGCAGTGCACGACGTTCAGCGAATACCGCAGCTCCTCCTGCTCTGCCACGCCGGTCTTGGGGTCGCTGACGATAAGCTGGATGATTGGCGGTGGGTCGATGACTCTACGGTCCCTTTCGCCGAAGCCACAGGCTCGTGCTGCTATAGGCTGTTGTCGCACGCGGAGCTCGTAGTTCAGATTCCTGCGCTTGGTCAGTCGGGATTCTATTTCCTCTTAGGGCGATGGCATGCTTACAGCTGCTCGTTGTATACGGGCTGCGGTATAGAACCAGGTAGCGGGATCGGTCGGGCTTCTTGTCGGGGCGGAGGGCCAGCAGATGGGGGCTCAGAGTACGCTAGTGGGCCCATGGTATTCGGGACGGACCCTCGGTGTGAGTGCGAGTGCGAGCCCACGGACCCGCGGAATGGAGTCGAGCTCGACGCATAACTCGGCGTGTATCCAGGTGAAGGATGGGGAGCGTATGTCCGCTGCTGCGAGGGTTCCACTGGAGACGCAAGGGACCCATATGGCTGCTCGTGATGCGGGGGATGGTGTGCGGGCCGAGAGTCCTCGTACGGGTACCGCTGCTCGGTCAGTCTCCGCGCCCCTCTGCTGTCGAACTCGGTACGTGGTGATATGGGCGGTCCATACTGCTGCGGTGAATACGGCGGGTCTGACCGCGGTGGCGTGTACGGATTCGAATGGAGCAGCTTGTCGACGGGTGCGGCCGGACGCGGCAGTGAGTGCTGATGTTGATGGTGATGTTGGCCATGGCGAGGCGGCGGGACGGGTTGGATGGAGGGCAGCTGGTTGATGGGCGAACGGAACGGGTAATCCGACCGCGGTGGCGGTAGCACAGAGTCGGGCGGGATCTGGAGCGGCGGCAGACGTCGATGGTGGTGGTCGAGGAATCCGGGGGAAGTGAAAACGGGCGGCTTCTGAGTCTCGGTCATATCTGGAGTATGGGACGGTGGGTTTGGCGGATGGAGCGGCGGAGCAAGTGGTGGTTGGGGCATGCGTGTATTATTATTTGTTCACAGGCTGCTGCAGGAGTCCGCATTTGGGGTGTCTTCAGGACGGCTTGTGCCAGCTCTTTTGAGATTGGGCGGCCAGGGAGTGGTGCAATGGGGGACACAACGTCAGGAATGCCTCGACTGTGGCGGGGGTTAGTTTTGTATGTAGGCGGGCGGACCCAGCACAGCGACGGCGGTTTAGTCGACGCCAGAGTGGAGAGGCGCTCAGACACCAGACGCTGGCGGACCGGGGCATCAGGATGCAGACGAGGATGGGGCTGGCAGCGGATATGTATCTTGCAGCATGGAGTGGCATCCTGGATCGACGGCGCCAAGCCTCACCCGGCTCCACGCATCGCAGTGAGCTGTCGCTGCATCCAAAAGGGCCGGGCGGGACATGCAAGACTGGCGGCCACAGACGGCGATTGGCGCGGCCGCTGGACGTGGGGATGGCTCATGGGCACGATAGCAGCGCGGTGGTCGGCTAAAGCCAGCGTAGCGGCCAGCGGACGCCAGGGCAAACACTGCGAGACAGTGACTTGCGGGCAGCTCTCTGGCACTGGCAGCGACTGGCACTGTCTGCCCCTGGGGTCGCACGGCTCCGCCTGCTCGCGGGCAATATGTGGAAGTGCTGCTAGATTGCGCTGTCACCTCCAGGGTAACATTGGGCGGGCGGGCAGCTCCAGCACATACAAAACCGGACGCCCAAGACGTGGGCGCGGCCTGGATGGGCGACGGCGGCCTCTCTGGGGACTGCCGGTACTGCGCGAACCAGGAAAAGACGCCTCCGCAGGCGAGCCGTGCGAATCACGGGGGCGCTGGCGTCGCGGCTAAAGAGCAACGGTGGCTCTGCGCCCGTTTGCGGCCGTGGGCCACTCCCTGCGCCAGATGTCCGCGCACCGGGCTAGTGGTTACCGCAGCGAGTCTCAACGGCCGCCTATCCTGGATGACGGTCAACAGTCTGGGTGTGCGGAGCCTGGAGGCATGGGCGAGAGACGGCAGAGGCATTGGTGGCGTCGGCCATTCGCCAGACTGCACTGCGGACGTCTGCGTCTGCTGCTGCCAGCATACTCACAGGCTCCGCGCCGGGGGCCTCTGTCGGTGATGGGATTCGCTGCTGGCCGGCGCGTCAGGCATTGCCCTGCGTTCGCGGAGGGTGCAACGTCGAGCTAGCCGGTGGTTCTTGCCGCTTTCAGCCGGCTCCATTGCAAAACGCTGCTTGTCCTGTGCGACCATCGCTGGGCCATCGTGGCCGTTACACACTCGGAGCGCCATCCCTGCCGCGCACACACTGCATTGGCGCAGCCCGTCACACTAGCGATGCAAGAGGGAGGTCGCTCGATATTCGATACTCGATATTCGACAGACGATATTCGCCGCGCGAGACATGTGGACGGCCGCGGTCAGGCGCAGGTACGCGCTGTCCGCTGTCCGCTGTTCTGTGTGTGTCCACTGTCTGGCCCCGCCGCCCCGTCTTGCGGACGCGCTGCCGGCCTCGTCGTTGCACAACGACGCCAACCTGATCAATCTGACCAAACTTAATCCATCTATGTTCCGCTCGATATCTGGATGCTCGCGGTGCGGGGAGATTGGTCGCGCCTGCCGTTTACGCGAGCCACTACACCGCCCTATCCCGTTCCGCGAATCACAACCACCTCACCAGCAGTGCTGCACGGCGACCCCTATCGACTATCCACGTCGCTGCACTCTGTCCGCCACACACACCACCGCAACCCGGCCCTCGCCCGTCGCTGGTCTGGTCAGGCCCGCCTGGTGTGCCCACCCGCTCCACTCGCGGCAATCCTAAAACCTCCGACGATCGACCCTCGCCTCCATGGCCTCCAAGGCCACCAAGTCCACCAAGTCCACCACCTGGGGCAACTACGCGGGTACGTCCACTCTGGCTCATTCCGCCCTCATCTGCACCCACTATCCGCACGGCAATTGCTGCTCTTCACCCTGCTCTCGCCAGCTCTCACCCGGCTGACTCGCCAGATTACCTTGGACCCGACCGCACTCCCGGTTCTCCACCAGCAATTCACGTCCGTGATGTGCGTTTGAGCTTGATCGACGCCCTGGGCTTCTCCTTTCAAGGGAAGCGTTGCCTTGATGTGGGCTGCAATGACGGAACCGTCGGGACCCAGCTGGGTATGTAAGTGAGGGGTGGTCCCTGGCCAATACTCCAACCGACTATAACCTGGCCTTGCTGATATTATCGACCGAAGCCCTCGACTTTGGCGCCCGCGAAGTCGTAGGCGTCGACATCGACCCCAACCTGGTTACCAAGGCCCAAAGCCTTCTGGCGCTCCGATCTTCGCGCAGACGCCCTCCCACTGAGGACGCCGAGCGCCTCGTGGACTACTTTCCACTGTCCGCGGTGCTTCGCTACGGCCACATCCCAGCCCCCGCGCCTTCTCCATCCAGTTGGCCTCGCGTGAACTTTATCGCTGCCGACTGGGTTTTATCGAACAACCCAGCCGTCGCTGGTCCTTACGACTTCATCCTGGCATTAAATGTGATCAAGTGGATCCACCTCGAGCACCTCGACGCGGGCGTGGCAACCTTTTTTCGAAGATGCAACGCCTCGCTCGCATCAGGCGGCTACTTGGTCATCGAGCTGCAAACCTGGGATTCCTATGAAAAGGCGGTCCGTTCAAACGCGGCTCCGCATTTTGCTGAAAACCTGGCCAGGTTAAAGTACCAGCCGGAAATCTCATTTCCAAAATTATTGCAAGACGAAGGTTTCAATCTCTGCGCGACATCCACGCAACTGCGTCGTCAAATCAATATTTACCGCAAAGCATGACGGATGATGTGCGGGGTGGAGAAGATGGCGGTAAGACTGCCCCAATCGCCGGTGGCAGCTCTGGTAGCACGAGCCTATTCTTCCATTTTGATTGACCGCACAGTTCATCTGTGCTTTTCGGGAATTAATTGGACCCAATCCGGGTTTTCTCAGAAACAGCCAACCAATGAATCTCTTTTCGCTCGGCAATTGGCTTCCTCCGAACCACTGTTCCTGGTGAGAATCCAATACTCGGCAATCAGCTCCAACATGCGCAAACCGGGACAGCTACTTGTTCGGTGTGGCTTCAACGGCGAGTGTGGTCTGTGATCCAGTCAAGCACAATCCCAACACGTCTGGTCCAGAGCCCCCTCCCTTGTAATTTTTATCAAAAAGCCTAATTGCTATGTCTTACCTTTACGTCTTTCACGCAAGGCGTACCCACTCAACATACTGTATGTATCGTGTCTTCGCGCGAGATGAGAAGTTTGGGCAGACTCTGCGTCCTTCACCTCCGCCGAGGACTCTCCAGCCACCCTGAATATGGCAGGTGGTCAAGGCCGCCCTGGGTTGGTCCGCTGATCCACTCACTACAAGCACAGTCCTTGCTCCAACCTCGCCCATGGTGACTGTTTCACTGCAACATGACGCCACGTTGAAGGCAGTTAGCCTCAGGGCATGCATCACGCCAGCAGGCTCCGAAGCCAAGGCAATACTGACTGCACAGTGCCGTAACGAATGTTGATTTAGAAGGCGAACGACAGTCGAGAAGTATCTGTGCACATGGAAGCGCGACAGGGCCATCAACGCGCACTTCGGTTCCAACGTGCTTCCACAGCTAGCAGCACCACGCAGGGAGTGACAATGCTGTATGCAGTGTTTCTGCAAGTCTGTCAACAAGAACGCTGTCGACAGGGATCAGCTGCATCTCACATGCCCTTTTTCTTTCAATATATTCAGCGTTCGGCTCATTCGGCAATCTGCCTGCTATTACGCGGTCCGTCGTTTCCTACACATCATCTCAGTAAATAGGCTCATCACACTTGTACAGTTCGGCAGTCGATTTCATATCTGCACAATGCCATCACGGTCGCCGCTGCCGGACGTCAACAATTAGCAATTTTCTAGAAAAACCTAAACAGCGTGGGTCTGCACAGCACATGTGCTTGACTTCGCATGCCTGCACATCCTTCCCATGCAGTCTGGCAGGCCCTATCCATGTCAGCAGTGTTTCGGTCTCTATTCGGTCGTGCGATACCAATGCCATCGGGGCAAACATCACTCATCGGCGACAGGAGAGCGACAGTCCTTGTTCCAACTTATCGCTCCAGGATCGGACGCGGACATCACCTGAGCGATCGTCATTGTAGATATAGAGTCCTCGAGGCAAGATTCGCTTCAATCATGCCTCTTTCGATGGTGGATCCGCGAAACATATAACCATGTCCGTATCGGGGATGAAATATGCATGAAGCTGCAGGACTTTCACATCGCGTGTTGGTAGTGCAACAGAGCGTCTCCACAGAACCCGAGTTGCTACTTCTAGTCTCGGTGGCGACAAGTGTAGCCGAGGTAGATACCCATATCAGTTCGCGGAAACGTACAGTATGAAGCTTCCGTGTAGTTCAAGAGCATGACACATGAGGGTGGTGGGACCAGTCAGAGAGATGTGTCATGGGGCCGTTGTTGGCTGACACATCGCTCTCTTGATTCGCTTCAGTGCCTTCCTTTTCACATGTGCTACTAAGTTTCACTGACTGATCTCCGCCTAGGCCTCGTCCATCGAATAGATGTATGCATCTAGAGTGAGGAACAAATCTCATGCCTTTTGCTATGATTTTGGATAACAAGTCTGCTCTACTACTTGCTTCATCAGTTGCAGAACAGCGATTCTCAACACGTATGGCCTGCTCGGCTGTCTGGCACAGGATCTGAGACGTTTTAAGAAACAATCCAGGAAGCAGGACACACCTTTTCACCGGATAGAAGTTCCGTCAATGACAGAAAAAGTCAGGTAGTAGTGGAAACAGTCTCGACTTCGTTCTCGTCAAGGTTGCTGCGGCACAACGCCCTCGAATGCTGCGGTTCCGATCCTGCAAGACCCCCGGGACCTCCTGATCGCTGTTTGTGCGAGCGTCCGGGAAGCTGCGTCCGAATGTTTGACGACAAGCACCTCGTGCGAGCGAGACCGACGCCGCGGAATCATTACATCTCTGCAGTGTCCTGTTGGCCGATCGGGTCTAAATCTTGTCCACCGGCCAATACGTCTCCGGTCCAAGGAGCGAGGTGCCACGTGGAACCGCAACGTATCTACGAGAGGGCTCCATGCCAATGAGCATCAAGCAATGCTGATCATGAAATATGTGGCGGCGAGTGCTGCCGGCTGGCGCCAGGCACGTTCAACTCACTGGTAAGCAGTGGGATGGCTAGAGCCGATGGTGGTCGGGCAAACCGAGTCCAGCAACCGTAACGTTGGGCTTTTCATGCAGACTTCCCGAAGATCTCGCCAGTATGCTGAAATCTAATGACGTTGAGTGGCCTGCGGATCCGAGAGAAGGTTTGAAAGCAGCAGCCACCCGCCGATTCCCCCGCTTCACATCCTCCGGTATCATTCGAAGGGGCTAGTCTTTTGCGTACCAGCTTTTTGAGCGACCCTCCAGTCATCCGCGAGCCGTGCTCCCACCTCTACGTTTCTCGACACACTTGAATCACAAGGGCCGCCAAGCGGATGCTGCAGCGTCGCCGCGGTGGAGACGGGCACAGTGCTCTTATCGAGTTATCACCTTAAATGCCATACAGGCAAGGGATCATGGTTATGAGAGAAAGACAGAGCCAATAACGGCAACCCTAGTGTCGTCGGAACAGACAGTCCCGTTCCATTAGTTGCACAACTGCGACCATCTGATCAAATATTGGTTTTCTAGTGGCCACTAGGTGCAGACTCACTCGAGTACTGACGAGTTTCTAATTCTACGCTCACGGATTCCCAAGGGTTTGCTCGGCCAGCACAGCGGGTAGCTGCTCGAACACCGCGTACATGCACAACAAGGTCCTACGTCAGTCCCGATTAGAAGCACAAATAGCGGCAGCCCAAGTGCGGTCCGGAGTTGTACGCCGCTCTCGAAACTTTGTTGCTAGTTGGACACTGCTGTCGCACAACGCGCTCTTCTCCTTCTCCTGGCTGAGATGTACCTGGCCAGAGGCAATCGTTGGAATTAGGGCTTGCGGCACCGTTTCAGTGTATGCATTCCAATCAAGCGATAGGGAAACCCTTGATATACAACTCACATGTTGTTGGCGCAAAATGCGCAGTTGGCCATGGGAGGTGGTGGGGGTGTCGTCTGCCGTCTTCGGTCGTGCCCACGTAACCGGGATGATTGGCAAGACGGCGGGAATGCCCTCCAATGGTGGGGCAGATGCATGATGAACAGGTTGCATAGCCACCCCTTGCTGGGCTGCAAGACATTCAGTCTTTTTCGGCCTTGCTTGCCACGTCAAGAGATCTTTGGCCACAACCGCTTCCCCCGATGCACAGCATGAGAATCCACCAACACCAATTCGACCCACCTCTGCACCAAGCCTGAAAGACTCCTGCCCGCATCTCGTCGAGTATGTCGTCCAGATGAAGGCGTCCCTGCGCTCGCGACGGCCTGCCACGTATCCGCAGCGGCAGACGGCTGCGTACTTCTCTGCAGCACCTCTCTTCGCCCTGCTGGGTGTGCCGGCCGCATACTGTCGACACTGACAAATGCTCTCTTGCCATCTCAGGGACTACAGGATGACGGCCGCACGATATCAGGGACTCGATGCTTGCGTGCCCTGATGGCAACGCATGCCTGTGGGCTCCTGCTGCTGCGCAGTGGCGGGCAACATTCAGCTTGGATGGAGCGAGCCAAGAGCCAGACCGCGTTTCTTCGGCTCGAAGAATATTTATATCTTGTGGAGGCGTCAATGTCAAGTTGCTTTTCGCACGACATGCTGTTGTCTTGCAGAGCGCAGTAGACACGTCCATCCTCTACGCGGTCCCGCTGTCCAGACCAGCGATATCAAGTCCATCGGTAAGCCACCGCTCTGCGCTCCATGTATCCCGCGTACAACAGTCGAACTCAGCACCACAATGGGGTGTGGCAGGCGAAACATGCACATTGCGACGCTGGAAGATCTGACAAAAGTTAGGCTCGATTAGACGCAAGCGGCCTCCACGATCTCATTGCCAGATCTAGCGGAGTGGAAATTTGCTGCGCGTGTCAGCAGCTTACATGCGCGATCCTTGCCCGCAACTTTACCAACGAAGCGAATGACCTTTCCGACCCGGTACGTCGTACAGACCAGACAACCACCACCAGTCGGCATCTTTGGCGGGGACAGCGCATACATTGCCGGAACTACACCTACACATATACCGCGCTGCGAGCGGTCGCAGATACCAGGCAAGGACCGTCCTCGCTGAAGCAGGACCGGCGCATCTTCTGGCACAGCACCACAACCACGCGCTCGTTTTCGACATACAAGACAATGCCGCCCGATAGCTCCTGCTTTACAGCATTGAACTGCCCCAATGACGCGGCATTACCAGAGTTTATGGGGTTGTTCAGCCTTGCTGCACCACCAAATACCGATTTGTGGAGAAAGCCGCCGTCGCGAGACACCTCAACCGCGCCGATCCTCTATACCGCCCTGCGCAACCCCTTCATAGCGGCCGAAGTCACAGTATCAGCGGATTGGGAGCTGGAATGGGACCAGGGAGGACTGGTGATATTCAGCGGGGCTCCGCCAGGCCGAGCGGCGGTTGCGACGACAATTACGCCTGAGCCGGCAAACGAGGGGACGTCAACATCGACTTCGACCCCGACCTCCACAACGCAAACCCTGCCGACGGGCCCCAGTAACAGCGCGGCTATTTCTACGAATCCGAGTGCACCCGCGGCCCAAACACCGAACATGCAGAGTGCGGGGCAACAGCCCAACTCCGTTACACAAACGCAGCGACAACGCGAAGCTCCACCTCCCTACATGGCTCCTGCACCGGCCTCCAAATGGGTCAAGGTCGGTCTGGAATTCTGCAACGGCGCATGCCACGCCACGTCGGTCGTCGCGACATCGGACGGCGCGGACTGGGCGCTCACTGCATTGCCTCCGCATCATGCACGGCGTTCCGATCTCCGTGTCAAAATCGAGCGGATTGGGTATGCGCTCTGGGTGTGGTATGAGGATGAGGTGAGCGGGTGGAAGAAGCTCAGGGAGGTTACCTGGTTCTTTTGGGGGGTCGAGGATAAGGCTGTCAGGGTGGGAGTTTATGCGAGTAGGCCGGCGAATTTTGGAAGTAGTATGTATGAGAGGAGGCATGGGGGTGGGCACCCCACTCCGCGGAATCTGTGTGTCGATTTTGAGGGCTTGGAGATCTTTTGAGATTGCTTGTCACTTCCGCCTCCTTTTCCATTGTTTGCCTTCCTCTCCAGCGTTTTGGTTTCGGGCTGTACACCTCGTATGATGGCCCCCATCTTTTCTCCCTCCGCTTCTCGGACCATTTCATGCGCTCATAGATTGTGGCACTTCGCTATCTTCTTTTCTCCTTCGGCTGTATCTATTTGGTATCTTCTCGGCTTGTCCAACTTTCCAACATGTTGACCGA
Source organism: Lentithecium fluviatile CBS 122367 (assembly GCA_010405425.1). Classification (NCBI taxonomy): domain Eukaryota; kingdom Fungi; phylum Ascomycota; class Dothideomycetes; order Pleosporales; family Lentitheciaceae; genus Lentithecium; species Lentithecium fluviatile. The sequence continues at coordinate 56,465 of MU005614.1, read as the reverse complement.
TTCTTTTCCCGTCATCCTCTGTCCATCATCCTGTCCTAGCTTCTCTTCGCCACGCTTCTGCACCATCAGCGTTGCATTTCTCATCCGTCAGAACCATTATTTGCCACCGCTGCTTATTGTCTCAGATGACTGATGACGGCGCTCAAAGCTTGTTTTCATGTACATTTAATACACAACTTATTCGGTATTGCTCCAAGCGTTTGTTCCGCGTAGCGCGTCCTTCCAGGCCAAAGTGGCGTCGCGAGTTGGGAAAGCGTTCGGGGTGCCACTCCCGCAAAGTAGCCGGTTGGGCCATCGTGCCTTCTATGAATGTTGGCGATACCGAAATTGAAGGCTCCCCGACTTGGCCTCCATATTCACTTCTCACCACCTGCGACTCCATACTTCACCATCATTCACAATGCGATCGGCTGCGCATCGGCTTCGAGCTACGCGCAATCATGGATTGGCGGAACGTAAATACGGTGTCTCGCTGGGAACCTACGATGCTGCTTTTTAGCACTCAAGCTTCTTCAACTTTTGGAAGACTACGCCGGCCTTCAGGAATTTCGAGAGCAAGGTCCTTTCTCCAAGCTAGTCTTCTCGCGAGCGTCCTGACCACATAGCAGGACCCACGCAGACGATGGGTACGTGAAGCGTGGCGATCCCGAGCTATCCTCGTTTGCCTGATCTCCTCAAGTCAATACCTCAACACGTACCCTACCCATACGTCTCTGCCGTAACCTTCATCTTTCGACAAGGCATCTCTCCTATAACACCCGCTCGCCCGTCACGGCGCCATGAGGCTTCACGTCTGCTTTCTGTTGCTCTCAGTCTTGGGTGGCTTTGGGATAGCTGTCGCCTATCTCGGTAGAACAGTACTCAAGACAAGGATCACGACCATAATCATACCGACTGCGCGTAGCTCGAGCGAATTGCCTGGTGCCCTTGGTCCATGGAGAGAACGCTCATTGTCAAATGCAGCGGTCGAGCTTCCAAGAGTGACAGGACTAAGGGTGAAGTCCGAAAATGACAGTTTGAGGAAACGGCAAACCGAACCAACCGGTGCGCCCAGTCCCGAGCTGACCGGCGCTCTTTCTGGCGGTAAGATCCCATAGCATCTGAGTGCTATTTCTTTTCTTTAGTTACTGATGTCTTCAGGCACAGTAGAAGACCTTAATGAAGGTCGGAAGGCGATCGCGGAGTGCTTTGTCAACAACACTGAGCATGGCGGAGATTGCTTTTACGCATTCAAAGACTTGCAGGCATCCTTCCGGGGTTTAATCCGGACATTGAAAGACCCCAACGATATGGAAATCAGCAAGATATTTCAAGAAGATTGGTGCACGCCAACACAGGTATATCAACCCCGAAAGTAAGTCTCAAACCCCTAGCTGTTTTCAGCACATGAATTGTCTTGTAGTAGTCTGGGTCGATTTTACAACAAAGGGGTTTTGAACCGGCAAGCTTGACGCTGACTAATGCCCGCTTGTTACTAACATTCGTCGCAGCTGGTACGAGTACTCCCTATGTGGTGCATGTCTACAAAAAGGAGTCGAAGTAACGAAGGACAACTGGGAAAGGATGCTAGACCTAATCTTCAACTTTTGCAAGTCTAAGGCGCCCTCGCTATACCTGCTCCTGCTTGGCGTTAACACCTTCTATCGGAGTGAGGCCAAAGACCATTATTATGAGCTAGACCAGAGAATCAAGGATGTTCCGAGTCTATCCAGCAAGTTCAAAAATTCCCCCGAACTCAACTCCGCTACCATTCAACGCTCTAAAACCCGGACCGGTACGGGCCCAAGCGGTGCAACGGGATCGTTCAGCGCTCCGATTGCGACGCAGCCATTCCCTACCTTAAATAGAACAAGGAAGATATCGCCCGTTCCGACAAGCATCCCCGGCCAGCTACCCGCAGGCTGGCCTTACACATCCTACGCCGTTGCCCGTCGCCCTGGCTCAACAACCACCACCACACTTTTCAATGCCACTGGATCTAGCGGGGCTATAGTCATCCTCGCGCCTTTCCTCTGGTACCCACGTCCTCTCGACTTGCGCGACGTCTTAGCAGATTACTTGTACGAAGTAGTCGGCAGTTTGACCTCGTCGTCCGGGTCAACGTCCACGAAGCCTCCGCTGACTTCGACTTCGACTTCGGTTTCAACTTCGACCGTTTCGAGTTAGAAGACTGAGTCGGCTAGTACGTCTGCGAAGCCGTCAGTTTCGTAGACAACTTCTTCTAAATCCGGGCAGATAAGTACGAGGTAATGGGAGCGCTAGGAGATGCGGAAGCAGGAGTGTGGCAGAGAAAAGGGCATCACTTATCATTCCTTGTGCTTGGAGAGGCTGGGAATGAATAACGGGCACGAACGTTAGTAGTCGGGTGAGAACTTTATAGGTTGGGTTAGAGGGTTGATATGAGTGTGCTGTTTATGTAGATGACGATCTCTAATTATCAGAGCACTTACTTATAGTTGGGATAATGGAGTGTTCGTCATAGGTGTTTGCGGCAAGACAAATCAAGCTTCCATGCCACCTGTATTCTTCATGAGATCGATAACGAACTTTCCAAGACGAAGTAGTAAATTGAATTCCTGGGCCAAGATCGTCGCTCGAGATATTATTTGAACGAATCGGCATTAGGGTGTTACTGGCGCATAACGAGGGCCAGCGTAGAAATGGGTTGCTTTAGAGCATATGGTGCCATTACATATTGCAATGTACTATTGGGACCCAGCATGCGTAAGACATGCACCCCCGTTGACTTTTGCTTAGATTGTCCACGAAGTGTTGTCTTACAGGCAGAGTACACCCCAGTAAATCGCGGCTCAATGACAGTTCCGTAGACCTTAAGCCGCGTAGCTTCGGCCATCATAGCCTCCACCTCTTAGCACACTCGACACCCTCAGCCAACGTGCCAACCCTCGCATCAATAGCATACCCCTCCTTCTCCAGCTTCCGGCACTCATCCCAGAGATCTCTTAATGGGACAGAGAACGTCTCGATAAACTCGTTGTCCTCGAGTGACGGCTGCGGATGCCGATTCTCTGGAAGCGAAAGATCGACCGTGACGTGGATCATGCGGAGATTCGTATTGCAGAACCCAGGATCTGACGTATCTTAGTACATAACAGGAAAAACTGATCTGAGTGGAAGATATACCGTTGAACATAATCGGACTCACACCAAACCCCTCCCCAACCACCTCACCCACATAACCCGTCTCCTCCTTCAACTCCCTCACAGCGCAGACCTCAGCGGACTCCTTGGGGTCGATAAGGCCGGCGGGGACCTCGATCACGGTGGCGTTGACGGGGGGACGCCATTGCTTTTGGAGCAGGATCCGAGGGGACCCGTCGGGTTTGGAGGGGTCTTGCAGGATGGCTACTACGCCGACGCCGTCGATGTCAGAGCCTTTGGGGCGGGTGAGGCGCTCGGACGATTCCCATTCGCGTTGGACGCCTTCGGGGTCGGTGTAGGTAATTCTTTGAAGGGGTTAGGTGGGATGTGTGATGGGAAGAGAGTTGGTGCATTGACTTAGTCAGGGTTGCCCATTTCGCGTCTTTGTAGCTCTGGAGGGCGTTAGGGGTTGATTGTGTGTGAGTTTGATGAGGGACTGACCAGTGGCTCGACTTTTAGGACTTTGGATTTGTTCTCGGGCGGCTAATGTGCAGGACAAACTTAGTAATGCTCATGCTGAGGACCTGTTGGGGAAAGGTACACGATGCTTTCGTACGCAAAGACGTTGTGCAATTCGCAATAGATGCGCCGCTTGTTCTCTGTATGTACGTACCATTGCGAGCTTTTAGGCGTAGAAGCGAATGATGCCAGTGTTTGGCGCAGGTGGGGGATAGTGTTGATGGAGTTGAAGTTCACGTGGGGCAACAGCCAATGACGACACACATCGCGGCGACTTTGCCAAGCGCGTCACGCTCGCAACCCCCTCTAGCTTTCACTCAATACACGCTCGAGGCATTCACTCACCATCTCACCTCATCTATCAGCAACGAGCTTGCTTTCTCTCTTTGAGGAGCCTTGCGAGGAGCGAGGACGGCTGATAGCAAGCTGACCGACGAACCGGACACGAGGAAGCCGCGTGGAAGCCTCCAAAAGCCACCACACGGGAAGCAGCGCGCCAGTGAGCAGATTCTCGCGCTGTCGACGTCCGTCGCAAGACGGGTGCTCCGATGGACATCGCCTAAAGTTCTTTTTCTCCTGAACGCCGAGACGCCCCAGTTCCGCTGGCTTGCAATCCAACTGTACCGTCGCTTCTCGCGAGTCACAGTCCTATCCCCCCTTTATGTAACGGTCGACAGGAATTCTGTCGGCTTAACAGGCTGCGAACTCTCAAATATAGCAACATGGAGCGACGTGGGCCGACAACCGTGCTTTACTATGACAGGGGAGGCGCGGCGTCTTCACTTTTGGCGAGTGGCACACACGTTGAGACGGTGGCGAAAGTCCACCCTTGAGTCGGGCCTCCGAGGAGCCCAAAACGATACTACCATGGCGCTACCGAAGCTTCCAAGGCGCTAGCTGCGGCCCAGATCACGTTTTTTTCTTTTGTTTGCGTAACGGCGGCGTAGAATGAGGCCTGACCCGTCGCGTGAACTCAACCTGCAGCGCTCGCCAACACTAGGGTACCGTACACGCAGTAAAAGGAAATCACCGAAACCTTAGCACAGGCTTGTGCCGCGGCTTCTTTTTTTCCGTTTTCTGTGAACCATGAACCATGTTCCGCGATGGTAACTTTCGAAAGAATCCTAGACGTGGAACTTGCAGCAAAGGAACCGCGCGCACATAAGCGAGGGCAAAACCCTGGACCTGAGACGTCGCTCAAGCACCACACTTGCAGACCCAAGCACGTTTGTTTCGTACGCCGCAGCAGCGTCTGCAAAGTACTCAACCATACCTGGCCTCTGCAGGTGTCATGTGCTGTCTTCAAAATCCACAGCAGCTGTCGCAGTTGTCACGTCTCAAACAAGCAAGCGTGTGCACTACAACACCCGTCTGCAGTCGCACTCGCATGCAGTGGTGTCACCTCGCGTTCTCTTCACATCTTGATCGAGTTGGCGCATTGGGCCGCTTTTCCGAGTGAGGCTCAGTGCAGAGTCAGGCCAATATCGAGCATTGATTCGACGAGTCACGATGACAATAACAAACGCTGGATAACCACCTTGGAGGGGACTGGCCACGGGGACGTGGAAAAGAGTTTGAAGCCAACAATCCCCGCTTTACCTTTGGTACCGAGCGTCACGCCACGGAGATCGAGCGCCAAAAAAGCGCCCATCGCGCTCTCTTTTAAGCGATTCCGTAGTTCTGGCCTTCAGTCCGCTGAGTTTTCAGACGCTTCCTCTCCCTGCCAAGTATTCGTAAAACGGGGACGGTGGCGCTGTGCCGAGCAAGCGCTTTACCTGTTCCTCTGTTCCTGCGTTAATGGTTCAGGGGCCCCACCAATAAACGAGACGAGTCACGCCAGCTTCCGGATCTACAGCATCCATGTTCACCCTCCAGATAGCCGACGGTTTCTCTTCAGTGTACACGGTGACTTTAGTAACGCGGGAATTCTTGTAGAAGGCTCTCTTCCCGTAAATCACCATTTTGTGGGCTGAAATTCAGTTTCGCTTGGAAGATAAAACCTTTGGTTGACGCGCAAGTCTAGCGCGTCGAGGCCGCGAACTGTTGAAACCGCTCAGGCATATCAAACACCCTCAGTCCTAAGAGGGGCTAGTCTCCGAAACAGCCTTCCGCTCTGGGAGCCGTACTTCCACATCAGTGTTTGATTGGCCAGGGAAACCCTCTTCGCGGAGCAGATCGAGAACCAGCCTTTCGTTCCGCTTTTAGACTGCGAGGAATAGGACCGTCCAGAGCTAAACATGCCGGCATTGAGGCGACTCGTCCGTTCACGCCTAGCGACGGTCTGCGCGCCAGGCCGACAACCTCCCTCTTTACGAGTGCCTGCCCCTTCACACCACTCTGTGTCCACTTCTCCCTGGCTGTGCTGTAGCTCCCCGGGGCTTTCTTCCTGCAGTGTATATCACACGTCCCTTCGTTTTTTCGACGCTCACTACCTGTCCAGCTAACAGGGCCTGCCACTCGTTACTCCATACAATTCCAATCGTTCCGTTCCGCAGGGATCTTTTCTACCGGCATATCTTGAAGCACGCGTCAGGGTCCACGTCCGGGATCATATCACTCGTTCGACCTCTTTGGACGTTCTGTGACAGCTCTTCCGTTTTCATCACTGTTTGGGAGCCTATTCCTGCCGCCTTGGATACTGTTTCGGTAGCGCCGCTGGACGCTTTCTTCAGTGTTCTCCATTCGTCCCGTATAATTGATATAACACGACACTTCGCATTCGGGGCCAGGCGCTTCTGGTCTTTAGATTGCGTTGCCGGCATCAGTCACAATGGGGAGCTGGTTTGGAAGCCTCGACTTGGCCTACAAGTACACGTAAGTAGCAATCCAATATGCCTATCCGATCAACGCTAACCGAACCAGACTTGTCTTTGGTTCACTTCTCGTGTTGACATTTCTTGCTGGGTTCATCAAAGTATTTCTAGATCGGAGAAAGTGAGTCAGCTCTTTACAATATGTTGCACCAACACTAATAAGACGTAGGATGAAGAAGCTTTCTGAGCAAAAGGATGAGGAGAGTTCACCAAGAGAAGAGCAGATGGAGTTGACTCATCGCGAGAAGGACGAGGGCGATTTGTTTGGTATTCGTGCGATCGAGGCTGGCTACTTTGCCGGCATCCCGCAATCGCGCCCAACATCAAGAGCTGGATCGATTGTCGGAGGCCCCACGATGAGTTCTAGCACTTTGGTCGGCGGCTTCAACTCGCCCAAGATCCAGACCCATTCAATGGCCAGCAGCGTCACCAGTCTTCCGCTTGCCCATACCAATGACCGCAACCGCGACTCCGAGACCCTACCCGCCACACTGCGAAGGACATCGCCTCCCGCAATCAAGCTGCTGCCCTCGGAGGCTCAACTCAGTGGAAGAATCAACCATAACGCTGCCGTCAACATGAGCCTGAACGTTCCCCCTTCGCCGGTTTCTTCAAAGTTTGGTGGATCGGATAGCGGCGAGAGCGACACTCATACCCTCCGATCGGAACACTACGCTCCCGTTCCAGCCCAAGTGCCCGTGCAAAACAACCTTCGGGTGTCGGTCGTGTCGGTGAACAGCCCCCATAAATCGCACGCAGCCTCTGTCAACGATCCTTCTCCGCTTCACTCGCCCAATCGCAGTGGTCCACCTTCTCCACGCCACCGCCCTGTGTCATATGTACCCAGTATGCCGGATAGAGCATACGACGATGACTCTCGGTCACAACCTCTGGCTTATCATCAGCCAGAGCAGCCCCGTAGGTAGATTTCTTTGGTGCGTCAAGGAAGCGGCAACCAATAGTAGACAATATGAGCAATCCTGACTTTTTCCAAGAGAAGATAACGCCTGAAGCGCCAGCTTCGCCCATCATGCTCCTCCCACATACTTACCAGCCCGTACACCAGCGCGACGCAAGCGACTCTAGCATCTACAGTGAACATCGGAATAGCACAATCAAACCCAAGCACGAACGCAACACATCAACCGGCTCAAGTTACAACTTCTCACTTCCCGACCGAAACTCGGTAGCGACAGGCAAGGAGCCGGCTCACCGTCCAAAACCCGCCTCGACCCTTGCGCCCAAGGACTCAGCAAATGACCCTCGCTTCTCTGAGTTCTACGATGCCTACTTCCGCAATTCACAGCTGAACTTTGGCCTGAGCATCGACGCGCCCGCACAAAAACGGCTCGACCATCTACAACCTACGATTGTGGAGGTTCCTTCGCCGCTGCCATCCCCGGAGCCTCCGAAGCCGGGCATGGCTTTGTAACGAAGGCCGTAGAATGGACGACGTTGAGGTTGGCTTTACGGTCTGACGGGCGTTCCCGCGGGGCTGCGTTCGGGATTTTCGCTCGCGGAGCTGAGTGAGCGTTCGCTTCGGGAAAGTGGCACGTTTAAGCTAGCTAATTGGTGATCTTGCACAGCGAGGGGCGTTCAAATCCGGGATTTGCATTTCTTTTTTTGTTTTGGTTGATCAAGAGGAGGAAGTCACTTGGTTGCATGATGATGGGGGTGGCGGCGGCGGACGGGGCGGAGACTCTCGACGCGTCACGCATTGGCTCCACGGATGATGGGACTCTCGAGGACGACGACACGCGTCTATATTTCCTCAAGTCTACTACTACCTTACCTGCTGCATACTGCAAGCATATATTCGTAATTTTTATTTAGCGCACGACGCAGATACCCTCATTTAGACTCCACTAAAATACCAAGCGCATTTCACATGCGGCTGTTTATACATGGTTGTTTTGAAAGCATTGGAACTTTGGCGGTTGACAAGTGTGAAGGACAACGCAAAACGACAGATGATGGTGCGAGACTGGCGGTGACAAGACATATTGGAAATGATGTTCACGTGTCGATGGCGCCACATGGATTTGGGCCGACGATCGATGGACCCCCTGGCAGAACAAAGGCGGTGAGCAACAATTCAACAGCCAATTCGAGATTCTTTAAGGTTGTCACCTCGTCCACTCTTAGGGACGCATTTGTTAAGGCGCGTCATTCGACCCTTGACTACTTCTGCTCCTGCAATCACCCTCTCCTTGCTTGATTTCCCCACCAACCGTAACCATGTCGGCCACAACCACCACAACCACCACCCTTGAGCACTCAAGCTCGTCCACCACTCTCCGCGCCCGCCGCATGTCTCAGCCCAAGGGCGCACTGGACGCCATCGTCACAACCGACTACCGCGAGCTTCGGCGGCGGGAGCACCATGAAGCCGATATTGTGATTGTCGGCGCGGGTGTTGTGGGTTGCGCCGCTGCGGTGGCGTTTGGAAAGCAAGGGAGGAGTGTAATCTTGCTGGAGAGGAGCCTGAAGGAGCCGGATCGGATCGTGGGGGAGCTGCTGCAGCCGGGAGGTGTCGAGGCGCTAGAGAGACTTGGGTTGCGAGGTGCGTGTGGCAAGGCCACAGAAGCGGGGTCAAGACTACATACTGACCTCAACAGACTGCCTTGAGGGCATCGATGCGATACCGTGCTATGGCTACCAAGTTAGCTACCACCGCGAGCCAGTCCATATCCCTTACCCCGCAAACCTGACTGCCGACTCCACACCAGAGAACCCACCGGAAGGTCGCTCCTTTCACCACGGCCGCTTCATTACAAAGCTACGGGATGCGGCGCGCGCTACACCGAACGTTACAATAGTCGAAACGACCGTCACAGATGTCGTAAAAGACGATTACACTGGACAGATCCTTGGTGTCCAGTCCCAGACAGCAGGGAAGCCGGACTACTTTTTCGGCGCCCTCACATTGATAAGCGACGGCTACGCAAGCAAATGGCGGAAACAGTACCTCCCTCACATACCCGAAGTACGGTCAAAGTTCTTCGGCTTGGAGCTCATCGATGCCGTACTGCCCCGGCCGAATCACGGCCATGTAATTCTGTCGGATGCGCCGCCGATTCTCATCTACCAAATCGGCACACATGAGACTAGGATTTTGATCGATGTGCCCGAAAATTGCCCCTCCGCATCACCAAAGAACGGCGGCGTAAAGAACCATCTTCTCAACGTTGCGCTCCCCAACCTCCCCGAGTGCGTACAGCCCTCCTTCAAGAAGGCCATCGAAGGGGGCAAGCTCCGGAGCATGCCAAACTCCTTCCTGCCGTCCTCGATGCAGAAAACACCTGGGCTATTCATACTGGGTGATGCGCTGAACATGCGACACCCTCTGACCGGCGGTGGCATGACCGTGGCCTTCAACGATGTCTTGCTCCTCTCTCAGCTCCTCGCGCCTGAGCAGGTGCCAAACCTCGAAGTCACCCCAGCTGTCCTGAAACAGATTTCTCGCTTCCACTGGGCTCGTAAATCATCCTCCTCGGTCATCAACATTCTCGCCATGGCGCTGTACAGCCTCTTCGCCGCCGACGACAAGCTCCTCGCTGCTCTACAAGAAGGATGCTTCAGGTACTTCCAGCGGGGCGGCAAGTGCATTAGTGAGCCTTGCGGACTGCTGGCGGGACTGATCAGGCAGCCCTGGGTACTTGTAAACCACTTCTTTGCGGTCGCTTTTTATGCGATTTGGGTGCGGCTGGGCGACAGCCCTGTTTGGAGGATGCCGTACGTGCTTTTGGTGGAGAGTGTGTTGATCATTTGGAAGGCTTGCATTGTCATTGGGCCGTATTTGTTGGCTGAGGTTAAGCGATAGACTGGAGCGGGGGATTCTTGTATATAGCTGGTGGGCATGATGGTACGACGTTTGCACCGAGATGTTCATATTGGTAGCATGGGATAGAGCTCTGACGAGACATATAGTAATATTAATACTTGACATGAGGTTTCATCGCTATCGTGGACCGTTCTTCGCGTTCGGCGTCTTGATTCGCTCGGAACATTGCGGGAGGCCAAGCCCTAGAGCGGAGAGAGGATGAATGCACGTGAACATGAAGCTAGCCTCTTTCATGCTAGCCGGGTCGGCGTCTTATCGCGCCCAATGCCGTGCGGGAATGCACTCAAACATGGTAACGTCATGAAATGCTAGCGGCCAATACCATGCGGAACGACGTGTGTCAAATCCGTAGCGGACCAGATGTCGCGGACGAGTCTTTGCCTTCACATTCATTACAAACACGCTTCCAACATCCTCTTGCAGGTAGCACGGCAGCACCTGTGATTCTCACTGCAGTTGAGCGCTGAGTGGCTTGCTTCCTGGATAATTGAGAACACGGCTTGGTAAGCTGGCCCCGAACGCGAGCGCGATGACAGCTGGCACAGCGCGCGCTGTCGTCGCGATAATGGGTGCAATCTTCCGTAGATCCAGATGTCTGACCGCGGTGAACAGCGAAGCAATGATTTTTCGGCCTTGACGAGAAATCTCCACGACTCGTCGCACACTGCGGCTCCCCGCACTCATCTCGAACCCGACATCGAGCTCGACCAGCTAAGAAACTACGCACCTCCCCACGTCACAATGGCTTCCTCGAATGATGCCATATTTGCGGAAGAGGTGGAAATTGATCAGGAAGTAAGGGAGCGGGAAAGGCGGGGCGGCAATGGCTCGAAGTCAAAGCTGCGGACGGTCTCGCCGACTCCAGAGATAGATGAGGAAGCCCCGCTGCTCAGTGACGCTGGAAGTAGCTACGATGGGCGAGAAAGCGTGGACAGTCGCGGGAAGCGTCGCGAGCCTGAATGGTTCGGCCACGCAGAGCTTCGTGGGCTCCCCTGGTGGAAGAAGCCCTCGGTACGCAATGTCGTCGCATTGGACATGAGACGAGAAGTCTAATCTTGGACAGATTTTCTGGCTACTGCCGCCGTTCCTACTCTTCACGTTGGCTTTTGGCGCAACCGTCGTGCCAAAGCTCAACCTGATCATGGATCTTGTATGCGAAGAGTACTACGCTTCCCAGGATCCAGATCCCATTAGCGGCCCGATGGACCCAGGCCAGGATCGCTGTCGAACAGACGCTGTCTCTGCCCGCGCATCTCTCTTCCTCCTTTACGGCAACCTTTGCTCCGGTATTCTTGCGGCAATCACGAGCCCTAAGCTAGGAGCACTCTCGGATCGCTATGGACGGAAGAAGCTCCTCGTACTTACTACATGCGGCACCCTGGTCGGCGAGCTACTGACCATCCTTGCTGCAAAGTACCCTGAGGTTGTTCACGTGAACTGGATCTTGGTCGGATACGCCATTGACGGCCTATGCGGCTCCTTCATCGTTGGCATGGCCATCGCGCACTCGTATGCTACTGACTGCACGCCACCGCAGAAACGGAACGTGGCATTTGGCTACTTTCACGCCTGTCTCTTTACCGGAATCGCAGTCGGACCCGTGGTCGCAGGCTACTTGATCAATGCGCGAGCAAAGTATGTCGGTAAGACAGAAGCCGTGCTGCTGGTCTTTTACATCGCGTTGGGTTGCCACGTGATCTTCATCATCCTCCTCGGTTTCGTCATCCCTGAATCGCTGTCCAAGGCACGCCAGGAATCAGCTCGCGAGAAACACCGTGAAGAGGTCGAAAGACTCGGTCCAGCCGCCGATTGGATCAATCAGCTCCGATCCATCAACATCCTTGCGCCCTTGAGGATTCTATGGCCTACCGGCCCTGGTACAAGTAGTGCCCTCCGCTGGAATCTGATTCTTCTTGCTGCTGTCGATACCATCATGTTTGGCGTCGCTATGGGCGCCATGGGCGTTATTGTCGTCTACGTTCGGATGGAGTTTGCATGGCAAGAGCTCGAATCAGGTCGCTTTGTCAGCATTGTGAACAGTAGTCGTGTGCTTGCACTCCTGGTCCTTCTCCCACTCGTCACGCGTCTCGTCCGCGGCAAAGTAGGCACGAAGAACCAACGAAACTCTGGCTCCGACTTGTTCGACCTCTCCATGATCCGTCTCGCGGTCTTCTTCGACATGCTCGGCTTCTTGGGATATACGCTTGCTAGAGATGGCACAGTCTTTATTCTTTCTGGCGCCGTCGCTGCTATTGGTGGTATCGGATCGCCGACGCTGGGCTCGGCACTCACGAAACATGTTCCCCCGGACCGGGTTGGACAGTTGCTGGGTGCTACGGGGCTGTTGCATGCTTTCGCTCGGGTCCTGGGGCCCACCATTTTCAATGGTATTTACAGCGCTACGGTGGCGAGCTATAGGCAGACGGTGTTTGTTTGTCTGACGGTTACGTTTGGGATTGCGTTTGTGTGTAGTTGGTTTGTGAGACCGCATGGTGAGTCCCACACTTGATACGCGCACCAACAAACAACGTACTGACAATAAGTAGTCTATCTTGACGATCTAGAACGCAGACAGAACTCTGACGATGAAGAGATTGCGGCTTCATAGATAGAGTATCTCGTCGCCTTTCTAGCGCAGTAAGATATTTATTACTTTGTCACCTGTATGGAATTTCTTTATCGAGCATGTCGGCCTTTGCGAGCAGATGGTACATATCGAGCGTAGACTCGGCAGATTAGACTGTCGGTTTACGCGTTTAGAGCATTCACGGCCTTTAGAACTTGTCATGACTTTCGGTATTATTACCACGGCGTTGACATCGTAATTTGTAACGACTTCAATACATAGAGAAGAAATTTGTATCCGTTGTATTAGCAAGTCTTTTTATATGGACTACTTCCCTTTTCGGACGTGGCAGCCTTGCTACCTAACGCCCGAGGCCGCAGGAAGCGCGGCGCGACGCTAGTAATCCTACAAATACTTGACGACCACCGCGATGGTCCAGTCCCACCCGACAATCCCTCACATCATGTTCTTTCAATTGCCTGTCGAGCTCCAGCGTGGCTGCATCCAATGTCTCGACGTCGAGGGCCTGAAGTCTTTTCGTCTCGTCAACAAGGACGCACTAGCAATAGCAACCGAGACCCTCTTCGGCACCGTCAACCTCCTCCCCACTTACGATAACGCGGAGAAATTGTCATTTGTTCGAGAGGATGCGACGTTGAATCCTCTCGTGAGAAGAGTCATCTTCAACACGCCTGAGGATCCGCTGGGTTATCTGTTCAGCGGTGGCGCGGACGAGTCGGAGCTCCTGGACTCGTTCCAAGATGCCTTGCTCAGCGTGACTAAGTTTTCTGGTTTGCGGGAGGTGGAGTTGAGGTTTGCAAAGGACTGCGCGCTGCCGGGGGCTTGGGCTAGGTTCCGTGGCGATGTGGCTGAGACGAAGGAATTTCGGACAGCCGTGCTGCAGGCCTTCTTTAAGGGACTGGCAGAACAGAGGGAACTGCCGGTGCATGTGGAGAGCTTGACGATCAAGAACTTGCAGGATGGGACGGATGTGTCTATCTACGAGTCCGACACCTTCCAAGCGGTGAGAAGCAGGTTGAAGAAGTTGCATCTCCAGATCGCAACGGAGAACCACGAGCCCTCTCCAGAGGATAATGTCGATTTCGAGGCCTGCCAGAGATACTTCGACACAGAGCTCCCGGAGCAATGGCTCAAGCCGCTGCAACCACAACTCACGTACCTGACGCTCTACACCGCGCAATGCATGTGGGGCTTCTACCCTTTCTGCGACCTGCGCCGTATACACTTCCCCTTGCTGAAGAGCCTCGCGCTGGGAAACTGGACCATTGTGCACGAGTGGCAAATCGACTGGCTCCTTTCTCACGGCGAGACGCTGGAGGAATTGGTACTGGATGACTGTCCTATCGTTACCGCCCTCATGATGACTGACAAGCAAATCCGCCCGCACTGGCAGGATCTCGTGTCCCTCCAAACCACTCGCTTGGGCACCAGAAACTATTTCAAAGAGGTGGGCTTGAGATGGCATCATGTTTTCCCGCGCCTGCGGTTCGGACTCCCGCGGCTCCTTCATTTCGCCATGGGCAGTGGCAATTGGGAGATGCAGAACATGTTTGAGGAGAGGTATGAGTTGTTGAATAAGTGTCTCTGGGGACGGTACTATACGTTCAACATTGGGACGTGCCCGACTCCGTGGGCGGCAGGGGATGACTATGAGGTGCTTGCGTATGCTAGGATGAGGAGGAGGAAGGATAAGGATGCGCGGAGGGCGACTAGGTTTTTGATGATGGGAGGGGACTGGGAGCATCATCCGTTTCCGGAGTGCGATGAGGAGGATTTGAAAGCGTTTCGAGACTTGTTGGATGTGGTGGAGAAAAGACAGGGCGTGAGGGTTTGATAGAGAGATGGTTTTGGAAGGGAGGGGATGGAAGGCTACTAGAGTACTTCAACGTGGTAGTTTCCTCGGCGGCGGTTCGCCTTCCTGATCTGCACATCGTCTGTTCTAAGAGCCGTGCGTTGGAAGCGTTCACTTTCTCAGTCAGAGACTGTGTAGGGTTTGAAGCCGCCTGAGGATATTTGGATTCGGTGTGTGACATTGGGGATCGCTGAGGTGGCAGTGCTCGTTCCCACATTTGAGTGCACCTCTTGGGGCTTCTCATCAGACCCAGCTTTTTCGTGAATATTCCCCCTTTCGAAGTCTTTGAGTTATGTTTGAAGGTTGCTTTAATCTTCTTGAGACCTTTCGAAACGCGCTTCGAAAGACCCTTCTCCTCGTTTGTTGATGATTTTGGGCGGTGGCTTCCATTTAACTATTCTCTCCAATCTTTGGTGTACGGCGTCGCCAATACTCCTTCAGAGAACCGCCAGTATGTTCTATCTCATGCTTTTGAGTATTGAGTAAGATCTGGACGGTTGCAATGTGGGGAATTCATTCCTCGTATTCAACCCGTGTATACTTTTAGCCTCATCTTCGTCTTATTCTGGTTAGCCCGGCGGCGGGGGTCTTGCACCTTCTCATCCTCACCCATCCTGATCTAGCATCAACCGTTTCCAGATGTCGAGTCTATCGGACGGACGGCCGAGCCCTGCGTATGCGTCTCGGAGGATGTCTCACGCTCCAGCAAAGTGGGATATCGCCGTTATCGGTGGGTTATCGGCCGCCCCACTTCAAGTGAGTCAACCAACGAACGCATACGTATATAAGCAAGACGTCAAGAGATGCATCCCAAGCCACGCTCCTCAACATGACATTCGTTCTGCTTGTCGTCGCATCGGCGCTGCTTCTGCTCGGTCGCTGCGTATACCGCATCTACTTCCACCCTCTAGCGCATATTCCCGGTCCCCTTCTC
The DNA here is from genome assembly GCA_010405425.1 of Lentithecium fluviatile CBS 122367. Lineage (NCBI taxonomy): Eukaryota > Fungi > Ascomycota > Dothideomycetes > Pleosporales > Lentitheciaceae > Lentithecium > Lentithecium fluviatile. Next base: position 40,814 of record MU005614.1, on the reverse strand, counting down.
CCGAAACTCACATCGCTTTGGCTTCACTACCACGCCTACATTGGCGATGAAGCGACCTGCGTTCACCAGCTTCATTTGAAGTATGGACCGTCCGTACGCGTCGCGCCGAACGAGGTCGATATTAGCGACGCAGATGCCGTGCAACCGATTTATATTTCCAAGGGCGGGTTCCCAAAGGCACCTTGCTATGGAAACTTCGACATTGACGGGCATAAAACCATCTTCTCTACTACGGATCATGGGCATCGCGCTCCAAGAGCGAAGGCGGTGGTCGCGCTCTTCTCGACGAAGAGCATTCGCGACAATGCGGATGCTATTAATGGCTGTGTAGATCGCTTCGTGGAGCGGTTGAAAGAGGAGGCTGCGACGAAGAAGCCGGTCAATGTGTTGAATCTCACGAGGAGTTTGGCAGTTGATGTCGTATCAACACACCTATTCCAAGAGAACTACAACGGGACATCCGAAAGGGGGGAGACGCTATCCGCCTCGGCGTTTGTGGATGCCTTCGTCGCCGTTGGACGGTTCTTCTACTTGCCTAATACGGCATTCGTCTGGTTAGAGTGGGTGGCGACTAAGTATTTGGCTGACGAGCGGACGAACGAGAGCATGGATGTTGTGGACAAGTTTGTGGACCAATTGGTGGAGAAGACGACAAGAGAGTCGACGACTTATCCGGGGTGTATGCTTGCGGCAGGGCTACTTGACGATGAGGTTAAGGCGCAGTGCAAGGATTTGCTCTTTGCTGGAACGGACTCCACGGGGATGAATTTGGCGACTATTCTTCGCAGTCTGGCATTGCATCCGGAGCAGTAAGTACTCACTCAATGACTTGTGACCAAGACGCTGATACCTGGTGCAGATACGTAAAGTTGCACGCAGAAATAACTGAAAATGCCGCTCTAGGACCCAACGCCACCGATGTCCTAGCCCTCCCCTACCTCTCCGCCGTCGTAAAAGAAGGCCTCAGAATCAGCATGGCCAACCCCACCCGTCTACCGCACGTAGTGCCAGCTCCCGGTTGGACTTTCAAGGACACGCAGTTCCCGCCTGGCGCGATTGTAGGCTGTTCCGCTTTCGAATTGCACATGCACCCCGACATCTTCTCCGATCCTCGCGGCTTCAAGCCGGAACGATGGCTCGATGCAACCAGCGAGATGAATAAGTACTGGTTTGCGTTTGGAGCGGGGAGTCGCGCGTGCATTGCTAGAAATCTGGCGACCGTGGAATTGATATGGGCGACTGAGAGAGTGGTGAGGAGTGGGGTGTTGAATGGAGCGAGGGCGGTGCAGGATGAGATTGAGCTTTATGAGTGGTTTAATTCGAAAGTCAGGGATGAGAAAATCGAGTTGGTTTGGTAGTAAGGTGGCTTTCAAAGGTTCGAAGCCACGTAACTCGGGGGCAATTGCGAAGTAAGCGCGTTCTTAGGATATGATAATACGTCACAACGTACCAGCACTCCCCGGAATCATCTTCCCTGGCTTCGTGCTCTGAACTGCAGCACAGACAAGGTTGCTGCATCACGAACCAAATATATTGTTAGAATATGGCAAGCGCATTCGAAGGCGACCCCACGAGTCCTGGGATATGAAGCGGAGCCGATGTAAGTAAGAAGGAATATCGTTTCGCCTCCTTACAATGCGCTGACAGGGCTTTCAGATCCCACAATTCTCCAATAGACATACCAAACATGGACAAAAGCCAGGGATGTAGCACTGTGGACCGCAATCAGTTCCGTAAAAATAAACAGTTCGGGTGCCGATATCTCACCTAATTCGTCAGGCGTACCTATCGACCCATCCTCTCTGATGGGCATGAGAGCCTCGAAGGCAATCGCATCGCCCGCCACGGCCGCAAAATGCCTATTCCAGAGCCATTTGGCCGATTCGATTGTGCCATGCATTCCCGCGAGTCTTCTATTTGGAAATTTGGCGACGTCGGCGGGTTGCGGATTCTCCAGGACCTCTGTCATGCCAGTGCGAATGATGAGGACGTCGCCAGGACGGAACTCAACGCCCTCGTCTTTCGCGATGGTCTCAATCTGCTCGGCCGTAATTCGGTGCTCATCCAACGGATGGAAGACCGCTTCGTCCCCAGTCTTCCCTTCTGCAGCCGCTTTCGCCTCATACCAAGCCTTGACATCGATTAGAACGCCACGTGCTACAAGTCCACCAGCTGCATGCCAATGGTCCAGCGTCGGCATCTGGTTCGCATCCGTCGAGGCAGCGGAGAGCCCCTCTTGCGTCACTTCGATGCCGTTGTACGCCAGTCCCGACTTTTGGTGTTGCCAGTGAACCAGGCTGTCCCACTGAGAACTGGCCTAGCCAACAATCAACCGATACAGAGGGATACAGAGGGTATCACAGACTACGAACCTGCGTATTGAAAGTAAGCTCGTCGTCCCAACCCACACCCTTGGAGAACCCGGAATCACTGAGCTTCATCGCTTTGTGAGTTGGTGGGATCCGGCCCATAGGGATTTTATTGCCGTTTAGAGGCCAGCTTGTACCCGTCAGCTCGCATATCTTCAACACCCGATTTAGGGGACGAACTTTAGAGATATGGAGATGCCATCGCGCGCCTCTTTGCATGCTTCGGCTATGACAGACGGCGTCAGAAGGTTCAAGGTGCCGAGCAGATCTTTCTTCTCGTCGCGATCGAAGATCCCCCATGCACAGCCCTGAGGCATGCCCTCGACTTGTGGGAGGTCGTCGAAGTTTGGGAGTCTTGATGCGTCCATGACTTCGATGTGGTGGAAATCCAAACTAGAGGGGGGACCGGAATTAGCAAGCCCCCGGGTCGTCCAGCGGGGGTTTAGTACTCGGCGCCTTGGACGAAGCACAACGCAATTTCGGTCCGCCTACTCGTTACTTGGCTGAATACAACAGGCTGTGCCCTGACAGGGTCGCACCAATCCTCTTTGTTCCGCCATTGTGGAAAGATTTTACCTGAAGCAAACGTTGGGTTTAAATTACTTGACAACCCGACAGAGTTTACCCAACCGGACCCGTTCCAACGACACCCATAACCAAGTCGCGGCGAGACGACGTTAAGTGCAACCTGCATAGATTTACCTCTTATTGGTCTAGCGATCATCGCCGCATCGGGTGAATCTCCGCCGTAACGAACGCACCAGTACGAGCCAACTCTATACGCCGCATCTTAGCTCGAGCGCAGATTGTTCCCCGTGCGGAACAGGGGTATTGACCCCGCACGTTGTTTGATCTCGCACTCGCATTCGTGTCGATCGGTGTGAACTTGGAGGTAGACTCTCTCTGCCAATGACATGGCCTGGTTCCCTGGTATGCCTAATCGCGAATTCCTTGTTACAATAACGTGGCCGTGCCTTCCACAACGACGACAAGAAGCTTGGCTGGATATATAGTCACCACACGCCGCCCGGTCGCTGCCACCTCACCATCACCTTCACCGACACAATACCGATCGTGTCAGCGACTTCCTCTTACTCCCATAGTCTTCTCTCTCTATAACACCCGTATTGAGGCACACCAACATCAGCTCAACATGGATCCAGCGACAATGTCACCCGAGCGGCTCAAATACGCGCAAGAAGCTGCAAAACGTCAGCGATCCGAAGGAACGAAGCAATACGTGGATCTACATTACACTGACAATGACCGTCTTCGAAGCCTGATCGATGATCCCTTCGCCGACCACAAAGCGCTGGATGGGTTCCCATCACCACTCAACTCAGGTGACCACATCAAATTCCTTATACTAGGGGCTGGAATTGGAGGCATTGTGAGTGCCGTACGGCTGGTCCAGGCTGGCTTTACGCCGGAGCAGATTGTCATCGCGGAGGTGGCTGGCGGGGTCGGCGGCACGTGGTACTGGAATAGGTGGGTGTTGTGCAGTCTTGTGAACACTACTTGCGTTCCCTTTCAGCTAACAGTATCACAGATACCCTGGTCTTCATTGCGATGTTGAAGCTTATGTTTACCTGCCGCTGCTTGAAGAGACAGGATACATGCCTACGCAAAAGTATGCCTCGGGTGTTGAAATCCGGACGTATCTTGTTCAACTACTCCAGAGATTCGGACTTCTGGAACGAGTGCTTTTCCGGACGAAGATCAGTGGCTTGCAATGGGATGATGGCAACCACACGTGGAGAACGGATATGACTACGACCAGGGGCCCAGAAGGCAAGGAGAAGGGAACGATATGGGCGAATGCTGAGTTCGTGATCCTAGTTTCTGGCGTGTTGCACTACTCGCACGTGCCAAAGATTCCTGGGATGGCCGGCTTTGAAGGAGCCATGTTCCATACCTCCCGATGGGATTACAACGCGACTGGCGGACTCAGCGACACCCCATTTCCAAAAATGGACAAGTTGGAAGGCAAACGGGTGGGAATCATCGGCACAGGAGCAACATCAGTTCAAGTGGTTCCGGAAGTGTCCAAGTACGCGAAGGAAGTTTACGTCTTCCAACGGACACCTTCCCAAGTTTTCACCCGAGGACAACGTAATACCGAGCTAGACGAGTGGCGTGAAAAAATAGCTACTGGGCCTGGATGGCAAGCTGCCCGAATGGAGAACCTCTCCGAGCACCTAGCTGGCCACAATACCCCGGGAATGGTGAATCTCGTCGACGACGAGTGGTCCAAGTTGAAAGCCTACTGCGCCGTCATAGGCAGCAAGCAATTCGGAATCGTCACGCCCGACAAGATCCCCAAGCACATCGGTAAATTCCAGGCGATCGATGAATTCGACACCACCAGGTGCCGTAAGCGCATCTCAGACATCGTCCAGAACAAAGACACAGCCGAAAAGCTAATGGCCTGGTACTTCACCTGGTGCAAACGCCCGACTTTCAGCGACGTCTACCTTCAATCCTTCAACAAACCCAATGTGCATCTGATCGATACAGACGGCAAAGGCGTGGACAGCCTCACACCCCACGGCGTCATCGCAAATAACCAAGAATATCCCATCGACATCCTCATCCTCAGCACCGGCTTCCGATCTCCCGGCTACGCAGCTGCCGATCAGTCCGCACGCCTCGGCATCGAAATCGTGGGCCGCAACAACCTCCGTCTAACGGACAAAGTAGCTGCTAAAGGCGCCACGAGTTTACACGGCGTCTTCACGCACGACTTCCCCAACCTCTTCTGGTGCAACGTCGGACAAACCGCTGCAACGGCAAGCTACACGCACACGCTTGATGTGCTCGGCCAGCACGTAGCCTACATCATCTCGGAAGCACACAAGCGCATCCCCGCCTCCGCAGACAACCGGGGCAAACGTGTTGTCATCGAGCCCTCGGAAGCGGCAGAGGAGGCATATTGCACGCGGCTCATGCAGGGCGCAGCATATTATAGCTCGCTGGCAGTTTGTACGCCGAGTTATATCACGCTGGAGGGTGAGTATTTGAAGGAGGGGGATCAGATGGACATGATGAAGAAGGCCAGGGGATCGCCTTGGAGTGAGGGGATGGTGTCTTTCACGAGGATGTTGGAGGGCTGGAGGGAGGGGGACAGGATGGAGGGGGTTGAGGTTGTGGTTGTGTAGAGAGAGAGGGGCGGGGGCAGACGTTCGATCATCTATGTATTCAGCAGCCATCAGACATAGCTACTGGAACGTGCGCTATGAAGCAGTACCTCTCGAAACTCAGTGCGGCATAGAATATGTTAGACAGTAATTGTTCTCCAGCATGTCCACTTGCGCGCCTGATTCATGCATCATCGCTCTAGTTGAGCCTCATTTAGGTTGATCTTGTGCCGGAGGTGTGAAGTATCGCTCGCGCTCGTCATCCATATCCACACCCATCATCAAACACATCTCCCAGCGTAAACACAGCACCCACACTCCCATTCCCCAACTTAACCAGCGTCTCCCCAATCGGATCATACATCGACCACCCATACTCCACCAACCCCTTCTCAGGATCCCTCACAAAAGCCGCCCAAGCAGCCTGATAATACCGACTCGTCTCCCTCTCCATCTGCGTATCCGGCCCTCTCAAATCACTCGTCCCAAATACCATCGGAATATCACTACTATGATACGCCCCCAACCACTCAAATGGATTCAAATTCGGCCACTCGCCGAAATACCGCACGCGCCAGACAGGTACGTTCCAGCTCTTTCGGGCGAGGGCACCGCGGGCGGACGGACATGTGCTGAAGCTGCGGGTGAACTGATCGATGGCGGCTTGGCCGCCTGCTGGGCCTGCGGGATCGAAGGGCAGGAGGGAGGAGCCCTCGTCGTTGGTCTGGCTTATTAACATGGGGAGGTGGGCGAAGAGGCCCCGCGCTTGGCGGTCCGTGTAGTTTGCGAAGACGGTTTCGTTGTCCGGGGTAGGGGTGAAGGAGAGGGGGGCGTTGTTGTTGAGCGTCGCGTTGTATTTGTTGTAGACGGTGATGAGGGATGATGCGGGCGCGGATTGCATGCAGCTGAAGACCTCGTCGGCGACTGAGCTATTGCATACGACTTGGGAGGCTACGTAGGTGAAGTTACTTCCGAAGGGGTCGAAAGTGCGCGTTGAGGAGTCGGCCATGCCGGATTGGGCGATGAAGCCGCGGACTAGGGGGTCCGAGGGGTAGGCGTAGGTGTACATGTCTACTGAAAAGGCGCCAGCGGATTGGCCGAAGAGGATCATTTTGTCTGCGGCGCCGCCAAAGGCGTGGATGTTTTGGTATACCCATTCGACTGCTTTGCGTTGGTCGAGGAGGCCGGGGTTGAGGTTGTGGCCGTCTAGGGCTGCGGCTTTGGGGTAGCCGAAGATATTGAGGCGGTAGCTTTGCTCAAGTCAGTCTCAAAGGCGTACGGGTTGGTTTGGATGGGGAAGCAATTACTTCAACGCAACCAGAATGACATTCTGATCCCTCACAATCCGATGCCCATACTTGTACGGACTAGCCGCTCCACCACTCGTATGGCCACCGCCATGCAGCCATATCATAACTGGTAGCGCATCTCCCTCTTTACTTCCCTTCGGCGCCCAAATATTCAGCGTCAAGCAGTCCTCACTCTGTACCTGACCAGGCTTCAAGAGGAACCCTGTGAGATACTCCGAATACACGGTGTGCTGTCCATTGCTGTATTGAATACAAGACGGCCCGAACCACGTCGCATTGAGAGTTTCGTTGCGCGGTTTCGCTGTGGCGGGTGGTCTGAACCGGAGGTCGCCAACAGGCGGTTCGGCATAGGGTATCCCGCCGAAGAAACGGACGTCCGTTGTGTTGGGGAAGATTGCGCCGCGGACGGTGAAGAGGTTCGTTTTGATCGTGAGGTTGTCGCTTCCGGAATTATGCGACGAGCTGGGAGCGCATTGAACTGCTTGGAAGGAACCAGCTGCCAGTAGTGCGTAGGAGAGCCTCATTTTCGCCGCTGCTTGCGATCGCAACGCCTCCCTGTCAACTTCATCACATCCATGCTTTTATACATTCTAGCCGCCGGCATGCAAATACGCCATCGAGAGTACCTTCGGGCGAGGGAAGAATCTTGAGCCAGGATTGCGACCAGCAGCATCGTTCCGTGGATGAGGCTTCATCCAAGCACCGGAGGTGACATCAATTTCGGACGTCGATCGTTGTCACCCTCACGGAGAAATGTGAGCCGAGATGGGGCTCCGCATGCAGCAGTGTTAGCGACGCGGGGGAGATGAAGGCGGGGTGGTTCACGTGACTCAGCACGTTCATCGTTGCTGCCTCGGTTGTTGATGACGAGCTTTTTGGTAGTATTCTCTTAAGCTTATATCCGTCCACCATGTTCCAAGGCGAGGTGGAGATCTTAAACGGTCCAATCTCAACGGCGGCAGTCCACAAACGCTTATTGGAAGAGTAGCTACCAAGATGATTAGAGCGGATGGCGATCTTTAGGTTGTCCACTTCTTCCGGAGACGATGGCAAGGTGGCTTCACAATGGCGCTATTGCCGGCTATTCGCAGCCAGCCCTTTTTTGTTCTACAGATCTACACTTTCCAATCCTCCTTTTTCGCGCAAGAATTGAGCTACCTCATCAGTCCTCCGCTTGAAATCTTTCCGCTGCTTCTGGTCACCAGCCAGACGATGTAGCTTTTCCAACTCTCCCTTGGAAGAAGGTACTTCGAGCCGTAATCTTTCGGCCCAATCCCTGCGCAAAGCTAGATCGAGCGAAGTGAACCCTTTCGGTGGTTTGAAGATTACTGATTCCTCCCCTATAGTTGCAGGCACCGGTGGTGCTATTGGTAAGGTGTTTGACGAGCCATCGGCATCTTCTACCTTAAAATCCAGGCCCGGTAGCTGGAAATCGGTCCCAATGGAAAGAGTCGATAGCAGTTCGTCTAAGTCGAGGGACGCTAGCGTAGCATTGACGTCGGCACCCATTTCCAGAAGCATTTCGCAGAGCTGCCGATTGCCATGCATCGCCGCTTGGTGAAGAAGCGTGTGCCCAAAGATGCCAGTCATGCGCAAAGCTTTTAGGAGTGCATTCCGACCCTCCGGTAGCTTTTCAACGGTTTCACGGATCCGTCTCATCTTCGCCTCCGTGATTGCATCATTCCTATTCGTATCGTTCAAGTTGCATAAGACTACCATGAATGAGAACAGAGACTTTGCGCTGCCTTCTGAAATCGTGCTGGAGCCTGTTGCAGGGTTGTGCATCCCAAATGCCTGCGGAGCGGGTTCGAGAATGACATTGGGACGTCTTTTCAAGATTGCACTGACGATGGGCAAGGATTGTAGAGAACTAGAGTCTTGCAATGCACGCTCCAAGCCTCGAGAGGCATCCCCGATGCCGTAGTCCAGGAATAGTTTCACAGCACCGAGGTTATGGGCGACAACCGCATTTACCAACGGACAGACGCCGTCCTCAGCCCATCTACCTTTGGCCGTCCCGTCCGCGCCATGTGCGATAAGACATTCGACAAAGTCCGCAATTTCGTGCTCGGACCGGCCAGGGTTCTGGGCGACAATCTCAAAATACGTTCGCTGGAATGATATACCGGGAGAAGCGCTCTCAAAGTATGGTGGCTGTGGTGCGATTGTCGTGCTGAGATTTCCATGTGTCTGAACAGCATTCTGACCATTTCGATGGAGCTGGTAAGTAAAGCAGCCGCCAAAAAGGACTCCAGAGATACGGAGAAGATACTGATATTGTCTGTGCCGAAGCTCTGATAGCGGAAGACGCCGTACTCCTTCTGCGGCACATAGATTTGTTCGAAAACTATGTCGTTCACAATCTGTACGACGCCCTCTTCCGGAAAGAGCGGGAAATCCAAGCATTCATAGACAATTCCACCACTCTCGACGTTGCATCCGAGACTAGTGAGTAATTTTGTCACGGACTGAATGAAGCTCTCTTTTGTTTGGGATTCGTGTAGCATGAGCCGCAGCGGGCTCGTGAGCTTATCTCCCAAGAGCGGAAGAATTTCATCGAACCGGGGAAGGGTCCCGTTGTGCCCGCTTGGTACAGTAAACATCATCTGTATGATCTCAAGCGAACGGTTTGAGAACGCGATTTGCCAGGCAGGAGAAAGCCCAGGTTGTTTGTCGCCAGTAAAAGGGTCAAACCCGTTTTCCAACAACACTTCGACAGCATCGATATTTTCAATGGCCGCAGCCCATGCAAGCGGATCCTCAGCGAATCTGAAGTAGTAGTCCGAGAAAATGTTGTCGTCCAACTTGTCCATTGCCTCGGAGAAGAGCTTCAAGTCGGCTTGGTTATCGCATAGTACTTGAAGGGCATCCTTGGGGGCAAATGCGAGGATGGCATAATGAATTGGTGTCGCGTGCATACTCGTTTGTGCATTGATGAAAGCGCCAGTCTCACATAAGAGCTGGATTGCTGAAGTCGACCGGCTGATGGCGGCGTAGTGAAGCGGTGTTTCCCCGTGGATGTTTTTGACATTTACGTCGACTTTCCGCTGAAGGACTTCCCGAACTAGTCGCATATTTCCCGTAAGAGCTGCTAAATGGAGAGAAGTTATGCCTTCTCGCCGAGCAAAGAAGCTGAAGATTTCGTCCATTTCAGTCGCTACCTGCGCTGCATTCAAAACCTTCAGGCCATTAGATTTCACTTCGTGCAGCCAGCGATTACCCAGTTTAGTTCTCGACTTTACCGTATCCTGATCCAATTCGTGGAGCACCTCAGCGTTGAGACTACTGAGGCTGTGTCTGGCCAGAGGAGAGCCTCTGCGTACCCCATCCTTGAGCCAGTCCACGATCTCAGGTGGAAAAGATAGTCCTAGATGAGTATAACATGACTTGCACATATGCTGTGCTTTGGTACTGCCCGACTTGGCACTTTAAAAGACCAACTCAATTGCGTACTGCAGGTTCGATCCGGGTGCGAAATCTTGTAGGTGGCATATGGCAAGAGCCAACTTCAGATGGACCTTTCTAGGGTGGGAGTCTTCGATGTCGGCCATGACGCGGATGATCTCGGCACATATAAGCTGTCGGAATGGGGACGAGCATGTTTTGAGAGTGAACATTTGCCATGGCAGCTATATGCAGTTAATAGAGCTAGAGAATGAATACGACTCGTACAGAGGCTTACAAAAACCGAGTTGAGCCCAAAATTGCCGTGTCTTAGAGGTAGGGGAGAAATTGGGTCGATGCTTTGATGCGTACTATAAAAGTTCAGCCCTCTCTGTTTTGATATACTCTGATTGATTTTGGACTTACACATCATGATCAGTCGAGTTTTGTAGCAGGGCCACAATCTCCGCAAAGCCAGCAGCTCGAAGTTTCGGATCATTGTGAAGAGCCCGTGAGAGTATTTTGCGTAAAGTATATAAGCCTACGTCACCTGGACGACACTCTTCGAATGTTCTCTGCGCAATTTGGTTCATGAAATCATCCGGACGCATACGCTTGAGATCGTCGAATTGCTTGTCGAGAAGTTTTGTTCTGCCGTCCTCGGAGTCCTGGTTGTGGATAACCTGAATGTTTCCATTCTCATCTCTTGTTAGTCGTTCCCAGGGCTTCTGGCCGTTGAGGATAACTCTCCATAAAAGGAGTCCGAAGGAATACACGTCAAGTTTGCGGAGACCGGAGGCGTCGTGTTGCTGACTACATTCAGGCGAAGGAGCTTCTCATCCGGGTGTGCTGCCGGGTAGCCTTCGTAGCGGGGTGTCATCAAAGATCTCAATCAACGAGGATCCTGTTGGTATTAACTAACGAAACCTTCTTTGTATGTGAGGTCAAGTGGAGCTCACCAAAATCCGATAGCTTGGCAAGATATCCGTCTTGTGAATTTCGGCACAGTAGCACGTTTTTACCATAGCATGAGCGTGTGCATCTTGGGACATGCTATTCTTAAGGGACTTACTCGGATTTGATATCTCCGTGAATGACACCGCACTAGTGGAGGAACTCAAGTCCTTGCGCTACATCAAGACATATACCTGACCTCGCAGTACCCGTGAGTGCGAGATATTTATAATCTAGGAAGTCGGCCAAGGTCCCAAAATCCGCGCACTCCATGAATATGCTAGGCAGAACCAGTCTCAAGTCGCCATCGTCATTCTCCTGGTTGTCCCATCGCAGTTGAAGCAAACTGATGATGTTTGGGTGCTTATGTGTCGGGGGGTGACGGAGGATCTTCATTTCGAACATGGCGGAGCGCAGGCGGTCAATGTCTTGAATCTTGACTCCGGGCGACGTCTCATCAGTAGCCTTTTGTTGCTTCATGACAACAAAGCCATCTCCTGAATCCCGCCAAGGCTCCCCAAGGGCAGCAACACGATGGGCACCCGCGTCAAATGGGATGCGCCGAACAATGTACGTCCCTCCAGCCCCGAGCGCATGGCCGTGAGTCGGAGGCAGGCAGTGTACGCCATGGATGGGCGGGCGGCCCATCCATATGGCCCGGGCGGGCTGGGCCAGCCCATGGGCCACCTAAAACCAACCCTCCCATAGTACTAACTTGTATGGGCAAAGGGTTAAACGTAGTAAAAAGCTTAAGTGTACAGCAATATCAAAGCCTCTAGATGCCCTTAGTGTAAGCTTAGTGTTTAGTAAAAGTGTTTTTAGAGAGTTAAAAGTTATTACTGCTAATTTACTACTGTAGCACATAGTATATTTAACGCTTATAGTATATATTTAACGCCCTATATACGCCTGTAGTTCTCTATGCCCTATACTACGTCCCTCTAGCCCTTTTAAAAAAGCACGTTATTATTAACGTTGTTATTACTATTACTAACTAATTAGTTAGTAGTATTAAATATAGTATTTAACTTAGCGCTTCTACTCCTATAGAGCTTCTTATTATAGAAACCTATTTAAATAAGCTCTAATTTACCCTAGCTTAATAAATAAAGGGCAGCCTTTATAGAGAGTTTAGAGAGATAGTTTTAATAAGTAGTAAGAGTGTTTCTAGCTTAGCTAAAAATCCTCTCTAGTTTAGAGCTTATAGTAGGAATAGCTAGGATATTAATAGCTATAAGAGAAAGCGTAGGGTACGTTATCTATATATCTAGCTATCTCTAGTATTAAGATAAGATAAGATTCTTATCTATATCTCTTAGAGTTACTAAGTACGTAATAAACTTATTATCTATACTCTTTTTAAGAAGGAAAAAGCTATATAACTAGTCTAGAGCTTTAGCTATAGAGCTATATTTACATTTTTTTAATAGTTAAACGTTAATAGAGACCTTCTAGAGTATACTAACTAGCCTAGGTAGAGATAGTTAGTAGTAATTATTCTTTTATAGCTTTTTTACTTTCTATATCTAGTAGGTAACCTTCTCTAGTTTTTACTTCTTCTTTAGGTACTTAAGTTTTAGTTGCAGATCTAAGAATATAGCTACTATATATACTAGAGAGTTATTAAGCTTACTATAATACTTATTAGCCTTACTCTACCCTTATTTAATTACTACCTAGAGAGCCTTTTTATTAAGAGAGTTAGACTTCTTATATTAAGCCTTTAGCTTTTTAAAATTAGCTAAAATAAATACTATTAATAGATACACCTTAGTAATACCTCTTATAACATTCTTATTTAGTCTCTCTTAAAGTCTCTTAGTACTCTTTTTAAGGGGGTAGAGTAACTTAACTATCTTAGTAAGAATTAACTAGTCGTTGCTCTCTATATAGTTTTAGAATATTATCTAGGTAACTAAGTCCTCTAGTTTTTTACTAATTAGGATTTTTTTATTCTTAATAACTAGTTTAGAGTACTAAACTATCTCTACGTCTAGAAATTAATTAATAGGCCTACGTAAGCGTATAAATTATATAGCTTTATTATAGGTTAAGTTCTATCTTTAATATTTATTAGCTAAATGCCTATACTAAAAGTTCTCTAAAATTCTAATTCTTAACATAAAGCACCAATGAGTGGGCCACCCCAATGAGTGGGCCACTTTTTCTTGGCAGCGAACACCACCACTACAGATCACGAATTATCATCACTACCAAAGAGAGAACCTATATACACTGTACTCTCATCTGACTCAGAGGACTCCTCTGCATCCTGTTTGCAGGTGCGCGCGTTGTGCCCAGTCCTGCCGCAGTTGCCACACCGCCGTACACCTGGCTGCGCGTTCTGGTGGCCCTCCCCATGGCGCGCCTTCTTTGACGGCTGCAGCGCCGCCAATGCCTCAGCAGCGACCTGCGCTGATGCCTTGCCATACTCTATCGTACCGCCCTGCTGGATCCGCTTTCGCTTGCGCGATCTCCGCTTAGTAAGCGTCTCTATCTGCACTTTAAGCTTAGTGTTGTAGGCGCGTATTAGCGCGTGCTTATATACTATTATCTTAGCTTCCTTTATAAGCTGCGTAAAGCTACACTCTAGCGTTATTAGTAATTTTCTAAAGGATTTACGCATAAGCTTTAACTATAATATAAGTTTAGTAGTATTACTTAGGGTTTTTAATATCTATAGCGTCTAGAGTAGGAAGCGTTCTAGTAGAGTACGCACCTATACGTTAAGGCAGCTTAGCACCTTCTTAGCGTTTAGAGAGACTAGCCTAGACGCCTAGAAGGCCTTCTTATAGTTCCCTTCTATAAATACGTTAAAAAAGGCGTTCTAGAATACTAGCAGGAAGCCCTCTTTATTAATATAAAAGACGCGCTAACGCGCTAAGTCCTATACGCGTTATAAGTACTTTAGCTTTAGTAGCAAAAAGTAGATAACGTCTAGTAGCTAGAGGATATATAATAAGTAGGCTAGTATATAGAGCGTTAGGATCTTATTCTCTAGGTAGTAGTCCTTAAATTACTAGTTAAGGTAGCTTTTATACCTATTAAGGATAAGTAACTGCTACACCCTTACCTAACGCGTCTTTATATACGCGTTAAAGTGCTTTAACTACGCAAGACTAAGCTTATTATTTATCTAGCTATTCTCTAAGACTAAGAGCTTCTAATTATATAGTATACTAGCCTTCTTATACTATATAGAGATGTAAACGCGTTCCTTATAGATAATAAAGAGCGGAGTCGCGTACCTAGCGGCGTAGATAGCCTAGATAATAGTAACCTACTCGCGGTTGCCTAGCTAGATTATATTAGGCCTACTACGTCTCTCTAAGCCTATAATAACCTTTATAGACCTAATAATACCTATCTAGAAGCCTATCTTATTAAAGTTATATATATTCTTACTGTAGACGCTATACTTCGCGATAGTCTCTTCTATAAGCTTAAACTACGCGCTAATAACCTTAGAATTCTTTTAGCGCTTTCTCTAGTAATCCTTTACCCTATTCTAGGCTATCTTAAGCTAAGGGGTGCGCGCTATAAGCCTTTCTACCTAGTTTTTACCTACTAGCTTCTTACTACGCGCACTTAGTAGTTTATCTACTAAATCTACTACCTTATATAGCTAAAGAGGAAATCTACGCGAATTAAGGTTAAGAATATATTATATAACTATCTACTCTTTAGTCGTAGTAAGCTTTTAGAGGCTAGGGCGGGTATCTATACGTACAGGAGTCCTATTAATTCTTCGCGTTAATATTTATTAGGGTATACTATATACCTATTAAGATCCAAGAATATAGAATAAAGGGCGAAAAGGATAGGACAACAGCGATAATGCGGGGCAACGCCGTAACACCGCAACTGAGATTAGGTAACAACACTATCCCGCTAAGCCACGACATCCCGCTAAGCAAGGGATAGTTAACCATCCCTAGATGGCTAAACTATCCTATGCTTTTAGGATAACGGTACTCTAAAGGGATAGCATTACTATATATAGGAATAATAGGAACCCCTATAGTTCCTAGTGTTTAACTTAGTTAATAATCTATTATTTAGATTCTATTAAGCATTATTAATTTAATAGTTTTATAACTTTAATACTAACTACTCTATTACTTACTTACGTAATTAATAGCCTCCTTTCTATTATTACTTCTGCCTAAGAACTAACTTACCCTTATAGAATTAGCTACCCTATAGGGACGTAATATATTAAACACCCTTAATATAAGCGACTTTAAAGGTATTACTATAGTTACTAACCCTAAGAATAAGGCTACTAAGCTAGACCTATACTATAGAGACTGTAATAAACTTAAAGGATAAATCCTTTAACTTAAACTCTACTTTTACGTCTTAGAACCTAAAATAGAGGGTAAGGAGAAAGTTATTCTTATAGCATTATACTTATAAGGCGAAGTAGCTACCTAGATCTAACTATACCTCTTAAGCTACCTAGCTAAGAAGAATTACGAAGGCGACGCTATTAACTAGATTATTAAAGACTATAAGAACTTTAAGAAAGAACTTAGGTAGCTTTTTAGTATTACTAACTAAGTACCTCTTACTAAGTAAACTATATAGTAATTATAATAGACGTATTCTATTACTAACTACGCTATACACTTTAAAAAATACGCTATACAGCTTAACTAGAAAGAAGTACCCTTAATAGTTATATATAAGTAAGGCTTAAAACTAAAAATCTATAAAGAGCTACTACGCTTTAGAAACCTTATTACCTCTCTAAAGGACCTTTATAAAGAATCTATTAGAATTAACGCTAAATAGTATAAGTTATATTAAGAACTGCGCTAGTAAGGATAGAAGCTACGTTCTAGCTTTAGGAAGCTACCTAATAGCTATCTAATAAAGTCTTAAGCCTTAGGTAGTTAACTGTAACGCTACTAATATAATAATTATAGTTATTAGCTAATAAAAGAAATCTAGTATAATAATATAGAAAAAAGAGAGTTAGAAGGATTAGGCCTTTATAAGCCTTACTAGCGTAACTCTAGAGAACCTCTAACAGGACTATAGGTCTAAGAAGTAGAGACGCGTAAATACTTTATATGCGGCAAGCCTAGCTACCTTATAAGAAACTACTATTCTAGAAATAAAGTTAAATAATAGCTAAATGTTATAATAAAGGATAACTAGAAAATAGAGAAAGAAGAATAGGACGTAATTAACGTAATTAAAAGAATTAATTTAGGAATAATAGAACGCCTAGATACTCTAGATAAATAACTATATAAAGACCTAGAAGAACTTAATAGTAAGAAAGAACCCTATTACCCTATCTAGTAAGCACTAACGCTGCACCTAGATATAAAGAAACCTTACCTAGGCACGCCTATAGTATAGGACTTCCTTAAAGAATTTAAGATATAACTACGTAATAAAGATGCTCTACTATATAGGATCTTAGAGGAAAAACCTA
>MU005613.1:344925-383033 GCA_010405425.1 Lentithecium fluviatile CBS 122367 | reverse complement strand
ACCTCAACGGGGCCCCCACTCCGCCACCAACAATCATCATCGGCGGAACTATCAGGCTCGAGGACTCCCGCATCACCAAGTCCCTCGCGACGTGGACGAACCCGCCCTCCGCCATCAATGACGATGCGTGGCGGATTGTCTCAATCACCAGGGGCAAGTCGCTCCCGTGGAGGAACACCCTCGTCCAACCCCAGCGCCACAACACGATCAGGACGAACGGTTCAACCGAGTCAGAAAGCTCGCGAAAACCAACAACAAGGCAATCTCGCGATCGCTCCGCCAGATGATTCATTGATGGCGGATGCTTGGGCATACAACGTGGCAGTTGATATCGATGACGAGGCACCTCAAACGTACGCTGAGGCAACGTCCGCGACCAATGCCCCCCTCTGGCAGAACGCCATCGATCATGAACTCAAGGTCCACCACCAGAACGGGACATGGGATTTGATCGACGTCGTTGACATGCCCCCACGCACCAAGCTGGTCGGCACCCGCTGGGTTTTCGCAATCAAGCGGAACGAACACGGCAAGGTTATAAAACGTAAGGCACGAGTAGTCGCACAGGGCTTCTCCCAACGCCCTGGCATCGACTTTGATGATACCTACTCACCCGTCGTCCGCTACGATAGCTTACGGCTCATCATTACCGTCGCTGTTGACCGTGGCTGGTCCTTACGACAGATGGACTTTGACGCAGCATACCTCAATGGGGTTCTCAATCACTCCATCCACGCCCGCTGTCCGCCAGGACTCACCAATGACAACGGAAAGACCCTTATCCTGCGCAAGGCCCTTTATGGCCTTAAGCAATCAGGACGCGAATGGTACGCACTTCTGTCGGACTGGCTTAACAGTCAAGGATTCATCACCGCGTCATTCGATCCCTGTGTCTTTGTCAAGGAGTCCTTGATTCTGGGCATCTACGTCGATGACGTCCTTATGGGCGGCACCGACGATTCCATCTCCGCGTTCATGCGATCAACTGGCGAACGATTCAAATTCAAGGACCTCGGTCGCCCGACATCACTGCTGGGCTTGGAGATTGATCACTGCGATGACGGCAGTGTACGCCTCCATCAACGCACTTACGCGATGGCTGTATTGAGACGTTACAGCATGGCTGATTGCAATGGGCGCCTCACTCCATTAGATCCCAATTACTTTCCGCCACGATCGCCGCCCGGCGAGCCCATCGATCATGATCGACAACTCCGATATCAATCGATCATGGGTTCCATCAACTTCCTCGCGATAGTCAGTCGCCCCGGTCTCGCGTACACGGTCAGCATGCTCAGTTCTTACAATGCCAACCCGTCGGAGCTCCATCTTCGCATCGCCCATCAGGTACTGAGATTCATCCGTCAAACGTTCGACTACGAGATTGTCGTCGCAGCTCCGCCACATCAATCACCCATGGCGGAGACGTCGATTACCATGTACACCGACGCCTCATTCGCTTCAGATCCGGACAACGCGAAGTCCTTCTCCGGCTACCTCTTGAAGCTCAATGGGTCGACCATTTCATGGTCCTCAAAACGGCAGACCTGCGTCGCACGTTCGACATGCGAAGCTGAATACATGGCCGCATCCCATGCTGCCAGCCACTTGGTTTGGACTCGTCAAGCAATCATGGAGCTTTCTGCTGATACACCCGTCTGCCGGCTGATGGTCGACAATGAGCCCGCCATGGCTCTCATCCGAGATCACAGGCTGACCCAACGATCGAAGCACATCAACGTTCATTACCACTTCGTTCGAGAGCGTTATCGAGATGGAGAGTTCGATATACAGCATGTGGCGTCTGTCGATAACCTTGCCGATATCTGCACCAAGGCCCTTCCGCGCCCAACGCTTGAGCGCTTGACCGATCGAATATCGAGCCCCTCGATTGATCACTGAGGCTCCCATTGGGGCTTTTGAGGATGTTATCCCGGAAACCCCCATTCGATCATTCCGCCGGAGTCACATATCACTGTCGGAAGGCATATCATACAGGTCATATAATCAACAGACTTCCATTTGGAGGACTGACCGGATACTGAACGATTGGACACCGTTCCTCTACTGAAAACTAGTTTTCAGGCGGACGCTGGACGGCATTATGGAAACATTGATTAAAGGTTATATACAGAGAGACAGAGACCTCCTCCATATGGGAGGACTGTTCGAGGTAGTTGCCCCCCGAGGGCATCCGGCAGGAGGACTCTGCCCATTGTTATGATTACATAACTAGTGCCTGGCATGAGTGCCACCTATATAGCCAGCCCTACGAGCTTCTTCAGTCAATCAACTTTCTTACTCTCTCCTTTCAACATTTCTCGCTGGGCATTGTCGGTTCCACGCTTCGTGCTCTCCTCGGCAGAGCGCGCATTTCTTCGTTGTGTCCTGTCCCGATTTCGACGGGCAATCCCTGGTGTCGTGCTCCTGCGCACAATAGCCACATGCTGTTGCTGCCTTGCACTGGGTTCCTATGTGGCCGTATTTTTGGCACTTGTAGCACTGCTTCAGTTGACACTGTCTCTCGTACCGCTCGCACTGGAAGACCTCGCCTTGCCAGACTAAGCCCTCGTTGATGATTTTGTTGGCGTCCTCGGCCTTAGTAAACTCGATGGTGATAGATGATGCTGCTTTTGTTGGCGCATTCCTAGTCAACCATCCTATGTGTTTGATCTCGGCCTGCGGGATGAATGGTTTGTTGTCTTGTAGGATCTGGGCTCTGTTGTCTTCGAACTTGTCTATTTCGAGCGTTCTGGTGCGAATTCCGTGTACGATTACGCCGTACGTCGGGATCTGTACTGTTGCCTGTGCTCTAATGCGGTGGGCCTAGTCATCTGCGAATTGCTGCAGTGCTTCTACTTCCTTGCTATTAGCTGTCTTTATGCTTAGGTCTCCGCTCTTTAGCTGGTTAGAGGAGATGATCTTAATGTTTGCAATGTTTTCGTTTCCGCTTTGCTCGATAGCTCGCTCTACATGGGCTTTTAGGTTATGGGGATTCATGGCCCGCAGGCTCTGTACGGTGAAGGAGTCTCTGATATTTACAATGACCTCACGTTGTGTTTGTGCGGACGGGCCTTTAGGACTCTGTGTATTATATGTGCCTGCTAGTGTCTGCCCCCTAGCTGCCATCTCGGCATAAGTTGAGGGTCTATTTGCTTGATTCAGCATCCCCTTGGTTTTGATCTCCCTAGTCATTTCTAGGACTGCCTTGCTAGTCTGTGCTGCTTCCTTCGCGGCTACCCTTGCTTCCTCGCCTGTGTTGATGTTCTGTTGCGTAGCTGTAGTGGTCTGTCGGACGGCTTCGGTACCGCTTTTAAGTTCATTTTTGATTTCGCTGAGTGTCTGTGCGTGTTCGTTCGCCGTCGCTTTTGCTTCTGTTTGGAGGATTCTTAGGGTGTCGCTTATCGCGCTGAGATCGGGGGTGTGTTGCACTTTTAAGATAAATGTTACCGTGCCGTGAATGATAGTCTTTACAAGGTCTGCGGGGACAGGCTGGCTGTTAGTGCGCTCGATGCAGGAGAGTGAGTCCTGAAGGTAGGTGCTGAGGCGTGTAGCGTGCTCGTGTATTGCGGGTGGCCACGTTGCCTGTTGAGGCCATTGCATCGCCATAACGCCGCAGTCGCAGTGGGCTCCTGCGCCTGGGTGCTGGCTATTCAATTGACGTCTAGGGCAGGTGTTTGCAGCTAAAATTTCGTGTTAATTCCAAGAATTGAGATTCTCGCTGTTATGGTGTTTTTTCGAATTTCATTTGGTAGCCCCTAGTTAAGAATGAGGCTTGGCGGAAAATTCGGTGCCCCACCCGAACCGGTTTAGCACATGGCCGGTGTTACGGCGCAACGCCGGAACAAGGCTTCGAGGGACTTAGCGATACGGAGGAAGGCGAACGAGAGTTGGGACCCCGGCGACTTGGCATATGGGTCCGAAGCGGAACGGAAAATGATCAGATAAGGTCACGTGTCCGTATCACGTGATAAGATCCGTGGATCTGGGGGCTCCGTGAGCCACGGAGCCACGAAGCCAACTCGTATTCCGTAGCATATAGCAAGGATGTCTCGAAAGGATGATCCTATTGTCAATCTTATGATCATTCCCCGAACTTAGCTTCAACTTGAAGGTTATCGCACTGTACACTGTAACTTTATAGCTGGAGGAAATATATGTGCTTACAAAAGCGGGAAAAGAATCTCTTAAATATACTTCTAAACAAAAATCATTAATACATATGCTCTATAGTCTTGCTATAGATCTCGACAAGTGAATATTCGCGCTGTGGCAATGCATAACCCATTTCGGTATCGCTTCCGGTTGGGGCTCATCATTCAAATTGCAAATATCGTCATGTGGCGCAGGTGCACTAGCCTCAACCCCGCTCCAAATTCTGCACACACCACCCCGAAGGTGAGGACCACAGCATCATTACATGGATTCAGAAGGTCCAAAGACTTCGATTCTAAGGGAAGGCGTCTTCCTTTTGGAAGACCCAATGATCGGAAGAAGGGTACATGAGTTCGACAGGAAGGACTTTCCTTTCCAGACCGAGGAAGGCCTCGATTTCATTCGAGAAAGTATTCTTGATGACACGGTGAGCACATAGCAAACTTCAAAAGTATCTTCTAACGAACATCAGCGTGTTCGAAAGGTCATAGAATCTTGCCTCGAACAGCCTGGCTTGGGCTTCATAAAGGCGTACGGGCCCGATCCACATCACGTCTTTTCCTTCATGAGCAATACCACGACCGAGTCGACCGAAAATCCGGAGGGAATACACAGAGTAAAGGATAACCCTAAGGCTTTAGTTGTTCAACTATTGCCCTCCAGTTCTAGAATGGTATATTATAAGGCCTCACACCTCTCACCCTTACATACCAAACCTGCGAGTATTGGGCTATTGGAAGTTCAAGAGGAGAGTTTGAAGAAGGACCATATCGAACGATTTGAGATTCCAATGAAGGAAGGTGGCTTGTAAGCTAGCTCTATTATAACATTATTGAATATCGCCTAATAAGTTATAGAGCTATCTTCGATAGCAGACTTGGTTTTAGCATAACTCAAGGAGCGACGATTATGGCCGGATTTGCCGTGGAAGAAGAGCTCAAGTCATGGAAAAAGATGCTACTCCCTGGAACAAGGAATATAAGGCAGAAGGTAGTGGAGATGAGTGATCAGATAGGCATGAATTTTGAGTTTGTTGACCTACTACTTGAAGCCAAACGCGACACAACCTAAATGGAGTCGCTGATACCCTCAAGTTAATAGAATGTTGTTAGCCCTATGTTACAGTTTGTAGACCCCCGAAGATCAATACCATCCATATTAACACCCATCGTTTCTGCAAATGAATCTGTGCCACCGTTGGATCCCATTAAATAAGGATGACTCCAGTCCAATGTGCGAGTATCAATGAAGGGTGCTCGAAGAGCTGATTCAGCATACTGTTCCATATGAGACCGAGTATTCGCAAGATTGGTCGAAACTTCGCTAGCTCGAATAGCATGGTCGTCCTCATGCTCATTCCATTGGGGAAGTGCATGGACTGAGGGAGATGCCAACACTATAACCATGTTAGAACCACAATAATACGGAGAGAGGATTTACAAACCTGCGTTTGTCGTAATATTTGCTGTACTATTAGAATTTGGGACATCTTCGTTTGGGACATCTTCAGCGACGCTGCCTCGTCTCTGGGATTGTGGCATCGCGTCATCTAACTTGCGCTTCGTACCAACCCGAACATTGTCTAAATTTTGGACCGTTCCAGACTTTTCGTTCAGCTCTTGAACGGTTTTTTGGCGTAAAAACTGCATTCGCTTTGATGCGACCTTACTCAATTCCTTAAAATTGATGTTTTTACTATTTCGTGTTTTACATTTCTCGAAATGATTGGTGTACTGTCGCACTTTCGAAAATGAACGGCTACAGAAGACGCAGGTCTCGCTGCAGCTTACATCTACCCGCAACACATCTGTCAGCAAATGCTTTTAAGTAGCTCATGTATGGAGTTCGAGGGGCGTACGGTTGGTAAAATGTCGCGTCATATTTCTTCTTTGGGCATATGGCGGCTTTTTTGAACAGTCCGGATGAGGGCAGGATATTGGTTTTGATTCAGATCTGTCTTCGCAGTGAGGTGACATATTGCCTTCGATGCCATTCTCCTTATGCGGACCATCTTTTGTCCCAATGTCATCGTTGCGATCGCTAAAAGTATCCTCATCGCTCTCATTATCATTGTAATCATCGGAAGCTGAAGCTGGGTTCGGATGTGGGTTGGTTTGCCGCCATTCGACAAGTAGCTGTCGGACGAGTGACTGCAACAGGCTGTTAATAACGCTCGAAAGATATATAATTGACTAACCTCGATACATTCTACTTTCTCATATAGCTTGTGGCAGCTTTGGCAGCCCAATCGCTGCTCCGGTTCGCAGGACATCATTGTAGTTGTGTGGATGAGTTGGAGCTGGTGTGTGGAACCGGTCGGTTGGACTGTGCGGTTGGG
Organism: Lentithecium fluviatile CBS 122367; assembly: GCA_010405425.1. Classification (NCBI taxonomy): domain Eukaryota; kingdom Fungi; phylum Ascomycota; class Dothideomycetes; order Pleosporales; family Lentitheciaceae; genus Lentithecium; species Lentithecium fluviatile. Next base: position 376,540 of record MU005613.1, on the reverse strand, counting down.
TGGTCAGTGCCCAACGGCTACCCAACCGAGATTGCCACGTTCTCGTCAGAACGATATAAGCAGCAGCTTCCTCATCGCACGAACTCAATCACTCAGCCTTCACAATACGCAAGTACACCCTCCACAAAACCGTCTACGCTTCTGCCACCATCTACGACAATCTATTAATCAGTTGATTATCCTACCTAAAGCGGTATTTCTCCCCTTTGGTTGAGTATATACTTGCGCTAACGTGCAGATTCCCTTTTAGATACCGATGTCCGATTGTCCTTTGTGCGGCGGCACTGGGAAACAAGGCGATTTCGACTGTGGTCTGTGTCATGGCAAGGGCAAACGGGACACGGAGGAGACCTCTTCAGGCTCGAAATAGCAAAGCATGCATCGCTTTGCCTTTTCTTGAAGGACCAGAGCCGATCATTTCACAAGCTGAATATCCGTATGAACGGTAGCTGGCGGGGGGGCTCTTAGGTTCCGCATACGTAGCCAATAACTCAACCCTGATAACGCTAAGACCAGTGGCGTTTTGGTACTGTTATCGAATTAAATCAGTATCTGCCTTGCAATTCAGTGTAGTTAAAGTCGTTGAGCGGGGCGCCACTTGCTAGCGTTTTGGCGTACGCAAGGTGAGCAGTTGTGCGCAGGATGAGCAGTTGTGCGCAGGGTGAGCAGCCGTGCGCAGGGTGAGCAGCTGTGCGCAGGGTGAGCAGCTGTGCGCAGGGTGAGCAGCTGTGCGCAGGGTGAGCAGCTGTGCGCAGGGTGAGCAGCTGTGCGCAGGATGAGCAGCCGTGCGCAGGGTGAGCAGTCGTACTTTCACACACCTTCCTACTTTCTTTCTCTACGAACGTTCTGGCACCGAGAAATGTCCAAGCTACCCGTGATTAATCTCCTGCCCTATCCAAAAAGTGATTTTTCTCGAAAGCGAGGCGAATACGATTGTGGGGCCTGTCATGGCAGTGGTGAGGACACTTCCAGCTCAAAGTAATCTAATACAGAATTCTATCTATCACAAAGCTTGATCTAACCAATAATAATGAGATAGGATGAACAAGGCTAGAAATCGATACTTTTTACCTGTACCGTGCCGTTGTGTCTGTCATCTATGTGTACATACCAGAGCGCAAGCTTATTCGCTTGCTGCACTTGCAATCCCAGACGCCCACTTGTACGCGCACCCCGTATTACAGACAAGGATATTAAAGAACGCGTTGCCAAAGTGTATCCTTTTTTGGCGGTTATTTTGAACACGAACGCTTTCGGCCCATATCAATTGACAAATTTGGACTTCGGCACCTCATCCATACGTTAGGTATCACGGGAGCTTTACAAATCCCAGATATGCTTGCCAAGAAGTACAACGGGATTGTGCTGGCCTTCTAGTGGGTGCATGCGATGCAGAAGCTGGGTAGACCGACTCACTCCACGGCGTCTCCGTACGGCCCACGAGGGGAGGCCTCGCATTGCCCGCCAGCATATTTAAAGACCTGAGGTTTCAGCGACTTTAACTAGCTGCCGCCTATACCGAGCCTACAGGTTCGCTCAACCGCACCGCGCAAGCCTTATTCTGTCTACGCTATATTTCATCGTCTCCGTTATCATCATCATGGCCGTTGCTGTCGCCCCCTACTCCCAAGAACACTTCAAGAGCCTCCCCAGCCTCAACGAAGCACTAACCAACTTCCACGAGAAGGATGGCAATAAACTTGTTGACGAAATCTTCAAGGACCTCTTCGTCAAGAACGGCATGGATCGTGTCTTCGGCCTGTCCATGCCGCATCGCCACTTCGACGTCGAGGCCGGCATGAAGCTCGTCAGCTACAATGGCGTATCCACCCCCTGGTTCGAGAAGCCTGCTGTGGGGATGGACGAACCCCTACCGGTGAGCTGGAGCTTCTCCGCTAAAGGGGATCTGCACCCGACCGAGTTCAAGTACGCCAAAGGCGAGGCGTTCGAGATAGACGAAAAGGAACTCGCCTTCATCGACACCTTCAAGACTGTTCTCGACCGGCTGGATCTCGGGCAGCTCTTTGGCCTGTGCCTCTACCCTGGAGATGACTTTATGGGTTCATGCGAGGTCACCCGTGACGACGTTAACGTCAGCCTGGAGCCGAAGGACGTAAGTCAATTTGGCACCCCCAAGTCGGTCGCAAGTCGCGCTATGTGAGAAGAGTATCAACTACTGACTGACCCATCTCCGATGCAGTTTCCCGACGGTGTGGTTGGGGCCGATACTGCTTGGTTCTTCTCCCCACCGCTCATCAAGCGAGGCTGTCGATGCACCTGCGACAACCGCGAGAATCCCCACGGCCACGGCGCCCACGTCATCACCGTCAACGAGTAGACGACCGGTACATGAGCTTGGCTGGTATATTAGCAGTGAATATTCTTTCCCAAATAGGGTCCGCTGTCGAATTGCTCTCGCGAGAGGTGTATGTGCAATATTTTAGGAATACCTTCATTCATTTCGATCATTCACTCTAGGGCAGCTCGCACGTGTTCTGGTAAGCTGCAGCCACAGGTCATGTGCACATAGACCAGCAGGTTGACTTTTTTGGGTGGATTGGGATCGTGTCCAGATTGGTAAATGCAGAAGGGAAATACATATGTCACTCTTGTAAATCAGCAATCATTACACTACAATAGTACATGTAACAGCCTATTTCCAACTCTGGGACCTAAGATAGAGATGTGTTATGACATACAGTGAGTTTCCGGCTAATACAGTACTTGAAGCCGCTGCTTTGCTCTCCTTTGATCAGTTCGAGTCAAAAATACTTGACAAGGATGGATACTACGCCCGTCTTGTAATCTCGTTGAAATCACGTGATATTACTGTCTCTAGCAGCATGTGGGCAGTGTACTCCTTGGACAGACTGTGGTAGCTTTGGATCTCCACCTCCTACTACTTAAGTAATAGGAGGATCCCTAATGTACTTTAGAGTCGCCCAAAAATGCTGCCTCTTGGACAGTACCTTCCCGCTCTGGCAGTACTTACCGGGTATGGCCATGTATACTTTAGTCAGCTTGCCAAGGCAAATCATACCAGCGCAACCCTCCTCCCCCACTCTTTGCCCCCTTCCCTCCCTTCCCTTTCGCAAAATTATCCCAATCACCAACCAGCGCTGATGGACCACCAAGCCGGCCATGCTCGAGCGCTACAAATGTCAAGATGGCACCGATCCTAAAGCCAAACTTTTATCCCGAAAACATACCTCTGGCCGTCTCTGCTTTCCGACTAGACGGCCAAGTCCCCGTTCTCAATCAGCAGCATTTCGATGGTGGACAGTGTCGCATCTTCAAGGTCGAGTTCTTGGACGGGGAGAGCTGGGCTGTGCGTATCCCCTTGCACCTACAGTCCGATTCCCAGGATGCTATCATCAACGTTCTGCGCGACGAACAGGTTGTGCTTCAAGAGATTGGCAAGACTACCTTCGCCTGGGCCCCAAAACTTCATGGATCGAGCTTTAAATTCGACAACCCGGTTGGCTACCCGTTCCTGGCCCTGTCGTGGATCGAAGGCTCCCCTCTCACCTGGACTGCAGATTATCCACCAAGGCCAGTTCGGGATAAGGTGCTCGCTCAAATCGCCGAGATACAGAGGTCTCTCATCGAGTGCACACAAAATAGCAATAGTATGTTCAACTAGAACCGAGTCTTTTGTTCCAATCCGGATATATGTACTTACTGCTGCTCATCGTAGGGGGCCCCGCTACCAAGTACTTTTCGAGAGTTATAGATAATAAGATCACCCGTGTTCGCAATGGCCGCCTCCCCGACATAACCGAGCAGGACTGTCTCGATCAGAGAAGCCTTCTCTCTCGTGTCCTTCACCCTGAACTAGAGAATGCGCCCTTCGCCATAGATCATGGTGATCTGGCGCCGTTGAATATTCTGGTCGACTCGGACTACAATATCACCGGGTAAGCAGGCTTCCTTTAAAATTATCATCCCATCCCTCTCCCTAGGATGAAATCGTAAATTACTGACTTCTTCCCTACTAAGCGTCGTCGATTGGGGTTTCGCTTCAATGGTTCCCCTCCAGCTAGCCGGCCGCATGCCTCGCTTCCTCCAGCTATCCGAGCCCACCCTGCCTCCCGACGTAACACTACAAGAAGACCGAAAGACCTACATCACCTCTCTCGAGCCTCAATCTTCGACCTCGCAAATCACATTCTGGATCTCGCTCATCCACTCGCCCGACGACGTTGACTTCCGCCATTGCTACCTGGAGTCGCTCATCAGTAAGGGCATGCACTTCACACTAGCTCGTCTTGGATGGAAGCTGCCTAATCGGGAGCGGTCCAAAGCAGCACATCGGGGCTCCTTTTAGTATGAGCGGCTCCGCCAAGCTTTTTTGGCGTTCGTGTTTCACATGCCAATCTATAGATAGAAGAGGAGCTTCAAGAAATTATAAATTAAAAGAGAATAGGTTAGCTTCTACTCCACGGCCTCGCTTCTTCTAACCTCCGTATCGAGCTTGATGAGCGTGTTCATCAGATAAGAGATTATAGTATCAATTCCGATTGTAAGACAAATTATCTACACCCGTCCACCGCTAGCTATACACAGGGAGATCGTGTGCGCAGTAGAGGGCCAAACGACAACAGATTGAGACGGCTTCGCACTCAGCGCTTGCTCTTCACCGCATTTCTTCTCGGCTTTTTTGATGCGCCTTGTCCAGTAAATGAGGTGTCTGGGGTGATATCTCCTACATCAACAATGCCCGACTGGCTGCCACGCTCCCCCGGCAAAGATTCTGGCTCCGTGGACGATCGCGAGAGATGATGACTTTCTAAGTCTTGCGAAAGTCCGGATTCCGCTGGGAGTAGCGGGACTTCAAAATCGAAATCAGGCGGGAGCTCGTCAATGACAGAGCGAATCCTGTCCAGGTGCTTTGGCATCCATATATCATAGACGTTCTTGGTGAATTTGTATGCCGACCACTTCTCTTTGCCTTCCAGTTCTGTGAAGTCGAAGGTGCGGATAGGGTGGCGATAAAAGGTAGTCTGGCTTCCATCAATCACAGGGTAATGGCCGTAGATTCTCACCGATCGGTGGTCGTGGGAGATCGAGAAGGCCAGGATTTGCCGGTGGAGCTCTTGTTCGCGCTTTACGAGCCGGAAAAGCTCAACGATCGCTCTGACTGCAAGCGTCATGCTATGAGCATTCTGGCGGTCTGCGACATCAAGTGCTGCAGCACCGCATTTTACTTCGCACGTCAGGAACGGGAAGTACATATAGTACGTGGCCATGAAGAAGGATTGGTCGCCAGCGATGACGTCGCCAATGGAAGGTGAAAGCTTGTTGAGCTGATCTCCTGTAAACGCCTCGCGTTTGAATCCCACGGAGTAGTCAGGCTGCGGACGAGTACCAGTTAAAGGGATGGCGTTATTCCAGCCTTCGTTGACACTTTCAATAAGACATTCCAGTCTGGCGCTACGTGTAGCCAGAGCCTGAGCTGACGGAACGAGTAGCCGACTAATGTCTTGGATAACTTTCGCTTCGTTCCGGCCATCTACCATGTCGCAGGTCTTGCTGAATATATCATCGTCAAATAGCGAGGCCTGAGGGGTGGTTTGCTCCGCCCCTAGCAAGGTTTGCCAAAGACGCTTGCTATCCTCCTTAATTCCCCCCTCATTTGCGCCTACATAATTGCGCATGAAACTGCCCTTGGTTTCAAGGAGGGTCTTATAACGCGGATCCTGATATGGTGCGGCCTTCTCCTCTCTCGGCTTTTGGTCGCTGGGCGTGGTGGAGCTAGCCGTGAGAGAACCCGATCGTTTGCGGCGAAGGGAAGTCGTCGACTTCCTCCTTGCAAGCAGATGACTCATTGTGTTGTCCGGCTCAAAGTATTTCTTAGGCCAAGTTTGTTGCCTCCGCCAATAATCGATGGGATCGAGTGACGTCTCGCTGCCGCAAACCGATGCTCCTTCAGTTAATGTCTCAACGGCGCAGTATGTAGGAGATGTCCGTCGTCGCTTTCGAAGGGGGGCGGTGTCGTCGACTGGATGTTCGATTTCACGGGTTCGCTTTCGATCTATGGATTGTGATGCAGTCAACCGGTCCTACAGAAGCTTAGCTTGAGTTGATGCGTAGCGGAGCGGGACAAAATTGACATACTTCTCGGCGCAGAGTCTTGTTCACTGGGAGAGAATGTTGGCGCTTGGTGTGCTCGCTACACTCCGGGTTCAGACGTGCGCTTCTACGGATAGGTCTCTGCGCTTTTGCTTTGCTGACACCTTGAGGATGTTTCCCTACTGACAAGTCAGCGGCGGGCATTTGGTTGTGGAAGCAGCGCAGGGTGCACCTTTTTGTACAGACCGTTGCCGCCTGTCCTTCTGGGCAGCTAGTTTTTCGCGATATCGGGCCATGTCGATTGGTAGTTGCGGGGGAAGAAAGATATCTTTATGTTGCCGCCGCGTTTGAAGCTAGTGGAAGGATGCGGGGGGTGGAAGGATGCGGGGGGTGGAAGGATGCGGGAGGTGGAACTTGGTCGAGTGGGTGGTTGGAAGGCCGAATGTCTTGGAGAATGCGAAGACTAACACCTTTTAGGCATAGCGTGATGGGGTGCTTGGCAACGATGACTCATTTAGCCTCAGTCTTACACTGTGAGTTCGCAGCGGCTTGAGAGCTTGTTAATAAAATGAGGGTTGAAATAGTAACACAATTATTACGACTTTGCGGCCGTGTTATAGGAGTTGTTCTGGCTATGCTCTTGTATGCTATATATTTAGACTTGTAATTTCCTAAACAAACTACGTTGCCAGTATCGCAGTCTCTTAAAAACTTAATCCTATTCCAACTCGGGCGACCCTGACTTTGATGCCTACGGAAATTCTGTTATTCCCAAAGGCAGATCACGCGCTATGCTCTTGCCTAGCGTAACCTGCTACACAACGAATCCCTTTACATGCGAGAAACGGTGTTCCCTCCGATCCTGATCGCCTCAGCAGTTCAAGTCTTCGCGCGACAGCATTGTGGAAGCAGTATTATCCAAGCTGAGTTCATGCGTCTTCGTTAGCTTCGTGTCCAACATTAATTATTTAATGAAGCGAATGTCAGGCTCACAGTCCAATTCTGGCTCTTTTATTCACCGTACTGTCTCTGCATGAATTTCATTCGGTATGAATCCTACGGCGTTGTTGGGTCTGAACAATACTGTCATTAAGCAATCCAGTCCAGTATCGTCGTGCCGTCAGGTACGCTCGCATGAAGTTGCCCCACTCAATTAACTCCTAGAGAGCAAAGCTGTCCAATCCTTCTGTTGCCTTTGTTGCCGATGCAACAACCGCCATCGCTGAGCCATGTTCGCGTGAATTCTGCGCCGCTCTGCTAGCCCGGTGAGGCCAGCACTGTCTTACTAAGCTTAGCTCCACCCTCTTGTGAAAGGCCGACTCCTTCAATCGCAACCGTTGCTCTCTACTCAGAATAGATCCGTACGCTGATCACTCTGCCTGGAGTAGTGCCGCCGTTGTATCCGATCCTGTAGCTATACGTCGATTGCGTCTGCATGAATTCACCACACTTAATCAGCCTTCATATACCGGACATGTCCACCCTTGCCCCAATATATGCTGTCCAGGTAAGTGCACGTAGAGTGGCTCCAGGTCAGTCATGACGGCGCAAAGACATTCCTGAGCTATTCTTATCTGGAGCTCAACTCCACTCTGCGCCATCCTGCTGGCCCGCCGAGGCTGACAGTGTCTCGCTCTGCATGATATGGATCCTTCACCACTCGCTCAGCCTGAAAACCTTGATTCGCTAACGCGCCGCTGTCCTTTGCCAGCTACATGCCCGGATTGTGCTGTCGCTCCGCCAGAGGCTGTTGCTCAGTTGTTGTGGCAGATAGAGTGGGCCGATGGCGGTCTTCTGTCAAGAAGCTCGCTGGACACACTTTGTCAAGGTTTTCCACGATATTTAGGGAATGGCTCCGTCCAACTCGAAGTTGCAGTTGTTCCGGCATGCATGAATCTCCATCACCTGGTTCTACCATCAAATTCAGCCATATCACCATCCGATCCAGCTCTTCCTTGAATCCATGCAAAATACACTCCAATGATCCCGTATGACGTCTACGCATGAAGTTGCCCCACTCCTATATGAATCCTAAGCCGCTCGTGAGGTCATGGCAGCGCCATGTTTGAGTTGAATTTGATCCTTCCACTCACTGTCAGCGCCCCGTTAGCCAGAGATCACGTCATATCCCCTCTCCTGCCGACTTACAAGCGTAGCATGCTGTAATACCACGCCTCTCAGGCGGCTCGAGCTCCTCGTCGGTTGTATTGGATGTTGGCTCCTGTCTCAGCAGGTTGAGTGGTTCGATGCCCTAGTGTCTATCTTCGCATGAATATACCCTCATCCAACACATCCTCAATTCCAGGGTGATCCAATCCAGTCTCATTGTGCGCGGACCCAAGCCAAAGTGATGGGATCGGCGGTAAGGATACGGAAATTGCACTCTCTGCTGAGGCTATCACTCAGCTCGTCACTAGAGATGTAGGCTGATTTCTGCCACCCAGACATGGCTCGAATGCTACCCAGCATGTCACTTGTTGCAGTTTTTGCCGTACTATCGAACGTAGAGGGAACAACCAGGACCTAGCTATATTTATTAATGATCTGGATAAACGTTGAGGGTGCATACAAAAGTAAGGCATAGGTAATAAACTACACTACCTTCTTACCTCTCTGCAAGGCTTTGAATGCGTAGATGGCAGTTAGAGAAGGTGAGGTTTTGGGCGACGAGAGACGGATGGTTGATGGAGGTGGCTTAGCCGAAGGCAGCAGCCTTGGCCGAAACATAGCTACACGTGACTAGGAAAGTATAGCCGAGTGTCGAGTTCCTAAACAGGCGCCTTCATTCATGCTCAGGGGCTGTGCGGGTCCAGTTTTGGACCTTCTAGTATTTACTCAGGCTCAGATCAGGCGTCTCTCAGGGCGACTCACCTTCAGCTCAGGCTAAAGCAGCAACTGCTCAGGCTAGCGACTGTAACCGGAACTGGTCGCTCCAGAGAGGTTTGCCTGTCTCTATAGGTAGGCTAGAGAACTTCTATAAGAAGCGTTCTAGAGCGCTATAAGATAGACTAAAAGGTAAGATAAGTAGATATACGCGTCTCTAGTTTAAATAAAGGCTAGAGCGTAGATAAATAATAGGAGCCTAGCTTTACTAGAAGTTAATAAGTAGTAGTAAAAAAGCTTTTATAAATAGCGCTTATAGAGTATAAGCCTAAGTAGAGGCTAGAGCTAGAGTAATAAGGATTTTCCTACCTACCTACTTCTATTTCTTACGCCTAAGGGGCATCCGCATTCGCAGGAGCTTAATAATAAGAGGGGGGTACTGTTATAGTGCTTGCCTCTAGCTAGCTACTATACTATATTCGCTTGTGTATAGACTAGGGCACTATATATATAGCTAGATCCTCGCTTCTCTTCTTTTCTCTTCTTATCTAGATGTCTTAAGCTATTATAGCAGCTGTACGTAGCTATTAATTACCTTAGATCTAATGCTTGCCTATCTAGCGTTTAACAGTAATGCACGTCGCCGTAACATTACGTTATATAAGTAAAGTATATTAATAAGAATTATAAGTTAACTCTCTATTATATTACTAAATTAAACTGTAAAGCGCGTAATAAAGTCTTATATAAAGAAGAACGCGTAGAGGTTCTAGAGATAGTAGAGTATATAGCTCTCTAAGATTTAAATTAGAATATATAGCGCGATAATAAGAGGGCTATTACTATTAATAAGGTAAAGGGCCTAAAAGGCGCTGCCGCGCGTAAGGGTGCTAAGCACCTTAAGAAGCCTACTAACTTCTTTAAATAGAAGGACTTTATATTTAAAAGTAGGAAAGGCATAAGCGGCCTTTAGTACGCTAAGAATATTCTTAAGAAGAAGCTCTTTTCTTACTACTACGCTATACGCGATGCGCGCTCTAGCTCTATTATCTACCTAGTTTAAGATAACGTATATTTATATAGACTAGGACTACGTTACTGCGCGCCTAATATTAAGAAGCTTAATATTAAGTTTACACCTTACCTACTAAATTCTCTTAACTTATACCTAATTAAGCGCTATTTTAGGTATCTTAAAGGTTTTCTAGAAGATTATAAGTGCTACTTAGCCTCTGCTAGAGCTTATAAATAAGCTAAGAACTACGTTAAATACGTCTAGTAAGAAGATAAGGATATATAATAATATATAGCTAATAAGTTACACCTAGTAAGCTTTAAGAAGGTAGCTTATAAGTATTAAGATAACGCGTAAGGTAGTAATAACTTTATAGCGTAACTCTAGAGCTAAAATCTATTAATTCTATAATTTATTTAACGACTATATTGCTTCCTAGCGACGGTGGGTGGTTGCAAAAGGACGGCTCATTTTGGGTGTTCGTACCCCTGCCGAATCCCTGTATTCACGTGAGCCATGGAATTATTGACTGTGCCCTTTGTACGAGACCCATTGCACTAGGACCCAATAGGTACAGCAACCGAGGACGCTTGCTCACGCGGCGAGATGTGTCTCAAAAACCGCGGCTCATTAGTTCTTCGCGAGTATCGATCGCATATTGGGCAGTTGACGAACTTGACGCCATATTCGCTCAATTTTGACCATTCGAATGGGTTATTCGATATTGCCGCAATGGGTCGAAGCCGGAGCGCTCTCCTTTCGAATAATGGCACACATATGGCAGGCCATTTGTGCGCAGACAATGATCGTATAGTACATGCCTCCGCAACGTCGTCGCACAAGAGTGATCCTAGCGTGGATGCGAAAACTTTGGAAAAATTTCGTTCGCCCGCCGCCGGTCGGATATACTAATGGAGGCGAGCGCTCGCTTCCCATAGCAACCATGGAAAGCAAGCACAAGGGCAGTCCCCCTTGGCTGACCAGTCTACCATACGTATAGACGGTGAATGGAGAAATCTGGAGGCGAGGATATTGATCTAGTGAAGACAACTCCTGCCGGCACCTTTGCTTACCAACTTTGTTTTTTAATTAATTTTATGGTAATATACAACTAGCAACATCCGAATACAGTCCTACCTCTGGGCGGGGGAAAAGGGAGTATGAGGTATAGTCAGAAGCAGAAACGGCACAGGCAGCACGGTCCTAGAGGCGGCGTGGTTGTGCGACCTTTTTTCTCTTGAGTTATTATTGAACCCAACATTGTTGCATCGACACTCTCCTCCACAAAAGTTCCTCGAGACTTCAATACACTTCACGCGAATATGGGGAATGAAGCGATAGTTGTACGTCCCGGCCATATTTTGCTCAACGCACGCTGACGTCATTCCAGATAGGCGGCTCAATCGCCGGCCTTATGTGTGGCATAATGCTGAAACACCATGGTTACACAGTCAAGATTCTCGAACAAGACGTATCCAATTCTCGCGAAGGACACAATGCGGGCATCGGTTTGAGTGGTGAAGTCGGAGCCTTCCTCAAGGTGCACGACCGCGTTGGTCGCGAAATGATGATTGAAGGACCGCCCGGCAACAACAAGGCCCTACCCCAATGGGGAACAAATTTTCTCAGCACGAGCTGGGGCTTACTTTGCCGCGTGTTGCGCGCCAACTTCGACGGCCTTACCTCAAAAGCTGTTCCCAACGCACCCCACTCACACGAAGGCGACGGCGCGGCAGTATTCAAGAATGGTGCCCGCGTCACTGATATGAGAGAAGTTCTTGAAAAGGTCCAGGTCCAATACGAGAACGTTGCGGATGGAATGATTAAATCGCTATCCGCCGAAGTCGTTGTGGTGGCCGATGGATCAACTTCGTCCATGAGACGCACTCTGCTTCCTGAGGCCGACCGACGCTATCTTGGCTATATGTGCTGGCGAGGAGTGGTGCCCGAGGAGCTGGTGGAGAAGAAGTGGAACAAGTTCTACTCGCAAAGGGCGACGATTGAGTTCATGGACCAAAGCTACATTATCATCTACACCATTCCGACGGACGACGGAGACTTTTGCACAGGAAAAAGCCTGCATAATTGGCTCTGGTACTCGAGACTCGCGAGAGCTCACGAGAGATGAAAGAAATCTTCACTGACATCCAGAGGTGGAGCATCGAGGCACGGTGCCACGCAAATTGGCGCGACCGGAGGCTTGGGAGAAGCAAACGGCCATCGCATCTTCAACTATGCCCGAGGGACTAGCCTCCACCGTGCAGAAGACTCCTTCGCCGTTCGCGTGCAAAATATTCGACGTGGCATCGCCAAGCGCCCAATTCTTTGGTGGAAAGGTATTCTTGGTGGGCGATGCGCAGACTACGCTCAGACCAAACACTGGTATGGGCTCAGGGCATGCGGCACACGACTGCAATGTACTGGAGCGAGTGATTGAAGGAAAGAAGACACCGGAGGAGTGGGAGAGGAAGGTGCTGAGATGGAGTGCAGCGCAGCGCAAATATGCTGAGGTCATTGTTTGCTACGCAATGGTCGCTAAACTGCAAGCTCTGTGGCACGGTTTAGGCTGGCTACTTCTTCTTCTATGCCAAAAGCTGGGCCTGGCGTAAGGAAGCACGATACTTCGCTCCTAGGCGATGACGAATTGAAGAGCAAATTGGAAGCAGATGCCGCGCGGAGAGGGACCGGAACGGGACCATTCCAAAAGGCACTCAATCATAATTTCCATCTCTAAAATTCTCGGCTTTCACTTATCGTTGTGACGCTATCAGATTTTCTTCTCTGGTTATCGTTGTCTTACTGCTACCCTCACACAGTCCATCGCTTGTCCAGTGCGGCTTGGTGTAATGGCTACCACTTGTCCCAATAAGAACGGCAAAGTGTAGCGTAGAGGAAGGTGACCATCATACTATACCCGCTTGGTGTACCGCTCGTCTGCCTTTTGGAACTCCTCGCTTACATTAAATCTGCAGAACGTCCTTGCCCACAATTTGACATCAACTCCCTTGGACTTGAGAACGCCAACCGCCCGCACGGTGTGGCGGATGATTAGGCACGCCATCGTCTCGTGACCTGTGGTGAAAATGTCCAGTTGAATCCCGTTCGGATGCTTCACTTTAAGTATAGTCGCGAACGTTTCCTCTAGCAAGGCCTCTTTAGATTTCCTTCGCCTGTATTCTTCCTGATGCATCTCGAGCCAATCGTCCTCGTCGATCCTGGCTTACAACTGCCGAACATAGTCCAGTGGCATGCGTCGAATAGTGTGGTCGAACACACCTTGTCGAAGAAACTGTCCCAGGTCGGCCGTGCGCATAGCGTAGAATTTTTACCGCTCGTAAAGCACTTCGGTAATTTAGGTGGCGAACTGAAGACCCATGATGTCCAACATCATGGAGCGTAATGGGCTTCCCTGACGCTGCCCAGACTGATCGCGAAGGCTAAATGGGCCAACGGTGGCGCTTTTGGTTTGAAAATTCGAAACCGGACTGGTTGAGTGAATGGCGTTTGTTCACGGTCCGAGAAGAAATCTGTACACAAGGTCACGAATTTCCCGAGGGAAAGCTGTGATGAGGCGCTGTGCAAATTCATTACACCACGACTTGGGGTAGTGCTTGATAGCCCTGTCGAACGCTCTACCCTATGTCAGCGTCCTGATATGTAAGCGTAGATGAGGTATGACATGGTAACAGACCGCTTGAGCTCACCGTCTCGCAGTTCTAGAGCTGATCGCCTGGCCAAAAAGCAGCAACCTTCATACGAATTTAGCCAGCAGCACTTGCTCTGACCAAGAATGATTTTGAGTCTGGGCCTGTTAGTACTTGATCTCAATCTGTGACAGTTGCAGCCTATATGTAGGACGCCGGACGTTTTAAGAAGAGTTCAGTATCCGGAGGTTCCGGATGAGAGAGGGGTACAAAAGCCGCCCCCTCGATCAACTCTCGAGAATCAATGCAGTTCCTCAAGCTTCCACTATACGTGACACAATCATTGACGTAAGGGAATGGCGCAAGCTTGCTAACTCAGATTTGACTTCGCGCTTCTCGCACCAGATCCTAGACCATAATCAGTAGTAGCAAACGAAGCATAGACTTATAAATGATATTGTACTTTACAGCTTTCTGATGCTGGACGACCAAACTACTGAGTTTCTCCTCCTCCAGGAGCATTTGAAGCTGCTCATGTGCCGCCTGGACGCGCGGGGCCTTTGAGCCGCATGGCATATTGTACGGACTTGAGGAGTAGTTCCTTAATGAGAACCGAAAGAAATTGAGACCTTTTGTGGGAAGCAGAGAATTCGTGGGGCTCTGTGATTGTTAATGTCGGTACCTTAAGTCCGCAACTTTGAGCCCGCATGGGCCATGTGATCCGACCGCGAGCAATTGCTGGGGAAAGTAGCGAGATGATTAATTTACTCAGCCATTCAACGACTGAGTATGTGAAATTCATGCTCGATTTCCATGAAATTAGAGAGCTTCCTTCCAAAAGCTTCGAAATACGCAGCAACGTCGAGATCGCCATGCGCCCGAGCCTCGGATCGATTCACCCAGCTCTCGGGCGCATAATGTCGGGGAATCAAGCTAAATTGTGAATTATGTATAGATGGAATAATCGAGTTGTCCTGGTTTGATGCATCGATGATGTCTCACGCAGGTTGAACTCGAGGATCTACATCATTCCGATTCAGGTTAGCGCACCAACCCGCTATTTTCTCTAAAGCCTCCCCTCTTTCTATCACCCTTCCACGTGCCTTCGCTCAATTTGTCCGCCTTACGACCCTTGCCACGAGGATTTTCAGCTGACAGCCCCTGCATCAACACTGCCATCTTTCCTTTTCTAGTACGAACATTTTCCCGTTTCGTCTCAACCCTGCCCCACCGGCTTTCCGAAGCGCCACACTGGAGATGGCCACTCTAAGGCTTCGACTTCATAGTACCAGCCAATCCGAGAATGACACCGAGAGATGTTTCCATTGACAGCTGTTTCGGCTTACCTGGGAGCCAGCTCTCTTGTTTACAATGCGCCTCACTTGGCATGCAGGATGGGGACGGGACTCCCAATGAGGCGGTATCATATTTCCTAAGTGGACATGAACGTGTCCCCATCTTCCCAGCCTTTCATTCGGATGGCGAATCGAGTGCCTATGACGCAAAGACACACAGCCTCATCAATTGCAACCGCCTCCAAAACATCTGCTTAGAAAGTAAGTTCCAGTCGAAATGCCTTTAATATAAAGAGCCCCTAGTGCAGGATGAGCGCCCATCCATACCGACCAAACAAGACTTCAGTGGTTTTTCCGACATTCTTGCCAACTTCTGTTCAGTTTGATTCGCCGCGCCACCCGCTTGTTGCAGGAAGACACAGGATACCCCGTCGGAAGCGACTTATTTACTCGATCACGAAATGGGTTGGCGTCCACTCGTTTCTGTGCGCTATGGGGGAGCCCTCGTTGCAACTGGTACCTTCATCGGACTGGGCTTTTACATAACGGTCTCCGCAATCTCAACAGGTGCAACCGACTTCGGATCGGACGGCGCCAACTTTACGCTGTACAAAAACACGCTTTGCCGAGTGCGCCTATCGGACACCCGTGCTCGTCAACTGCACTCTGGTCATGACGGATCTCGGCGGACTCACCATCAAAGAAGACCATCGCTGGCTGAACTTTATATCTTACTCAGGTGGTCCTGGCGCCCCCGAATATGACTGGTGCAGCCTTGCGAACTGCCTACGCGACTTCAAGGTCACACCTTCGACGCCACATCAATCAGCCTTTGGTGCTTCTGCCGTAATGGCCTGGGTAAACCTAAACATAACAGTGCTTATGGGTTTCTGGGCCGCCCGAGCCATCTTCTAGAGCGACTCGCACAAGAACGGTAGATGCAAGGCTTTCGTGTCCTCGACTGGCTCGCCGGCGCGTTCAATATTGTCACGTTCGGCTTCTGGTGGCATTCGTTTGCAGTCCTCGCCATGGATCCACAGCAGAGCTCTCCCATCTCGATCCTGTCATGGGTGCTGATATGGCAATTTGCTATTTTACTCAATTTCCATCCTTTCGCTTGTCGCTTCGACATGCAACGGGGGCGCGGAAGGTTCGTCGTCTGGGCCGTGGCTTTTGTGGCGCTTGCACAGTGAGTCGCTACTTACTACGCATTCCGTCTCAAGCAGGCTGATATAGGTAACGTCTTGACATATCCCAAATACCGCTGTCTCGAATCTGAGATTGCACGGTCGCCTGGCACGTCATTTTGTAAAGCACAAGAGCTCTGTTCGAAGGACTGGCTGTTCTGGAACGTCGGATGGCACAGCGATAATTCCCTCCACAGCGCCTAAATGGAAGTTCATACATCTTCTACAGTCTTTCTACCTTTGCTTTTGCATTCCCAATACTGTCGCTCCTCATCAACAGGCGACTTCTGGATTTCTACACTGAAGGTTTACCGAACAATCTCAAGTACTTTTTCGCGTTCTGGGCCCATTCGCGGGTCTCTTTTTAATCATGATGTGGATCAGCATCACGGTCCTCTCGGACAATTTCAACTCGGCAAATGAGGCGAATCGGGAGGGGCCGGTTGCTTACGATGTGCAGTGCAATGCGCTGCACGTTCCTTTCAGTCCGTGGAAGTACTTCCTTGATGTTGGCGATTCTGGGAGGGCCATGCGGGTCCCGAAGATGTGGCTGAATGCCTGAACTTTACGTGGCTGCAATTTCTCTTATTCGAGCAAATGGGTGAAGTTTAATTAATGGAAACACGCGTTAGGACACATACATTGCACTTATCAGTTGTGGCTCAGTGTCATTCAAGCCAAGACATCTGGACATTTGGAGCCCAAAGGTTCGGCCCCTCACGTGCTGACCCCGCGCAGTCGCCGGCCCCCAATCCGTCAAGAACCCAACAACCTTGCCATTAGACTTCCCTACCACAGATACTACTATTTTCCGGAGGCCATCACATACAAGGCCGCGTGCGAAATTGCGCGGCACGGTACCATGCGCAACGCCTCACTTCAGTCGTTTCACGGCTGCCTGATCGTATTCCGTATTGGCGACGCGTCGCGCGGAGTAGACGGTCGCGCATGACAAGTCACAAAATATGCGCCTCAGGCTCGCAAGATATTTAATCTGTCTCGTTGGCATCGATATCGGAATGCGCATGGTCTTTCGAACACCTGCTTGCGCTTATATTCGAAATTTCATTAGAACCAGGCTTCCTCATCTCTACATTGATAGACCACTACGATCTTGTACCTCACCATGAAGATCATCATCGTGGGCGCCGGCATTGCTGGTCTATCAACGTACCTTCATCTCCGGAAACACCTCCCTCACACGCACACCATCACAATTTATGAATCGCATCAACCGAGTTCCAAGCTCTCATCTACTTCCCAAACTGGGACCGCCGACCCATCCTCTCCTTTTAGCACCACTCACAATCTCGACACCCTTTCCGAATCCACAGCCATCGTGGGCGGCGGCCTCGGCATCTCCCCCAATGGTATGCGTGTGCTATACGATCTCGACGAAGAGCTGCACGACGCGGTCGCAGGGCAGGGATTCCCAGTCGATAATTTCGTATTCAAAGGGGCTAATGGATGGACTTTGGGAATTGCTAAAACTAGTGACAAGCTGGTGAGAGGTGATGGCGAGGAGGTTTGCGTCGCAAGTTCGAGGCATGGGCTATGGGAGGCGATTATGAAGTTTGTGAGAGAGGGGGTGGTGAAATACAAAAAGGTGGTGGGTATTGCAAGAGATGAGCAATCTGGGAGGACTGTTATTACGCTTACGGATGCGGAAGGCAATGAGGAAAGAGACGAGGCGGATATGCTGATTGGAGCAGATGGTGTGAAGAGTGTTGTCAGAACGGCGCTGCTTGGAGATGACCAGAGGTTCAAGCCTACGTACACGTAAGTATTCCGCTTTGGGCAGCCTGTCTCATCCACTAACATGAATTCAGCGGTCTGTCTGGTGTAGGAGGTTTTCTGCGCACCCCAATTCCGCTATCCATCGTCCAGCCTTCGTCTATGGTCTTCGGATTTGGACGCAACGGCTTCTTCGGCTACTCCTCTGGCAGTCCGCCATCCGCTCGGAGCTTGATGTGGTGGTCAACTTTCGAAACCTCCCAGCTTCCGGATCCCAAGAAAATCGACCTGACAGCCGTCAAAGCGGCGCTCCTCGAGCGGCACAAGCACTGGAAAGATCCTATTGTCCAGGACATCATCAGCAGGGCCGAAGTTGAGAGCATCTATCCAACTTGGGTGCTTGATGAGCTACCACATTGGGGCGAGGAGGGGATTGTGCTGCTGGGCGACGCGGCGCACGCGATGGATCCGACGACCGGACAGGGAGCGAGCCAGGCCTTCGAAGATTCCCAGACCCTGTCTTTGCTCCTCAAAGAAGTTCTAGAGGTGGGAGATACAAAGCCCGGTTTCGACGGCAGCGAGCGAGAGAAGGTAAACCTAGCGATCAAAATGTTCTACGATATACGTAGCCCGCGGGTGCGCGAAATCGTAGAGCGCGGGAAGAAGCTCGCGGGACGGAAAGCCAATGTCGGCGTTGTCGCAGAGTACTTTATGTACTTCTTTCTGTGGATGCTGAATAGATTTCCATCGATCGGTGAGTAATGTATGCTCCTTTAGTTTGACGCTGACTGACTGGTACCAGGCAAGGCGATCCTCGGCGACGTGAACAGGAAATTGTACACATGGTCGGCTCGAGAAGAAATCAAGAAAGCGATCGACCAAAGAACGGCCGCTCCATGACCAGCAGCAAGGCTGTGTGACAAGCACTACAAGCCTTGCCATGGTCCCGCCTTCTCAGTGCGCTAATGCAGCCTAGTCAAGAGGGTAATCCCCGTGTATCGCTGGGCATCTCCGCTTTATGCGCTCGACATTCTTCATACTTCTAATCACATCTATTCCTCCATCTCATCAGCTTCAGTCCCCCAGTAGTTTTTTATCATTCCATTCCCAGTTGCTTCTGTAGCACGAAGTCATATACGTGGTCTGTCCAGTGCAGATCGACAGATCGTCGCTCCGTTCAACGCCACACTTCATCCAATGCCACAAAACAGCCCCCAACCATGTACCAAAACCCGATCAGGCGTCCAGCATGACGCAACAGCTGAACGCATCCTGCAGCCATGTCAAACACACCACCACATAAATATATCCACAGTCTCGTTCTAACAAACAGATCAATCCCCACACCAACTTCCTCAACATGGCACGGAACGCGCCAGGACCTCTATTCTGCGACAACATCGGCAATAACAGCGACAGCAACCAACTCCGCTGCTGCTATCCCGACGACCAGGGTTCTCAAGCTTGTCGCGATAACTTCAGCTCCGACGCTATGACTTTCAAACTGGACAAAGGTGGGTGTCCTAATGGCGACTGCATGGTCGACTGTGCAAACGTCACGAATATATACCAGTCCATTCTCCAGAACAAAGCCTACGAGGGCGATGGCAGCGGACCGATCAGGCGATACAGGACTTGCGCCAACGTACCCGCTGTAGCAGGTTACCTCGAACAGGGTATATTGAACGAGAACATCAAGTCGACGATCGGAAACTTCGAGCCGAACAATGCGCCAGATGAGGGCTTAAAAGCCGTCACCAGTGCGGTGACCGAGTGTCTGACTTTTACGTGTCGGAATGCGAGGAATAAGACGGATTGCAAGGAACCTTGTTCGGCGGTTAACATGTTGATCAACAACACGATGCCCAACATTGAGGGCGTGAATGATTGCCTATCCTCCCTTTGCAAAGGCGATTATAATTCGCTGCCGTATGCGGAAGCAGACATCGTTGGCATCGGGGTAAGTGCACTACCGCAACAAACTGCTTAGCGCCCGACTAGAACGTCCCCAGGTCTTCGCATCCTATATCATGCAATGCATTCTCGTTGTGTTCCTCCTCTTCGGCTTAACCGGCTTCGAATACAATCGCCATCTCCGCCGTAAACGCCAAACGTCATCCCGAAACAGATCCCGGCCCACCACGGAGTCGAAACCCCCACAGGACCAAACCAAACGTACGCCTCCGACCACCAAAGAAGACTCACCCACTCACTTCAACATCTTCTCAAACGTCCTCGTCCAATTCCACCAAGCTCAATGCTATTTCGCCGCAACCCTCCAACTCGCCAGCCTCTCCTACGACATCTTCACAACCGACATGTACATAACCTTCATGCTAACACCCCTCTCCACCAACGGCGTTCTCCCAATCGTCCTCGCCTACATCCTACTCATACGCCTGCGCAAAGCCACCCCGGACATCACCCTGCTAACCCTCACCTGCTGGCTGCTCTCCACCATCGTCTACTGGAGCCTCTACAGCAGCATCATCCCGATCAACTCGGAGATCCGAAACGAGGACAAGAGGTACAAGGCGTACCAGCAGTTTCTGTACAAGCTGAGTGCGATCGAAGCGTGTGGGAGGTATTCTGCGCTTGCGGTTTGTCCGAGGAATTTTGAGCTAGGGAGGCACGAGATTGGGAGGGCATCGCATCGGCTTAGGGTGCTTACGCCGATGATTTGGGGGTTCTCAACGTTTTGTTTGATTGCGGCGCTTGGGGTTAAACTTAGAGAGCGCATTAAGAGGAGGGAGAGGAAGTATGAGAAGACGCCGCAGAGCGAGCCTGAAGGCGAGAGTGAAAGCGCTGAGGAGAAGAGTAAGAGTGGTACTGCGCGGTCTGAGGAAGACAGCGCGCCGTTCTCGGGGAGAAGGACGAATATTGCGTTTTATGTCACTATGCTTTGTTTCCTAGCGGGAATCGGCATGCAGCTCTCGCTCCTGTCGATAGGCACATCACTCAAGATGATGGACAGGCGCGATTGGGGCTTCGGACAGATCGTAGCCGTAACAATATGGGCGCCAGCGGTATTGGGGTATGCTTATGAGGAGGCGCAGATGTGGTTTGGGTGGGGGAAGAAGGATACTAGTAAGTAAGCCTTGTTCGGTACCAATTACAAGCTGACTTGAACACAGGAGGTAATCCCGCTTGATAGAGTACACTCGCAGTCGCCGTAGTTGGGAACATTGTAAAGTTGCAGCTTTCTATTGAATAGATTGGCCAAAAAGCTTCAAGGAAATCTATGCTCCATCTGATCTTATCCCCGCCGATCCTCATTCCAGCCTTCAATGCCCAAAACAACAAAAACGCTCGAAAAGAAACACAATAGCGCCTAAAAGAATGAATGAAACGCCTCTTCATGCAAAATGCTGGTATCATCCGACCCCTTACACACCCGAATCCTCCTGCTCAATCGAATACTCCTCCTGATAAGCCGTCCAAGTCGAGCAAGTGTTCTCCAGCGTGGTCGAATTCGTCAGCGCAGCAATCTCATCATACCGCTCGATAAACTGCATCGCAAAGCCCTCAGAAGTGTGCCATCCGATATGGCAATGCATGAGCCAAGCACCAGGGTTATCCGTCTCGAAAGCAAGCACCAAGTAGCCCGACGCAGGCAGCATAGCCGTATCGCGGCGCGGAGGATTGTCGAGCGTAAGCGTGACAGAGTCGGAGTCGTACGTCCCAGTTCCCTGCGCGAGGATGAAGAAGTCGTGGCCGTGGAGATGGATCGGGTGCGGGATGGCCATGGTGGTGGAGATGACGACGTAGACCCACTCGTCTGCGTCGGGCAGCGAAACGACCGCGTCATCGTCATCATAAGTGGTGGTACCGTTGAGGATCTGGGAGATTGTCGGGTCCGCCCAGTCGACCACCATAGTCGTGCTGTTCATGTACCAGCGGAACAGGTTGTCCGAGTTGAAGGCGACCGTTGCGGGCTCGTCGGCGGTCAGGCTGGGATCGGAGCCGACGGTCTTGCTGAGGTAGGGCACGATATTGGCGGTCTCGTCTTCGCAGCTGTCGTCGTAGTCGTACGCCGAGGTGGACGGGGTCGAGATGGTATTACCGTAGTACACGATGCCGCGGATATCATTCTCGTTGTCGTTCTCCGAGCACGCAGACTGCGGGATAGCGCGCATCCAGAAGGCGTCAGCGGTAGAGGCTTGGTCGGCGGTGACGACGATGTCGTAGCGCTGGCCCATGCCGATGTCGAGGACGGTGGTGTTGTAGGGCTCGATAGGGACGAGGTCGGTCGCCATGACGGTCATGGTGTGGTTGTCGATCATGAATTTGAAGTGTGTGTCGACGGCACCATTGACGAGGCGGATGCGGTACGAGGTTTCGGAGGTGAAGGAGACATTGTAGCGAAAACCGCCATCGTCGTAGGTGTTTGTGCCATTGATGAGGCCGTTGTCGAGAGTGGGCGGGCCGCTGCTTTCGGCCTCGTAATAGAGTTCGTCGACGGTCTATCAGTTTGTTAGCTCACTGATCACGTCTTTTGCATTGCTGGTGCACCTTACCGAATGATCCCAATCATTCAAGAACAGCATGCCAAGATCCTCGTCATAGTCCGATGTGCTAGGTCCATTAATCACGATGCCGCCAAAAATACCTTGCCATGCTTGCAGCGCAAAATGAGAGTGATACCACGTGCTGCCGTACTGCGTCGCCCGCCATGTGTAGGTGATTGAATCGCCGGGAGCAGTCGGGCACTGGGTAATGGAGCTGACACCATCCATCTCATTGGTGTAGTTTTGGCGAATACCGTGAAAGTGAAGACTTGTACCATTTTGTGAGGTAGTCAGAGAGTTGGTGACGTGCACTACGACGGTGTCGCCCCAGTCGGCGAAGAGCGTTGGGCCAGGAATCGAGCCGTTGACGGCCATGGCGGAGCGGGAGACGCCGTCAGGTGCGACGGTCACGTCGGTCATCTCAAGCCAGTATTCGCGGGTGACGCCCGTGTCTGGGACCTCGGTGGTGTAGTCTGTGTCGATGGAGTAGTCGCACCATTCTGAACGAGTGCTGGCCGTGTTACCATCGCAGGCATCTCGTCGTTCTGTAGGACGTGTTAGAATTTATCGCAGTAACTGATGGTCGTAATGAGACAGAAGAGGTCGCCCGAATGGATGTTAACATACCTAGCGAATAGAAGGAGCCAGGGAGTGCTGTCGCGAGGCCCGCTAGGGCGCTCGCCATGTAGCGGATGCTTGGTGCCATTGCGTTGCGCAAAGAGTGATTGTGAGCGTGTCAATGGCAGTGGAAAGTATGATATGAACGAATGGTGCCGGAAAAGATAGTGAGTGTGTTGCTGATCAACGAGAGACAGCTGTACAGATACCAGACAGGCCTGGAATCTTGAGTAGAGAGGGTGGAGCGGATGAGAGCTGATGGTATCTTCGGTGAGCTTCCTCGGGGTCTTTATGTTCGCCACTTTCTTCTCCATGAGTTCCTGTTCTTAGATGCTAGCTCTGATCACGTCTGATCACGGATGATCCGACCCCTTTCGAGATCTTCGACTAATGCATTCTATGCCGAAGACTCGCCATTGCTTGCGTGGATGCACCTTGGTCAAGGCATCAACGCGCGGCGCTTCGTCGGTAAGTACGCATTCTTCCAGAAGATGTACGAGGGAAGAAGCCCTGCGCAAGTGAATGACTATCACTATAAGCCCCAAGACGAAAACCCCTTGCACATCTGAGCAACATCACCCGAGCAGTGTTTGACATCCACGCCGGCGTTAATGCCAACCAGAAGAAGCGCCGCCTGACGTGCAAACAAACATTCACCAACCCTACAAACACACCTAATTTTAGCCCGGACATTACAACACCCTATCGTGGTCCTGTCTGAACCCCTGACTACATAAGGGTGGTCCTAGCGTAGGGCCGAATCAGTGATAGGAAGTGTGGCTGGAGAGGCAACGCACGTGGCGTACGCGGCCATTCCCCACAGTTTGCATAATGAAACACATCCAGGAACGCGAACCTCATTGGTGTATTGTGGAAACATATCCACTTTAGGACGCACAGACATGGAAGATGGCGTTTGCAGGCTGTAACATGAAACAAGACGTGACAAGCATTTTGCCGAGAAAGGGAGTGCTCCGATGGGCTGAGTTACTTGAGTGGTGATGGAGACCTCCGGGATGACGCCGACGCCGGTGCCTTATTTTTTGCACGCGTAGTAGGGAGACGTAGATGCGCCGAGGATATGCCTGTGGGACGTGAGAAGTGATTGCGTTGCTTATAGTTCATCATGATATGAACAGACGGGGTTGGCGTTTCTTCGAGGTATATACGATACCCGTTCCTTCTGATTCAGTCGGTACCAACAGGTTCATTCGCTTCTCACCTTCTCTTGGAAAAACTGCTCTTTTCTGCTCCGAACCCACGTGAAACATTCGCTTCTTTCGTCTTCATCATGGTCACCGCACTCCAACGCAGTCTCTTGCTCGCTGCCCTGCCCTTCCTCGCCCTTGGTAGTCGTTTCCAAAGACGCGCCGACCCAAGC
Organism: Lentithecium fluviatile CBS 122367; assembly: GCA_010405425.1. Lineage (NCBI taxonomy): Eukaryota > Fungi > Ascomycota > Dothideomycetes > Pleosporales > Lentitheciaceae > Lentithecium > Lentithecium fluviatile. Next base: position 352,263 of record MU005613.1, on the reverse strand, counting down.
ACATTCCAGCTCTATGCTTACGGCGAGGGCTTCGGCGGTCTGTCCGTATTCTATGCCGACGGTAATGACATCAGACTCCTTCATTCAACACTGTGCTAATAAGCGCAGGCTATGCCTATCTCGGTGATCCGAATCTTTCCAACAGCACCGATGCCGCCACCGTGACCTGTAATCAATCACCACTACCCAGATGGTATCCTCCTTTGCTGACAGGAGCAGTCACTGCCACCTCCACCAACGAATGGCTCGGCTCGCCGAACACCACAAGCGTCACCAACAGCACGCACTCGCCAACCTGGTCCAATGTCACGCTGTTCATCCCCGAAACTGGCGCTTCTGATACTCGCGTTGGGTTTCTCGACAGTAACTCGACCACAACCGACGTGCTCACTTCTGCCTTCAGGTTCTACGGCCAGACGGCGATGTTCTTTGGCGACTCTGGAACCTTTGAGACGCTTTGGACGAGCTTGCAGCTCGAGAATGGTATTCGGGCGCTGTATTGGAACGATACTAGCAGCGGGCAAACGCCGCTTACTCTGAGGAGCATTGCACCTTCGGCACCTCTCGCATCGGCACGTCGTGCACGTCGTTGAGCGGGACTTGGAGATTTGTTGCATTTCGCGGAAAGGTTGGAGGCGTTGGTTGGATAGATCGCCATGTGTCGTTAGACTTCGTTTCTTGTAGTTACCTAGTTACCTTGTGCTCAATTCCTTACAAAAACGACATATAAAGAAAGGCCGTCCATTTGATGATGCGTGCAGACTAGAGTAGAATGCAACAAAGGAGCGGAGTCCACGCGGCGTAGAATGCTAGCCAACAGCGAGCTGACTTTGGCTGCGACGCCGATACAGACCATAGATCAAAGTGGCCGACTCGCTGCAAGACCCGATCGACACCAACGGCCCTTTCCCATATAAAACGGAGAAAAGAGAGGCAGGGATCCCGTGAGTTGTCAGCTACAAGGATGGTCTTGCGGAGCCGAGAGCCGCAACTGGCGGCTTAAAATCGGAACTTGGCATTGATCTTCATGACAGACAAGCTAAAGCTCGCGCAACATGACAAATCCGTAGGAAAATGTCTGCTAGCTATATCTGGAGAATCGGGAAGGGGTGCTGAACCAGAATAGCCTAGTCATCGAGGGGTGAAGTAGCTCGCAGAAGGAGAGGACGAGAAAGGAAACGGGGTTGAAGCGAATGGGATAGGCAGATAAAGGGAGATGGGCATGACCGACCAAGGGAAACTGCGTGCAGGAAGCTAGAGAACTCTAGTTCGCATATCAGAGGTGGCTGAGCAAATGCGCGTGGAGCGAAGGTTGAGGGACGCGTCCTCCAAGGGGTTGGCGGCATCGTATGGTTCAAGCTAGCCCCTAATAAGCTAGTGTGGATGGGACAGATTGTCAGATCGCGTCAGCGTCCAGATGGACAACACGTCTCGCACACCTCGCGCTTTCAAATGTTTCTACGATGCAATGGAAGGGGAATTGCTCCCCGCAGCTTGTAGGTCACAGCGTGCGATAGATTGTGAGCGCACACGCCGAGGATGGTGCATAGGAGCTGGGCGGAGGAAACATTCACAGATGAAGCCACCCTGGACTTGCTTCAATACTCTACAGGTATTACTTCTTGCTATCAATGATTGTTTGCCATCTAGTTTTAGGTCAGATTGGACATGCCAAGTCCTTGAACGCGTCCTCTAATAGACCGTCCGCTACTTCTTCGAACGACCGTCATTCCAACTCTAAACGAAGCATATCAAGCTCCTCTTAGCGCCGACGAATTCCACCCTCGCCGCCCGTTCCCGATGCAAGCGTCCCGGACGCGCCACTGACCCATTCGCCACTCTGCTCGTCCTCATCTCCACCCAACACCTCGTCAACATACCGCGGCTGGGCCCTCCACCACGTATACCACGAGAGCCAACAAAAGATGACGTCAAAGGCGACGCTGCTGACGGCGGGGTGCTCGAACAACTGGTTCCAGATACCGATAGCTCCGCTGTAGCCGTATGCCATGCTCGTTATCCTCGCGAACAACAACGCGCCGCCGATAATTGTCGTCCCCCACAGATATCTGTAGACGGTTCCCGCAAATTCCACGTTCGAGTCGGTGAGATACTTGGCGGGCAGAATCGCGCGAGCGAAGGGAAGGACGAGGAGTGCAATGTGGGGCGTCAGCAGCATTGGCAGGAAGTCCGTCTGGTGGAACCAGTAATACTCGTCGGCGAGCATATAGGCTGGGTACTGCACGAAGAGGATAGTTACGAGCTGAATGACCCATGGACCGAGCCACTTCCTCCTGTATATTCCCGTGGATGTTGGAGGCTTTGGCGGAGGTGGGGACACCAGCAGGTGGAGGAGGAAGAGGTTGGTCGCAAAGCTGATCCCGATCACCTGGCCGAGGAGCATGAAAGCCCATGTGTGCTTGATACCGCGACGGGCACCTGTAACTGTTAGGAGAACACTCATGTTTCAATCTTGGCCGACGTACCCTTCTGCTCCAAGGTCAGGGACAACACGCAGGCAAGGAAGAATATCTGATGCGTCCACCAGTACCGAGCGTTCCCCACGATGGTTGTCATCCACGTCTCCTTGTACAACGACGTCTCCTTCAGCCATAGACCCCAGTGCATCTGATCCGGAGTCAGGTCGTAGTAAGACCGCCACATCATCCATGTTCGGTAGGACACATTGAACGCCTTGTATTGATAGTACCACGTCGTGACCAGGCTACCTGCCGCAAGAATAACGAATGCTCGGACATGGTTCCTCGGTGGTAGTCGTGTGGTCGCTGACCTCTGCAATTGCTGGTAGCTTTTGAGGAGTCTGAAGATGATGAAATTGGTCAAGAAAACGCAGAGACCCAGGTATGAAAAGAACACCAGGTATGCTCTGCCGTTGGTATCGACGCCTGGTGGAGGAGGGTCCTTGTGCACCAGGCGTTCAGGAATATTATCAGTGGCATAGCTCGGCGGGGCGAATCCTGGAGGCGCCATGTCGACGATGGGCGAAGCTGAAATCTGAGGTCGGTGTCATGACGACTTTTGAGGCTTAAAAGCTCCGGTGCGGGATGAGACGAAACGTGTTCACTGCGGGCTAATGGGTGAATCTCGTTGCCGATATTGTGAATTGATTAATATGATTCCCATTGCCACCTGCTATGCACTCAACCGTCGACCAATCACATCTCCGTCAGCTGTGACACCCACGTGGACACATCACGTGTGCGGCTGTGGTCAGACCATATCATAAAGGGCTTAGTGCTCTCCACATTTCTTAGGGCGTCGATCTTGAATGTTCCAGCATTCTTATTCAAAGTCGCCCTTAAAGCCAACCTTCCTTGCTACTACCAGAATCTGCCTCCAAGACCTCATTTACGCTGTGTTTGTCTCAATTTCCCTCTTGTTCACACAAAAAGGTGGTGAAGACCATCGGGACTTTGTTTGACAAAGAAGACGCACCAATGATGTCAGGTTCACGGACCAACTTCAAGCAAGCTAGTTCCTGAAACCCGCTATTGGCCCAGCTCGCCAAACTTTTCTACCTCACCTGTTCTTGCAGCTTCCTGTCGATATTCACAATCTTGTATTGCTGCACAAATGGAGAACACTCAGGCTCGCCACTCCGAGCCCGACCTTGCGTCTGCCCAGGTTCTTTCCGGCCATCTGGACCCGAGGTACACCGCGGACATTGATGGCTTGACAGCCGAGGCCCCAGTAAATGGCAGCTCCGCCAACACCGACGAGGATGCAGTAGTGGAGTCGTCGCTTCTCTTGCCGGGAGGCGACATTCATCGAGACCTTTACCGCATACACGCCAACACCAAGCGAGCCAAGCTTCACCAACGAGCGGCAACCTTTTCACATCCTACAGAATACGCCGCTTCTGAGGCGGACCACGACGACATCCCTGTTTCCGAGCAGCTTGCGCCAGGCGGCTTCAGAAGGCAGTTCCTGGAGCGACAGAGCAAACGTGTCAGCTATATTGCCGCGCCCGTTACGAGGAACTTCATCTCTTTTTTGGAACTGTATGGGAACTTTGCAGGAGAAGACCTTGAGGAATCTGACTCTGAGGAGTCCGAAGATGAGGAGGAGACTGCGGCCCAACCTGATGAGCGACGGCCATTGCTCAGTCGGAGGAAGAGCTCCAAGAGAATCCGGGCGCAGGGTGATGCATCGAACGTCAAGTCCTTCTTCACCCTGCTCAAAGCCTTTGTTGGCACCGGCATCATGTTTCTACCCAAGGCTTTCAAGAATGGCGGAATGCTTTTCTCATCCATCACGCTGCTTACAGTAGCAGCAGTCACGATGGGTTGCTTCCAGCTACTGCTTCAATGTCGATCGCGGTATGGTGGCGGTTATGGAGAGCTCGGCGAAGCTATTGGAGGTCGAAGGTTACGGTCGCTCATTCTCACGTCCATCACCATCTCTCAGATCGGCTTCGTTTGCGCCGGTCTCATCTTCACAGCCGACAACTATAAATCCTTCCTCGCCGCGGTAACGCCCAGCAAGAGCGTGCCACTCTCGACCAACGCTCTTATCGGTATCCAGATCATCGCATTGATCCCAATGTCTTTCATCCGAAACATCTCTAAGCTCGGACCTGCCGCTCTCCTAGCCGATGTCTTCATCCTCATTGGCCTGACCTACATTTACTGGTACGACATCTCCTCCATCGCCAAAATGGGCGGTTTCCACGAGTCCATCACGCTCTTCAACCCGCGCGATTTTACCCTCACAATTGGCTCGGCAATCTTCACCTTCGAAGGCATCGGGCTCATCCTCCCCATCCAGTCCAGTATGAAGCACCCAGAGAATTTTAACAAGCTCCTCGGCATCGTGATGTTGATCATCACCGTCATCTTCACCTCGGTCGGCGTCCTCTGCTACGGCACCTTTGGCGAGAAAGTCGGCGTCGAAGTCATCAACAACTTCCCGCAGACCAGCAAGTTCGTCAACGCGGTCCAGTTCCTATACGCCACCGCCGTCATGGTCGGCGAACCGGTGCAGCTCTTCCCCGCCCTTCGCATCATCGAGGGCAAGATCTTTGGACACCGTTCCGGCAAGAAGGATAACATGACCAAGTGGAAGAAGAACGGGTTTCGCATGGCTATGGTCTTGTGCGCGGGATTGATATCGGCGGTCGGCGCTAGCGATCTTGACAAGTTCGTGGCGTTGATTGGAAGCTTTGCTTGCGTGCCGCTGGTTTACATCTACCCGGCTTGGCTGCACTACAAGGGTGTTGCGGAGAGTAGGGTCGCGAAGGTGGGAGACGTGGCTATGATGGTGTTTGGGCTGTGCGCTATGGTGTACACGACGAGCGTTACAGTGGCGAGGTGGGCGGAGACTTGAGGGTTGGAGAAGAGCAGCGGAGTGGTGAGGGTGTGGGGTGCGCTGGGGGTGGAATAGTGTGTAATGAGGGGTGGAAAGGGGGCTTTTTTTTTGATTGCATTCATAGCGATGTGTTCTGCTTCAAAGGTAAGGCGTGTCTCGGATTTCTTCGACTACGGGATTACCAAAGCACGGTTAATGGAATGGACTTTCTTCTTGCCTCGCCTGTCATGTCCCCCAAGTCATCAGCATTAATGTCCATCCCTGGGTAGCGAGACACCCTCTGTGGCGAGACAAATGAGGGGTACTTTAATTTGCAGCAACTTGGAACTCTGTGCGCACAACAAATATTGCAGTAATTCTATAAAAATAATCCGTTGCAGCTAATCCCAGATGTGTGTAATCCACTCTTCCCCAAAATTACGTTCGCATCGTCGCCTCCGATCTTAATTTGTACAGCACCTTTTTTCGTGGCGTAACAGACTTCCCTTCCCACAGCGCCAACCTCAGCCCCCATCGCTCCAGATTTTTGTAGAATGACCTGTCTAAGCCCCCAGAACCTCCTTCGGGTGGTAGGAAGTCATTTTCAGCCCTATGCGCGCTGCAGGGCGCAATTTCATGCAGGGCCGCCATGTCGATTGGTACCTCCAACGGAACCGAATCACTAATCCTCGCTACTAGGACAAGGAGGTGACCCCGCACGTCTCACCTCATACACCCGTGGGTAATTTATTATGAGGTATGTGGCTGTGCGGATCGCACAAGCACTCGGAATATTACTAAATCCGACTCAGGATTGGGAGCAGTGCTACGCCTCGGCCGGCGCTTGTGTAGTCAGCCAACAACGTGTCAGCGTCGAAACCAACTTCGACACAGCTATCCTACAACTTCGAGATACGGTCTAACGCACGATGACCTCGACAGCCTCCGATGAAACACAGCACTGCATTATCACCTCGCCCTCCCGCCATTGTTCTCCCCGCTGACCGAACGAAGGCCCTGACCAAGCTACCACGTCCTCATGCTTCTCGAGCCCACTGGCCCAGATTCCTAGACCAAGCAGCAGCCGAGAGCTCGTCTCGGCTCGTTGAAGGGGAACACAACAAGGGGGATATAAGACTGAGCTGAGTGCGGCGGCCCTGGAAATTGGAGCCTGCGCTTCGACAGGTGGGTTGAGCGTCACCGGCGAAACGCCGTCGTTGCGAGCGCATACGAAAGTAGAAAGGCTTGGCATGTTTTGGTAATAAGCTGTTGTACGGTCAAACAACCAACGGCTCCTTACATAAGCACTGCAATCTCTAGGGCGGTAGAGATGTGCTTCGGTTTGACCTTTAAGGGTCATGCGGAATTTGAATCGTACATGTTCGTGAAGGATGATAATGGCTATGCTTGGCAAGACTCTACACTATCTAGAGCTGCATACAGTAGTCTTCTCTTCAGCCATATCTACAAACCATCGCCTCCGGCGCAAGCTCCTGGCAGGTGCGGGTCGGCCGTACTCCCTGCTAGTGTCATCGGAGGAGTTCGTCAGTTTGACGAGGCAGAAGTGGCGAATCCACGAGGCCTGTAGAACTTTCTAGAAGTAGCCGCCTCACCACCAACTCGATCTTGAGCATGCTAGAAGCTTCGCTGTGGCAAATCCATAGGCTATATATTTTAGCTAATCCCCGGCCCTCTATGAAACAGAGGGAATAATAAATATATAATAGTAAATAAGAATAGTTTAAATAGTTCTAACACCTGCTACCCACAACATTACATAGCCATACCCTTCCATGGCTAGTACCAATACCAATCCTATTCTTAGATACTATATCACGTGACGGCCGATATTCTGCTGGTAGCCATAAGATGTTCTCCGAATTGTAGGTAATCCACATACCATCTAAACTTATGCCTATACCTTGATAGTAGTCTGTGTTGCCCTCTGACCCAGACGCCAGCCGGGCCGAGTCGGGCGAGAAGGCGACTGAGTCGATGTAACCGCTATGGCCCTCGAGCGTCTGGAGGCAG